>CAWUFW010002288.1:0-537500 GCA_963921515.1 Calotriton arnoldi
GTTTCCTTACCCAGAATCCCTTGCAAACCTCACTTTTAGCTGAAAAAATCACTTTTTTCACACATTTTTGTGTGGGAAAGTGTGGCATCACTGGCCTCACACAAATTTCCTACCACCCAGCGTTCCCCCAGGTCTCCCGATAAAAATGGTGCCTTACTTGTGTGGGAGGCCCAAGTACCCGCGACAGGCAAGGGCCCACAACGTAGTGAGGCGACCTCAAAATTGCCTATCTCAAAACCACCTGGTTTTGCAAGGGGAATCACCTGGGTTTTGGCCCCGTGCTCGGCGGCCATCTAGGGAAACCTACCAAACCCACACATTTCTGAAAAGTAGACACCCGGGGCTTCCAGGGAGGTATGGCTTGCGTGGATCCCCCAACGTTTCCTTACCAGAATCCCCTGCAAACCTCACTTTTAGCTGAAAAAATCACTTTTTCACACATTTTTGTGTGGGAAAGTGTGGCATCACTGGCCTCACACAAATTTCCTACCACCCAGCGTTCCCCAGGTCTCCCGATAAAAATGGTGCCTCACTTGTGTGGGAGGCCCAAGAACCAGCGACAGGCAAGGACACAAAGCGTTTTGAGGCAACATCAACATTGCCTATCAAACGATTTTTGGGCCCTTGCCTGTCGCGGGTACTTGGGCCTCCCACACAAGTGAGGCACCATTTTTATCGGGAGACCTGGGGAACGCTGGTGGTAGGAAATTTGTGTGAGGCCAGTGATGCCACACTTTCCCACACAAAATGTGTGAAAAAGTGATTTTTTCAGCTAAAAGTGAGGTTTGCAGGGATTCTGGAGTGAAACGTTGGGGGATCCACGCAAGCCATACCTCCCTGGAAGCCCCGGGTGTCTACTTTTCAGAAATGTGTGGGTTTGGTAGGTTTCCTAGATGGCCGCCGAGCACGGGGCCAAAACCCAGGTGACTCCCTGCAAAACCAGGTGGTTTTGAGATAGGCAATTTTGAGGTCGCCTCACTACGTTGTGGGCCCTTGCCTGTCGCTGGTACTTGGGCCTCCCACACAAGTGAGGCACCATTTTATCGGGAGACCTGGGGGAACGCTGGGTGGTAGGAAATTTGTGTGAGGCCAGTGATGCCACACTTTCCCACACAAAAATGTGTGAAAAAGTGATTTTTTCAGCTAAAAGTGAGGTTTGCAGGGGATTCTGGGTAAGGAAACGTTGGGGGATCCACGCAAGCCATACCTCCCTGGAAGCCCCGGGTGTCTACTTTTCAGAAATGTGTGGGTTTGGTAGGTTTCCTAGATGGCCGCCGAGCACGGGGCCAAAACCCAGGTGACTCCCTTGCAAAACCAGGTGGTTTTGAGATAGGCAATTTTGAGGTCGCCTCACTACGTTGTGGGCCCTTGCCTGTCGCGGGTACTTGGGCCTCCCACACAAGTGAGGCACTATTTTTATCGGGAGACCTGGGGGAACGCTGGGTGGTAGGAAATTTGTGTGAGGCCAGCGATGCCACACTTTCCCACACACAAATGTGTGAAAAAGTGATTTTTTCAGCTAAAATTGAGGTTTGCAAGGGATTCTGGGTAGGAAACGTTGGGGATCCACGCAAGCCATACCTCCCTGGAAGCCCCCGGGTGTCTACTTTTCAGAAATGTGTGGGTTTGGTAGGTTTCCCTAGATGGCCGCCGAGCACGGGGCCAAAACCCAGGTGACCCCACTTGCAAAACCAGGTGGTTTTGACATAGGCAATTTTGAGGTCGCCTCACTACGTTGTGGGCCCTTGCCTGTCGCGGGTACTTGGGCCTCCCACACAAGTGAGGCACCATTTTTATCGGGAGACCTGGGGGAATGCTGGGTGGTAGGAAATTTGTGTGAGGCCAGTGATGCCACACTTTCCACACAAAAATGTGTGAAAAAGTGATTTTTTCAGCTTAAAGTGAGGTTTGCAGGGGATTCTGGGTAAGGAAACGTTGGGGGATCCACGCAAGCCATACCTCCCTGGAAGCCCCGGGTGTCTACTTTTCAGAAATGTGTGGGTTTGGTAGGTTTCCCTAGATGGCCGCCGTGCACGGGGCCAAAAACCCAGGTGACCCCCTTGCAAAACCAGGTGGTTTTGTGAAAGGCCATTTTGAGGTCGCCTCAATACGTTGTGGGCCCTTGCCTGTCGTGGGTACTTGGGCCTCCCACACAAGTGAGGCACCATTTTTATCGGGAGACCTGGGGGAACGCTGGGTGGTAGGAAATTTGTGTGAGGCCAGTGATGCCACACTTTCCCACACACAAATGTGTGAAAAAAGTGATTTTTTCCAGCTAAAAGTGAGGTTTGCAGGGGATTCTGGGTAAGGAAACGTTGGGGGATCCACGCAAGCCATACCTCCTGGAAGCCCCCGGGTGTCTACTTTTCAGAAATGTGTGTGTTTGGTAGGTTTCCCTAGGTGCCGGCAGAGCTAGGGTTCACAAACTACAGCTAGGCATTTTGCCAAAAAGGGTCATTTTTCACTGCGAAATTGAGGTGTGACCACGTTGCGTTTTGCGCCGTTTCCTGTCGCAGGCACTAGGCCGACCCACACAAGTGAGGTACCATTTTTCTCGTTAGACTTTGGGGAACGCGGGGTGGGTGGAAATTTGTGGATCCACGCAGATTCCAGAACTTTCCACCACAGAAATGTGGGGAAAATGTGTTTTTTTGACAATTTTTTATGTTTGCAAGGGATTCTGGGTAACAGAACCTGGTGGGAGGCAGTCAAGTCACCCCATCCTGGATTCCCCTGGGTGTCTAGTTTTCAAAAATGTATAGGTTTGCTAGGTTTCCCTAGGTGCCGGCAGAGGTAGGGTTCAAAAACTACAGCTAGGCACTTTGCCAAAAAAGGGTCATTTTTCACTGCGAAATTGAGGTGTGACCACGTTGCGTTTTGCGCCGTTTCCTGTCGCAGGCACTAGGCCGACCCACACAAGTGAGGTACCATTTTTCTCGTAAGACTTTGGGGGACACGGGGTGGGTGGAAATTTGTGGATCCACGCAGATTCCAGAACTTTCCACCACAGAAATGTGGGGAAAATGTGTTTTTTTGGACAATTTTTTATGTTTGCAAGGGATTCTGGGTAACAGAACCTGGTGGGAGGCAGTCAAGTCACCCCATCCTGGATTCCCCTGGGTGTCTAGTTTTAAAAAATGTATAGGTTTGCTAGGTTTCCCTAGGTGCCGGCAGAGGTAGGGTTCAAAAACTACAGCTAGGCACTTTGCCAAAAAAGGGTCATTTTTCACTGCGAAATTGAGGTGTGACCGCGTTGCGTTTTGCGCCGTTTCCTGTCGCAGGCACTAGGCCGACCCACACAAGTGAGGTACCATTTTTCTCGTAAGACTTTGGGGGACGCGGGGTGGGTGGAAATTTGTGGATCCACGCAGATTCCAGAACTTTCCACCACAGAAATGTGGGGAAAATGTGGTTTTTTTGACAATTTTTTATGTTTGCAAGGGATTCTGGGTAACAGAACCTGGTGGGAGGCAGTCAAGTCACCCCATCCTGGATTCCCCTGGGTGTCTAGTTTTCAAAAATGTATAGGTTTGCTAGGTTTCCCTAGGTGCCGGCAGAGGTAGGGTTCAAAAACTACAGCTAGGCACTTTGCCAAAAAAGGGTCATTTTTCACTGCGAAATTGAGGTGTGACCGCGTTGCGTTTTGCGCCGTTTCCTGTCGCAGGCACTAGGCCGACCCACACAAGTGAGGTACCATTTTTCTCGTAAGACTTTGGGGGACGCGGGGTGGGTGGAAATTTGTGGATCCACGCAGATTCCAGAACTTTCCACCACAGAAATGTGGGGAAAATGTGTTTTTTTGACAATTTGTTATGTTTGCAAGGGATTCTGGGTAACAGAACCTGGTGGGAGGCAGTCAAGTCACCCCATCCTGGATTCCCCTGGGTGTCTAGTTTTCAAAAATGTATAGGTTTGCTAGGTTTCCCTAGGTGCCGGCAGAGGTAGGGTTCAAAAACTACAGCTAGGCACTTTGCCAAAAAAGGGTCATTTTTCACTGCGAAATTGAGGTGTGACCACGTTGAGTTTTGCGCCGTTTCCTGTCGCAGGCACTAGGCCGACCCACACAAGTGAGGTACCATTTTTCTCGTAAGACTTTGGGGGACGCGGGGTGGGTGGAAATTTGTGGCTCCACGCAGATTCCAGAACTTTCCACCACAGAAATGTGGGGAAAATGTGTTTTTTTGACAATTTTTTATGTTTGCAAGGGATTCTGGGTAACAGAACCTGGTGGGAGGCAGTCAAGTCACCCCATCCTGGATTCCCCTGGGTGTCTAGTTTTCAAAAATGTATAGGTTTGCTAGGTTTCCCTAGGTGCCGGCAGAGGTAGGGTTCAAAAACTACAGCTAGGCACTTTGCCAAAAAGGGTCATTTTTCACTGCGAAATTGAGGTGTGACCACGTTGAGTTTTGCGCAGTTTCCTGTCGCAGGCACTATGCCGACCCACACAAGTGAGGTACCATTTTTCTCGTAAGACTTTGGGGGACGCGGGGTGGGTGGAAATTTGTGGATCCACGCAGATTTCAGAACTTTCCACCACAGAAATGTGGGGAAAATGTGTTTTTTGGACAATTTTTTATGTTTGCAAGGGATTCTGGGTAACAGAACCTGGTGGGAGGCAGTCAAGTCACCCCATCCTGGATTCCCCTGGGTGTCTAGTTTTCAAAAATGTATAGGTTTGCTAGGTTTCCCTAGGTGCCGGCAGAGGTAGGGTTCAAAAACTACAGCTAGGCACGTTGCCAAAAAAGGGTCATTTTTCACTGCGAAATTGAGGTGGGACCGCGTTGCGTTTTGCGCCGTTTCCTGTCGCAGGCACTAGGCCGACCCACACAAGTGAGGTACCATTTTTCTCGTAAGACTTTGGGGAACGCGGGGTGGGTGGAAATTTGTGGATCCACGCAGATTCCAGAACTTTCCACCACAGAAATGTGGGGAAAATGTGTTTTTTTTGACAATTTTTTATGTTTGCAAGGGATTCTGGGTAACAGAACCTGGTGGGAGGCAGTCAAGTCACCCCATCCTGGATTCCCCTGGGTGTCTAGTTTTCAAAAATGTATAGGTTTGCTAGGTTTCCTAGGTGCCGGCAGAGGTAGGGTTCAAAAACTACAGCTAGGCACTTTGCCAAAAAAGGGTCATTTTTCACTGCGAAATTGAGGTGTGACCGCGTTGCGTTTTGCGCCGTTTCCTGTCGCAGGCACTAGGCCGACCCACACAAGTGAGGTACCATTTTTCTCGTAAGACTTTGGGGAACGCGGGGTGGGTGGAAATTTGTGGATCCACGCAGATTCCAGAACTTTCCACCACAGAAATGTGGGGAAAATGTGTTTTTTTTGACAATTTTTTATGTTTGCAAGGGATTCTGGGTAACAGAACCTGGTGGGAGGCAGTCAAGTCACCCCATCCTGGATTCCCTGGGTGTCTAGTTTTCAAAAATGTATAGGTTTGCTAGGTTTCCCTAGGTGCCGGCAGAGGTAGGGTTCAAAAACTACAGCTAGGCACTTTGCCAAAAAATGGTCATTTTTCACTGCGAAATTGAGGTGTGACCGCGTTGCGTTTTGCGCCGTTTCCTGTCGCAGGCACTAGGCCGACCCACACAAGTGAGGTACCATTTTTCTCGTAAGACTTTGGGGAACGCGGGGTGGGTGGAAATTTGTGGATCCACGCAGATTCCAGAACTTTCCACCAAAGAAATGTGGGGAAAATGTGTTTTTTTTGACAATTTTTTATGTTTGCAAGGGATTCTGAGTAACAGAACCTGGTGGGAGGCAGTCAAGTCACCCCATCCTGGATTCCCCTGGGTGTCTAGTTTTCAAAAATGTATAGGTTTGCTAGGTTTCCCTAGGTGCCGGCAGAGCTAGGGTTCAAAAACTACAGCTAGGCACTTTGCCAAAAAGGGTCATTTTTCACTGCGAAATTGAGGTGTGACCACGTTGCGTTTTGCGCCGTTTCCTGTCGCAGGCACTAGGCCGACCCACACAAGTGAGGTACCATTTTTCTCGTTAGACTTTGGGGATCGCGGGGTGGGTGGAAATTTGTGGATCCACGCAGATTCCAGAACTTTCCACCACAGAAATGTGGGGAAAATGTGATTTTTTTGACAATTTTTTATGTTTGCAAGGGATTCTGGGTAACAGAACCTGGTGGGAGGCAGTCAAGTCACCCCATCCTGGATTCCCCTGGGTGTCTAGTTTTCAAAAATGTATAGGTTTGCTAGGTTTTCCTAGGTGCCGGCAGAGCTAGGGTTCAAAAACTACACCTAGGCACTTTGCAAAAAAAGGAAATTTTTCATTGTGAAAATGTGGTACGTCCACGTTGCATTTTGAGCCATTTCCTGTTGTGGGCACAAGGGCTACCCACACAAGTGAGGTACCATTTTTATCGGGAGACTTAGGGTAACACAGAATTGTAGAGCAACTGTTATTACCTGTTGACTTTCGATGCATTTCTGCCTTCCAAATGAAAGACAATGTGTAAAAATAAGTCATTTTGAAAAATGACCTATAATTCTCATGCTAGTATGGGTACTCCCAATTTCGGAAATGGTCAAATATCTACTGTTTCTAAAATCTACATTTTGTTCCCATTTCAGAAATACATAGGTGTCTTTCATAACAATTTTTCCATGTATACATTTTCCCAAAATAATTGCTATATACCCGGTACTTAAAAAAAATCATTGCAAGATGTTGCTCAATTATTGGCTCTGGGTTCGTCGGGTTCTTGGTGAACCTACAAGTCCTATATATCCCCACAACCAGAAAGGTCCAGCGGATATAACGGTATATTGCCTTCAAATAGCTGTCATAATTAGAAGAAGTTACAGGTGAAAACGTTGACACAAATGGCTGTTTTTTTCAACTAATTTTCAATTTTTCCTTTATTTAACTGTTAGTTTCTATAAGGAAAACTTTAAGGATCTACACAAATGACCCCTTGCTGAATTCAGAATTTTGTCTACTTTTCATAAATGTATGGCTTTCCAGGATCCATTATTGGTTTCATACCCATTTCTACCATTAACTGGAAGGAGGTTGAAAGCACAAAAAATAGCAAAAATAGGCTATGTCCCAGAAAAATGCCAAAACTGTGTAAAAAAAGTTGGTTTTCTGACAAAAGTCTGCTTGTCCCTGAAAGCTGGGAAGATCCCCACAACCCCTTTTTTGATGCCATTTGCAGGGAAAAATCAAGACGCTTATATCTGTAGCCCTTTTTTTGCCTTTTTCCCAAAAAAACCAAAATTTAGCTGTATTTTGACTAATTTCTGGGTCCCCTCCAGGGGAATCCACAAACCCTGGGTACCTTTACAATCCCCATGATGTTAGAAAAAAAGGACGCAAATTTGGCATGGATACCTTATGTGGTCAAAAAGTTACAGGGGCCTAAGCGCGCACTACCCCAAATAGCCAAAAAAAGGCTTAGCACAGGAGGGGAAAAGGCCTAGCAGCGAAGGGGTTAAGTAAGGGGGTTTCAGAAGCAGTCCAAACGCTTGTGCGTCGTGGCTGGCCTTTTTCGGATGGTTACGCGCGGCAGACATGTGTTTCCAATTATCGTGCCCAGACGCGTGCGCGATAATTGGAAAAACATGCCGGCAAAAGGCCATGACGCACGAGCGTCTGGTCAGCTGAGCAGGCTGCCGCGCTCGCTCGCCCTCGCCCCCGCTCCTCTCGTCCCCGCTCCATTAAAACGGCAATATTCCCCATGCTTAATTTTAATGTCGGTGCGAAACAAATGCGTCTGTTTTGGATGAAGAACAACGAGCGATCACAGGAGTTCAGTTTGACCCTTTTCTTAAAAGCTCTTGTCTAGGCTCCGGCAGAACTCTTAAGTAACCAGGACCCGATCCATTTCACGCATGCGTAGAGCTAGCTCGTTTGTCTCTGAAAAACATTGTAATGTCTGAGCGTGACTCCAGTACTTTGAGCGAACGAGCATACCGCTGTTTCTTGGCTCTGAGAAGCTCTTGGGAGCGCGCACGCATGTTTGGGGCTGAGCTGGCCATGATCAAGGACGCGCAGGTAGTATCGGGAACGCTGGAATGTGATTCTGCGCAGTGCGTGCGGGGTGGCAGCTGCCGGGGCCGAAAGACAACGCGAGCCGCAGCCAGAGAACACCGTACCCGAGAGCCGATACCAGTAACTCAGGAAGCCCCGCACCCTTAGAACCCCTAGTAACTTCCGAACAGAGCACAGCATGCTTCACACAGAGACCGTGGATCGGGTGGAGCTGTGCGAAAGTCTGCTGACCTGGGTGAGTGATAGATGCGAGCACAGCCCTGTTCCACCTACCAGAGCAGACACCGGAACGCCAACTCTCCAAGCTGACAGCCACACCCGCCCCCAAGTACAATGACAGCCCTCCTATAACCCAACATTCTACTCCACATTAAATCGCCTCTAAACGTTCAGCCTTCACTGCCACCCAGAATTAAACCAACTCTCAACAGTCAACCCCCACCCAAAATGTAACTATCCCACATCTATATTAAACTGCAACATATGACTCACCACCCCCTAATCCGACTGACCACTCCACCACGAATCTCTTCTAAACAGCCGCTTACTACATCTGAACAGGACCAACCTATAAGTCTCACCAAGACCAGCCTTAGAAGTCTGACCACTACACTTTCATCAACTGCCCGAAACCAAACCACTCCCACCAATATATAACTAACAAACCTTAGCATTAATCTGCAGCATATAACAGATCATCCTCCTGCATCTGTCAAACACCCTTTTAAGTTTATTTGGCAACCGCTGCTTCTGTCCAGCACCACTTTCAGTTTATCTGGCTAGTCTTCTCCGGTATTTATCCAGCTCCCCCACTGTGTGTAAGCAATCGGCTTTATATCTAACTGCTCCATACTCGTTTTACTGAACCGCCCCTCCCACCCGCCCCCCGGCCATGTCCAGCTCGCCACATTCAACTGCCTTGATGTCGAACAACCCCCTATGTTGAACTCCCACAAGTCAACGACCAACCCCCGCTTCAAACCATAAAGTCACCAAAAGCCCCCCAGACTACTCTGCCTATCAGCCCCTTCTCCAGTTGTTTTAGATCTTTGATCTCTTCCCTGACATGGCACACAAGTAATGCACATAACTGTTACAAACGTTCGTATCAAAACGGTGTGTTACTCACACACAATAGTGTGTGTGTGTATGTATATGTGTATGTATGTGTATATATGTGTATATATATATATATGTGTATATATATATATATATATATATATATATATATATATATATATATATATTATTTGGTAACTGCACAATGTTCAGGAATGTGTGTTTGACCTTATGGTCACAGCTTCTCCGAATAGAGGTGAGGACACTCATTCTAGCCTTTTTTCGAGGTGGTTACAATCAGTACCAGGGCCGGCTTTAGTGCTGGTGGTGCCCAGTGCGAGTTGGCACCCTCCAATGCGTTTCTCCAGCTACCCTGCTGTGTTGGAGCCCCCAATGACCACTACCACCTTTTAACAGTGTCCCTCAAGTCTCCATAACTGCTCTCTCTCAGATGCATTTAAATAGTTTTATAGCGCCGCCGCCGCCACTCATACCAGTGTAGGGTGTCAGAGTATTTTACATCTCACACACTACACAGAGACAATCAATCATAGGTGTGCAAATCAGTGTATAGGAAATGTTACAGAAGACAGAGGACTACAAGGTGAAGGAGTCACATGTCATCCATACTGGTAGGCAGGATAGTTTGAGTGCTTATTCTGGAAAAGCACAAAGTAAGACTTTAAAACGTAACACCATGGTTGGGGGTTCTCTTTAATAATTTTTCTGTAATAATCAGAATTGATTTGTATCCAAATGAACCCTATTTCCAACGTTAGGATAAAAAAAAAAGACGGCAAAAAATCATAACGCTCTAATCTATACCTTGCAGTTTGCATGCAGCTATTTGATTACATTTAATCGCTCACTGTGCTATATTAAGATTATAACTTATAAACTGCAAGTAACAAAGGATCTTTCAGACATAAGCAGCAACTCACTGACCTAGTTACATTATATACACTTTGTGATCTGAATGGTACAAGTTCTTTGCAGCCTGCATATTAACCCTCTGTGCTACCTTCCCATGAGTCAAAACTGACACTAGATAAACTTCCTTTCTCTCTCTATGAAGAACAGTAATCACCAGAGTTTAGTTTATCATCAGTTATTGTTGTCTGAAAATCGCTGGAGGTCAGGGACGCAGCAGCAGGTGATTTTAAAACCATAATATACTTCAAACAAAACAAGCATTGGCATAGCCAATAGGTCTCGCCTTTGGGACCTTATAAGTGTTTAGCCATGCAACACTTGATGTTGTTGCACAAAGGATATTGTGCTGGATAACTAAACACTTATAAGGTCCCAAAGGCGAGACCTATTGGCTATGCCAATGCTTGTTCTCTATGTAGGCTGTATGCAGCCTACGCAGAGAAAATGGCCTCCCTTCAGGCGCCCGGCTGGGCGCCGTCCGCACCAATCGTTGTGATTGGCTGGGGGAGGGGAGGGAGGAAGCCTGGTTCCAGACGCGGGATCCGGCCAGGAGCAGCAGGAGCAGAGGCGGCAGAGCGTGACCCGGAAAGGTAAGTTTTTAAAAATTTTAATTACCGTCCCGGGCTGCTCTTTCTCCCCCTCCCCCCCATGCCGGCCGCGACTGACCCAGGTACACAAACACTTCAGGGACGGGGCAGCTGCAGCGGTATGAGCTTCCAGCGTTACCCGGGAGGAAGTTTGAAACGGGCGAACTTTCTAGTTTTAAACTTTTCTCACGAGTTTTGCAGACTAGATTCATGCCTGACGCTCTTTCGATGCACAGATTCTAGGCGCCAGGTTATCAGGCACCCTGTCCCCTCATTAGGAGTATGTGATGGTGTCTTGTGGATTGCTACCTGCCTTGTTATGTTGGCCTAGGCCTGGCTGCCATGCTGCTTTTCTTTGCGCACGTTACACTGAGCCGGGCCTTCCTCGCCCTTTGCTCGTGCCAAGTTCTTTTGCACTGTCTGCATCTTCTGTTGTTCACCTTTTTGGGCTCAGTCTGCACAAACATGTACAAGGTCGCATAACACTGTATTTTGGTTCTTCCTGATATGGCCAGTCTCGCGCACCCAGACATAACATTATGTGCAATTGCCATGAAGAATTTGATATGCTTTTAATGCTGTGGTTTACTAGCGCTTAACACACTTGGAGAAATCCCTTTCAGTGAGAAGAGCTATGATGTCCTGCTGATGTAATTCTGCATCTAGAGACTGAGGTATGAGGGTTCGCTAGTCAAAGCCCAGAGGTCTTCTATTTTATAATAAACTATCTTACTGCAAGGGGAGGGTGGTAATGTTATTTATACGTTTATCCACTGAGCTCTGAGATGCTTTCCCCGTTTGTATTCTATGGAATTGTAACCATGCTGCTTATATTAGTAATATGCATTATGCTATTAGTACTGACACGTGTACTGTACATTAGAGCACGTAAGTTGGAATAAACATTTTAACCTATCCAGTGTCTCTTCCTACGCACCTTGTGGACAAGTACGAGTGAGTGGCGAAAGAGTGTTCTTGCTTCAGTGAGTCCTGAGATAAAGATACCGTGTTCTGGGTTGTCCAAACATTAGTACTTGGGTGCTAATGGGATGCTAAGCTAGTTGGGTTGGGGTTTTTGGGTGCTACGGTATATGGTGGCAAACCACTGTATTCCGGGGTCCCATTTTCCTGTGCATAGCTCTGTGTATGTGCAGAAACCTTATGACATGGCGCGACCACCGTGGGGCAGCTTATCTGCGAGACGCTTGAGTAGTGCTTGTGCTTGTCCACAAACCCCTCGCGTACGCTTCCGGAGGCGTATGTGACGGTGATACCTCCTATATTGAATGTTTTATAGGTTCTTTCAAGCTTGATATTATTAAAAAAGGTTAGTTAACAGACCCATTTTTGTGCTCCCTGTTAGGTTGTCGAATATAATTGTTTAGTCATGGCTGGTGAGGCGATAGCTGCACATAGTCGAGGAGCACTCCGAGACCACTTAGCTGTGTATGGAGTGCCCGATACAGGGGTCGAGTTGGTCTTTGTGGTTCAAGCCGATGCGGCTTATCACTTTGAAGTGTTTTACACTTGGATCACTTTTGAAGCGGTGGATGCAGGTGATAAGCTGTTTCATGAATATAAACCCACCGCTATTCCTGCTGCCTATCGACCCTATACTACTCTTGAAGTGCCTCTCACGGCTTGGCAGCACCGTGTTTGGTTTAATGGCGCCCTACCACAACCAACTACCGCAGTTCGTTTAGGCCCCTTGTCAATTCAGGGGGCCACTTGGCCTGTATTGGCCGGGTATACCCCGCATCCAAATTATCTGGCATTACCGCTTGCGGAACTGCGCACTATGCATACCGAATTGGTGCGAGTGCATCGAGCCTTGGTGACATACGTTACAGGTAGCCTCCATGGAGCTGCTCCTGTAGTCGCAGGCCAACCAGCTATTGCAGCTGGAGTGACTATAAGTCCTGTCATGGTAAATTCTGTGATGGGCAAACGTCCACAAAATAAGGACGATTATCCTTACTGGCTTGCCGAAAAGTTCGATCAGATAGAAGCGGTGTTTCCACATACATCCCCAGTAGATAAACACCGCATCCTCACGATAAGTTTGCCAAAAGACATAATCCCCGATTTGACATCATGTGAAAACTGGGGTAAGGTATTCGCAGCAGTTTATTCAAAATGTTTTGGAACTCCTTCCATGACGGTTCTACCCTCTGTAATTAAAAAAGTACAGGATGAACATGGCCCTGAAGCGGCTGTGGAATTAGGGATGAGACTAGTGGGAGTGTTTGATGTAGTAGCTGAGCTGATCCTTGGAAATGTCAAGGGCGATGCTATGAACTTTCAAGTAGCGAATGCTTTGGCTTTGGTCCCAGAGTTGGACAGGCCTCGCGAATTACCGAAAATAATAGCCCGGGCTTATAAAACAATTGGAAGAAATAGCCTAGGCAACAAGCCTTTTGTAAAAATGCAAACTCAATCGCAATCACAAGTTATACAAACAAAAAGTGCATCTGAGAAAGATGATAAACCAGTCTTCACTAAAAAGAGTTGGAGACAGAAAAAACAGGGTAAGCAACAAAAGAAGCCGGGGTCGAGAGGCGCTTCCCCAGTTTCGGTTTCTTCTGAACGTACTTATGATTTACGTGATAGGTCAAGGATTAAATCACCAGAAAGGTTTCAGAGCTCTGATACGCGTTCTCCTCGTTCTTCACAGGCCCAGACGTCGTCACAGGCTGGTGGAGGAGGACGGCAAGATAGAGGAAGGGGCCGAGAGGCTCCCCAGGAGCGAGACCAACCTCGACAACAAGTCAGAGGGAAAGCAGAAGATTTTCATCTTCCTCGACCGCAATTTCAGAAGAAAAGGTTGCCGCTGTCACAGCGAAATATGCCTCAGACCGTGAGAACGAGACTCCAGAATTGGACGTGGGCAGTGACCCTCCTAGACAGCGCCGCGGAAGTTACCATAGTGCGGGAGGCGCTACGTCCTCATATGGAGGCGACAGCAACTGAAACATTCGTTACTGTAGAGACAGCTGACACGAGAGTGGCACCCCCTGACAGACTATATAATATAGTTATACAAATTGAAGGTGACATACCGCGTGAAATAAAAGGGATTTTTGGGAAAATCTAACCTCTTCATATGACATTTTGTTAGCAGAGGTGGATTGGCCACCCCCATTCGTTTTAGCTGCACATAAAGGAGAGGAGGTAATCCTTCCAAGCTTTTCACGGCATGTCCCAAAAGACAAAGCTGAAGCACTTGCAGCTGAGTGGGCTGTGTACCTGGCACCAGCGTTATACCGCAACCATGTGGGATGGGATGAAGAATCACCTCCTCATGCAATACCTTTGCGGTCACTACCGCAGCCACAACCCCAATATCCCATCAAACGGCAGGCAAAAGGCCCCGTCTCAGAAATTCTGACACAGTTGGAATATCAGGGAGTAATTGAACCATGCGTATCACCTATGAACAATCCCCTTTTCGTGGTTTCTAAACCCGATGGATCGTACCGCTTAGTTTTGGATTACCGGCATTTAAATACTCATTGTCGGAACTTTGCGGTGCAAAATACACACAGTTCTGCGCTTGTAGACAGTCTTGTTCGTAAAAAATACAAAACGACACTTGACCTTTCAAGCGGTTTCTACACGCACAACCTAGCCCCGGAGAGTGGTCAATGGACCGCATTCACTTCCGGTGGTAAATTATTCCAGTTCCGGCGATTACCCATGGGCTATAAAAATAGTCCGGGTATATTCGCCGCCCGTGTTGTTTCTTTGTTAAATGACATTGATCAAGACGCATGTTCGTACGTTGATGACATCTATCTGACAGACGACGAGTTATATCAGCATCTGTCCCGTGTGGACCGCATTATTCTTGAATTTGCGGAGCAGGGTTACAAATTTAACTTTGCTAAGTCACACATTGCTGAATTTACCGTTCTGTTCTTGGGCTATGAGCTCAATAACGAAGGTAAGGGCTTAGCCCCCATTTCTTGGAAAAATGTGCACATTTGTGCCCCCAAATACGCTGAAGAAGCTTCAGTCTTTGCTGGGTTTCCTGAACTTCGGGCGTACTTACATTCCCGAATATGCCCAGCGTATCAAGCCTTTGTATGCTTTGATACAACCTACTTATTCAAGGTCTTGCTGGCTGCCTGAGCATACCTCAATTTTGCAGTCTTTGCAGACAGACCTATTGGAGTCTAAATATCTTTTGACTCGTGATAACCACACAAACCTGGTGATTAGAATAATTCCGGGGGCGGTGGGATTCACCTATTTAACCTTTAATGAAGGTGATACAGTACCTATCGCATACAAGTCACATCTGTACACTTCCGCTGAATTGCGCTTTACATCTGTTGAAAAAGTTCTGACTGCAGTGCAAATGGCGATTCTAAAAGAACGCGCGCTGGCACAGGGTAAGCGGATTCTGGTGGTAACACCCTGTCCTGCCCTGGAGGCAGTAACAAAGGCAAGTGTACCGAACTCTAAAGCAATGCATCCCCGTTGGATACAATGGGCTACATCTTTGACGTCTTCGGACGTCACTTTTGTTTTTGATTCTTCTCTTCAGACTCAGGAGTTTTTGCAGTATGAATTCGTTCATCCTCCTCCTTTGTTTTTACTACCGCTTGAGGATTACAAATGTGTGATCTACACCGATGGTTCGGCGCAACCGGCCACTGGGTCCAAGCACGCTTATTCAGCTGCATGTGCTATTGTTGCGGGTTCCTTTGTGAATGGAACGTTCAAATCCTCTGTAGTGCACACTCGCACACTTGGAGACAGTACCGCACAATTGGCCGAGCTGAATGCATTGCTACTTGCACTTGAGTTCGCTTCACAGGATGAGACCACTCTTATTGTATGTGATTCTTTTTACTGTGTACAATCTTACAATGACAATCTGTTTTTCTGGTCGAAAAACGACTACAAGGACGCAAAGGGAGCACAATTAAGCATAAAATGCTTTGGGTTCGAGTGGCAGAATTGCAACAACGTCTGCCCCTCACACAGGTGGTTCACACCTTAGGCCATCAGCGGGTGGGCGCACACGCTATAGGTAACGATCTGGCAGATGAAGCTGCCCGTTCAGCAGTAGTCACGTGTTCAGTAGCAGCGGTTACCAGGTCCATGTCTAAAATAGACCCTGTTATTCTAGCAGCTATTGCTGCAACCAAGGAAGGTGATAATTACCCTACAGGTTTCCCTTCCAAGTATTCTTACAAATTAAGTCCCGATCAGGTTCCTTATGTAACTATACCTGACGTTGGAGATCGGCTGATCCCCAACGCGGACCGCAGGAGTGCCTTGATATTAGCTGCACACGAAGGCATGGCTTCGGCACATGCAGGCGTGTCAGCTACGGTTTCCATCTTGCAGCAGCGTTATTGGTGGCGTGGGTTATATAAAGACACCCGTGCTTTTGTGCTTTCTTGCGATGTTTGTCAACAGATTAAGCCTTCCACGGTAACACGTCCACCACAAACCCCGCTCTGCATTGCTAACAGACCCTTTGGGTGTGTTTACTTGGATCACTGCGGTCCATTCTCATCAGACACTGCCTATAAATACATCTTAGTGGCAGTGGACTCGTGCACACGGTTTCTCTGGGTCTGGCCACAACGGAGTGCTGACGCCCGAAATGTAATCAGGGATTTGCGTGTCTTTGTGGGAATTTTCGCATGCGGCACCTTCCATTCGGACCAAGGTCCAGCGTTTGCCTCTAGGGCTTACAAGGATGCAATGGCTTCGCTTGGGGTGCGGGTGAAATTTTCGTCTCCGTATAGGCCTGAGGGCAACTCTATCGTTGAACGAATGAACCGTGACTTAAAGCAATCCTTAACAGCTAGGGTTATAGGTACTGGCAGGAACTGGCTGGCCCATTTGTATACCGTTCAGCGTGCACTTAATAATCTCCCTAGAAGACCTCTGGGTGGGCGGACCCCATACGAAATGCTCTTTGGCATACGAATGTTTGTGCCTGACCTTGAGGGTCCAGACATCGCGGCGCAATCCGCCAAGTTTGATGTAGATAACCATTCTGCTATGTTACAGGACTTACAAGAAGCCCGAGACAAACTTGCAACTACACATTTACCTTCAGCCACAGATCCTGCGTTGCAGATTCCGGTAGCCGGCTGGCTTCCGAAAGTTGGAGAACTGGTTCGAGAGAAGGTTGAAAACAAAAAAGAATTTGGCCCCTCTTTTCGTGCACCGGTTCCAGTTCTTGGTCTGAAGGGAACACGTACAGTCATTTTACCACCGCTTCCTGGTCGCAAAGAAAACAGATACATCTCAGTTGAAAATGTCAAGCTACAGCGCCTGGCCGATCCTGAATAGTGTCACACCAGCGGTCTCTTGTCCTGCCATTTATCGGACATATGTTCATAGTCCATCTGCACGAACGATCGCTGATGCTGTAATTGAGATGGTTGATTTGCCTGAAACTACGATTGATCCCCAACTCTCCACCAATATCGACGAGGACGAGTATACTTATCCTGAATCAGAATCGGTGGCACATCAACCAACAACGCCACTAAGCCCGACTCGTTATTCCTTTGATTCGGATTCCACATCTTCAAAAGTTCCATCCAAGTTCAGTATTTTTATATCCTGGTTTAGAGACAATTTTTTGATTCCCCCTGGACATACATCTGGTTGGTACTTTTCTTGATATTTTTGTTCATGTCCATTGGCTTTGTCACAGTGTTTTTTCTACTAATCAATGGTCACTATTTACCTGAACGCTCTGCTGTAGACTATGTTTCTGGAACTTTGGCTCCTCATTCCTCGTCTCACATCATGAAGCGTGACCACACATTTGTGAACATTTCAGCCTTCCCAGTTGCTGATGGCATCGTATGGGATGCAGTGAACTATCAAATCCATGGTCCGACGGAAATTATTAATGTACCTAATGTCCTTCGTGTTTCAATGGGTGATGTAGTACAAAATAATATTCATTCCGATGATTGGGATGTGCATGCCGTTGAAGCATTGTTTGCCGATTTAAAATATTATGCATCTTTTAATGCTGAAGATCTATATATGAATTCTGCTAATTATGCCGATTTGTATTGTTACCAACATTGGGGTAATCATTTTCTCCATAAGCCCAGTGCCCTGCGTAGTTCTGTTAACTATACCCAATGGGAACATTGTCCAAACCCCTTGCCAGGTAGCTCTCAAACTCTTCGAAATAAGTTTAATTATTTTACTGATTTTAATCGGTCGAACCCTGCATCATATTATTTTAGACTTAATAACACATCAACTCAGAAAATTATGTTGACACACACCAAATTGCTTTATTCAGGTTCCTTTCTGAGTGCCCTAGCTGTGGGAGGTTATGAGTATTGGGATAATACAGTGGATTTAAAATCTATTTGGGGCTCCAAGCCATGGCAGGTACAGGGAACCGAGGCGTTGCATCGTGCTTGCCTCATCCCTACCCAAATTATGTTCCTAAATGCTTCCATCTATCAGACTACATGTTGGGGCTTAGCAACCACTAAACAATTGAATACGCCATCAATACCATCCCTGTTTGAATTTGACTCGTGCATGAAACATTATCCTGTGGGCCGTTACCGGCCATTGGGCAGTGCTTTCCTGCATGAACTCTGGTCCTTGCCTTTCATGTATAAATGCCTTCGGGACGGCAAGGAAGTCTTTCTCACGGGGAGTACTGCGACTCGACTATAGGTCATTCGCTTATTTGTAAACACATTAAATTGCATGGCTCATGTAGCGTTTCCTCTCCTAATCTTGCTTGTGTGCTGAAAGGTATTCCTGCTCCTGTTATTTCTCCTACTTTCACTCTCCTTTCCAATGGTAGTTATTTACTTTTAAATAACGAAAACTGTTGTGGCCTGCAGGCTGGCATTCCTTACATTGTAACAGTTTCGCACAGGGTTGTTTGCTGCAAAAATGTGCTTTTTCCTCCCCCTCATGGCAAGGTTGATATCTCTATTTGGCCTTCCATCCCTACCATGGAAGCAGATTTCAATAGACTGAGCAGAATAAAGGCACTATTATTAAACGAGGAAGTTATGCTCACGTCCGCCCGGGAGACATTCATTCTCCAGGTGGCGAGTACCCACAGTGAAATACAGGCCCTTTTAAACACTAATCTCCCCCAACATTTTGGGGAGTTAATACATCGTATTTTTAACGCATCTAACACTGAAGGCCTAGTACACTTTTTTAAGGTCGTTGGGTCGGGCTTGGTGTCCTCCTTTCAAACTATTTTTGGTGTCATCCCGGCTTTCATACATTCTATATTTTCCAGTGTCTTTGGCGGTTTCCCATTGATCCTCGCTTTAGCGGCTGGTGTCTTGCTCTTAATTTGCTTTCTGCGCAATGGCTGCTCCCCGATGGGACCTGCTCGATCCAGAACGCCTCCAGCTGCTCCGTGAGCGCCTTTTGGCCGGTTTTGGCGTCTTGCCATTGGCGACACTGAGTGTGTCATATACTCTTTCATTTCGCTTTGCGTATTTCACTTGCGTGCAACCTGTGATGACTTGTGTCCGCTGTCCTTTCACCTGGACTCTGGATTATTGCCTCTCCAATTCGTCATTGTCTGTTCCGGATTTTGTTCAGTTGATGGGTCCCTTAGAGGCCCATGAGCAGGACTGTTCCGTCGCTGGCTGTATGGCGCGTGCGGCTGCACTGGGGATTTTGGCGCAATGGGATATCTGGGCGGCTGCCCAGGATCTCCTACAACGAAGCTGTTTCAATTATCACGCAAGCTGTCCCGCATTGCTTCTGGATGCTCCCTTTGCTGAGGAGCATTCCTGCTCTTTTGAACTCATGGATTGGATGGCATCTATGTTTTTTGACAATTCCAATGATGAACTCTTGGAGGGTATGGCTTTTCTCTGCACTTACACTTTCATGGATTGACCTGCCCTTCGCCGTTTGGGCGCTCCCTGTGCTCCAACGGCTGTGTTTCTCCTCTGATGGGCCTCTGTCCTGGCCGCCGGACTGTCCAGGGGAGGGTGTCTTGTGGATTGCTACCTGCCTTGTTATGTTGGCCTAGGCCTGGCTGCCATGCTGCTTTTCTTTGCGCACGTTACACTGAGCCGGGCCTTCCTCGCCCTTTGCTCGTGCCAAGTTCTTTTGCACTGTCTGCATCTTCTGTTGTTCACCTTTTTGGGCTCAGTCTGCACAAACATGTACAAGGTCGCATAACACTGTATTTTGGTTCTTCCTGATATGGCCAGTCTCGCGCACCCAGACATAACATTATGTGCAATTGCCATGAAGAATTTGATATGCTTTTAATGCTGTGGTTTACTAGCGCTTAACACACTTGGAGAAATCCCTTTCAGTGAGAAGAGCTATGATGTCCTGCTGATGTAATTCTGCATCTAGAGACTGAGGTATGAGGGTTCGCTAGTCAAAGCCCAGAGGTCTTCTATTTTATAATAAACTATCTTACTGCAAGGGGAGGGTGGTAATGTTATTTATACGTTTATCCACTGAGCTCTGAGATGCTTTCCCCGTTTGTATTCTATGGAATTGTAACCATGCTGCTTATATTAGTAATATGCATTATGCTATTAGTACTGACACGTGTACTGTACATTAGAGCACGTAAGTTGGAATAAACATTTTAACCTATCCAGTGTCTCTTCCTACGCACCTTGTGGACAAGTACGAGTGAGTGGCGAAAGAGTGTTCTTGCTTCAGTGAGTCCTGAGATAAAGATACCGTGTTCTGGGTTGTCCAAACATTAGTACTTGGGTGCTAATGGGATGCTAAGCTAGTTGGGTTGGGGTTTTTGGGTGCTACGGTATATGGTGGCAAACCACTGTATTCCGGGGTCCCATTTTCCTGTGCATAGCTCTGTGTATGTGCAGAAACCTTATGACAATGGCGTAACAAACATGGTCAATGTATGCAACGCGTTCTGTGCATTTACCACGATTTTGGGGCTTCATGGAAAGTAGTATGATTGCATCAAAAAATGCCATACCGCTACTTTTTTGCACGGGATAGCTGTGCCCATTAGCATCAGCAAAACGGTGTTAATTTTGCTCAAATATGTACGCTAAAATGTGCGGATGTCCAGGGTATGCACGCTGTTCCGTATTTTATATGTATTAATTTCGCCGTAATTTCATATTGTCGGTTGCGGTAAGGATATTATAGGAAGTGTAGATTCGTGCGCGTGCTGCGGCTGTCTAAGGATGTTTTCAGTTGTAAATAACAGCCCTTCTTCCCATCCATTGACGGAATATTGTAATTCTCGGAAGGACTGGACCTCGGACTCTGTAGGATGAGCACGCATCTGTGCAGCTGAGGCAGCAACCCACCAATCTATCACACTAGCGCGGAAGAGGCATTCACGGCGGAGGTGCCCTCAAGCACCACAGAGCGCTTAAGCGTTTTTCCTAAGCAGCTCACCTTACAAAGCAAACCCAGCTTGTGGGCCCGTAATCACTCGGATGATGTTCTAGGAAGAGAGCAGAGTTCATTTAAATGCAAGTGTTTACATAAAGACGTGTTTATTATTTTAAGTTACAGCAAGACTTAATTCAACAAATTGCTTTTAAGGGGGGACAAGGCTAGAAGTCGGGGTGGGCATTGGGATGGTTGTGAAGTTGCAAGTTATCAGTAGTTCACTCAGTTTGTTTTTTATTTTCACATTCTGGTACTTGATGCGTGAAAAAGCGTGAAACATGCTAAAACAAAGCAGCAATGCATAATAAAATCACGGCATGCCCTGTAAAATCGCGAGATGCCCACTAAAACCATAAAGAAAATGTGACATCTAGCTGGATCGTGAGGTGGAAGATAACATATCAAGGTCCGTGATCGTGATGTGTAAGGTTTGATAAACTCATGAGAAAAGTGACCGAATCATAAGGCAAGTGTTAAAATATTGTTCGCGTTGTTATGGCATTGTACAAAAAAAAAAAAAAGAGTTTTGTGATAAAATGACAATATGCGTGGTGGTAGCATACTTGTAACCATGTTACAGGTGCGGTGTGTCTGATTCAATAGCTAGATGTGGATTAATGCCACGTGTGGATTGCTAAAATCACGAAATGCGTGTGAAAAACATAAAATGCATGAAAAAAGTGTGTCACGCATGTTGAAATGATGAGCTGCCTGATAACATCGTGCTCTGCAGGTAGCCTTGAAAATAATGAGTTAGCAAGATTGCAGTTGGAAAGAGCTCTCCAACCCAGCGCATTGTTTGAAACCCGATTGATTTTAATTAGCAGCAGCATGTAGAACTATCTGAAGGCTCCCCTCCCCCACCCCCCTTTCCCTGCGTGCCTGATATGTATTCCCTTATTGCTACAGTGCCTGGAAAGTTAAGCACGGGAATGCATCGCAGGTACCACTTTAAACACACTGGAATCTGTTCAAAGCCATGTGCGGGTGGCAGACCAAATGCTTCGTTGCTCATTACCAAAGCTGACATCTTACAATTCAATTTATTCCTCTTAGTGCAACTGGGATTCTTAAAATTGAAGAAACATTGTCACGTTTCAAAGTAAAACACTTTTCTATCAAGAAAAATAATTTTCCCAATCTTTTTGGTTGATGGATGACAGCAAACCTTGTTATTCATTTTTTGTCTGCTGGGTTCAAATATCTAGTTATTTTCAGAAATGTTTGCATTTAAACCTTATTCCTTTTTGTTAAAGCAGTTTAGTGGATTACTGCCCCTGCTGCAAACATCATTGTTTGAACTCCAGAATTGGGCTCACTCTCCACATGGCATTCAGGACAGGCATTTACGCCTCACCACTTTTAAATGGCACCAGCCGCCACTGCTTTGTGCTACTACTTTTTTTTGTTCATTTTGTTTTATTTACCGATCCAACTCGGACTGGTAAAAAAAAAAAAAAGATACTCATCATTTTGTAGGCATGCATTTTGTAGCCTACAAAATGAAGCATCCGCTACAGCTGCGCTATTGCCCTTTTGTTTAGGTCTCGCCTAGGCAGCGCTTGCGCTGTCTCTTCGAGACTGCTGTATCTACTCTGTGGGGTAGGTGCACGCGCATTGCGGCCACTGGTTCTTTGAAGTGCCTCTCGTAAATGCCTGTTTTTTACTGGTCACTTCATTGTATTTGCTCCTCCTTTCGTTGTTTGGTTTCCTCCCATGAAGACTGCCCCTGTTACATGTATGCTTACTCTAGTCTTAATGTATGTCTTTGTCAGTGTACTATTTTTTTTCGGTTTGGCTCGTTTTCAGCTTCAGAATGGCAAAACAGACGCTCCAGTCAAAATGGAACGCAAGTTCGGCATCCAGCCGCTACTGCCCTCCCTCATCCCCGTAGCACTCCAGGTGTGTTCTTTTTTCGCTGCTCATGTTTCATTCGCAGGTCCTCCTTTCTTTGTTCCGATTTGCCGTCCCTGCACAATTTAAATATCTCTGTAGCTACTTGTCGTCATTCTGAGGATTTGTTTGTTTTAGGCGAGTTTTTGTGGGAGATTTGGCTTCGTTTCTGGTCTGGTTCAGCAACTGCACAATGTGTATATTCGAGCGGCTTGCTTAGATCGTCCAGGAAACAGCGAGAAGGAGCTCAGGCACTTAGGAACATCATGCAGTGGATACCGCACCGGGGACCTGTCTGCTTCTGGGATGCTGAGCAAATGCTGGAGGCGGAGAACCTTAGCACCAGCAAGACGGTCCTCTGTTCACCTTTGTAGTGTGTGGAGAGAGTCCCTGCGACTAGTGTGCACTGTACTCTTCAAGCAGCTTGCGTTGCTGAACACTATCTGTCATGAAGTTTTCAGCAGAATTTGCGGTGTCAATAGTCGGAGTCGAGCTTTATTCTGCCAGTCACAGTTTGTGTTCCTTCTTCAGGCATGAGCAAAGTTCCAGGTTTCGATAACCGACGCATAAAACTGCAGTCACGTCCGCATGACCAGTCTTTGTATTTTTATTCACTTCAATACGCGTTCTGTACTTCATCCATGCATGAAACCACTGTGCCCCATGTGGTCTGATGGAGAGGTGGTGTACCACCAAGCCAAGTCAGTGAAAGAATGGAGGCTAGATATGGAAAGTGTCAGCTGTGTGTACTTAAGCCAAGATTTACACACAATATGTTCCCTATAAATGGCACGTTAAGCCTAAAAGCTAGGTACTTCAAAAAAGTTATTTTATTAAATGTCAAAACATGAACTTCTTAAGTTATTTAGGTCATGCTCAGTTTGCTCCCAACAGTGAAGTTAAAGCATTTGTGCACATGTAATGTTGCTTCTGGGCCAGTTTATCAGTGCTGTACATATAAACACAACTCACATCTATTGTTTTGTCGCTGGTTCCTGGACAAAGACTGTTTTTGCGAGATCAGCGTCCTCTTTACCACTAAGGTTCTTTCCAATGACACTCCCCCCAGCTCTATTTCGTCTATTCTGCTCTAGTCTCTTCCTCACAAACTTGCAACCCCCCTCTGTTTTTCACTCCCTCTCATATTCATTCTCCCTTGCCACATTCTTCTCTAACCATCCCTTTCTCCTTGTCACTCATGCACACTTCTCTCTAAACCCTCTTTCGCTGTCTGTCTCTCACACACACACATCCTGCTCCTGCATCACGCTCTCTTGTCATGCATTATCCCCAACGCTTAACAATAACTCCTTCTCTATTTTTTTAATTACTTTTTCCAATGGTGTAATTTATTTTCCACCTCCCCTCCCTGGTAAGCTACTTCTCATTTTCTTGTTTTCCAGCGCCACGAGGTCATACGAATGGCAATAGCGCTATGCAAATATAATCACTATACTACAAACAAAAAAGCACAAATAAAAAACATTGTCATTTACAGTGCAAAACAGCATTGGGAGACCAATGTTATCCTATAGAGACCAGTCTCTGCGAAAAGAGGCGGCAGGCTTAGGTTAGGAGGCCATTCATGCTCAACCACCAGGGGGGCTCAGGCCCCACGATGCTCTGGGACGTAGGGACACCTTTGGTCCTCGTCTCCATGGCCCAGGGGCAATGGGTGCAAAGGTATTCTTAGGCGTCTGGTTTTTCCTTACCGGAGCAGTCGCGGTAGAGGGGGCCTGCATGCATAGGCTGCAGGTGAGGTTGGCGGGTCCATGAGGGGTGAAACCATGATGGACTCGGGCTCTGGAGGGCTGGGGAACCTTGATGGCACCGTCAGCTGCTTCTTCTCTCCTCTCTGCTTTTGTGGCTCTTCTGTGTCCTCTCTCTTAGGTCAGCAGGATCTGCTTCTCTGAGGCAAGGGACTTCTTTAAAAACTGAATTTAGGGTGCGTTAGGGGAGTGTACGGTAGTAATCAATGGGCTACGGACCCTTGGGGTCACTATGCCCCCTATATGACCACTTCCTGTTGGAAGTGGGCATAATCCTGTCCCAGAATTCCTATGTATGCCATCACAAAGATGGCTACTTCTGAAAAACCATGTCCACCTCAGTGTAACCCACCATAGGGTTGCTACTAGCCTGGAGGTGGAACGCCTACCTGACTAGCTAATTTTCCCACCTGTTCAGGTGCTAAGGGGGTCCTGGACAAGGGGGGGGGGCTTCCTCTCCTGTGAGGAGAGCCAGACTCGCATTCCAAAGGCGGAAGCTCTTTGAAGCTCGCCGGCTTGGGAGGCTAATGCACAAGTTACTAACTTGTGTAACGATATATCTGTAAGAGACAGTAGTTAGTGACAGATTCCTTACCTTAGAATATCCCCAGGCGTCAGGCTGGATCCGGAAAGTTTTTGCATAGCAGTACCCTTGCGCGTCGGTAGGCGGCGTCGTGCGGCTCCGCGTCCGTCGTAGGCGTCGTGGTCGCCGTGATGACGTCGCGGGCAGTACTTAGACGCCGCCCCTGCGCGCTGACGTCAGTTCAGTACACGACTTTCCGCGCCAGGAACGCAGAGCCATGCAAGAAGCTGACATAGGTGTCTGAAAAATACTAGGGCCCTGAAAGGGATGTCCTTAACCCTAGAAATCAGTTCGCAGAACGGGGAGGATGGGTGGGGCGGTAAGGAATGTGTCACTAACTACTGTCTCTTACAGATATATCGTTACACAAGTTAGTAACTTGTGCATCTGAAAGAGACACGTTAGTGACAGATTCCTTACCTTAGAATAGATATGCCAGCAATACCAACCCCGGTGGTGGGTCTGCGAACAAAGATCAGACAAGGAAGTCCCGGAGGACAGAACGGCCAAAGAAGCCGTCCCTCCGGACCTGGCTGTCAAGCCAGTAATGCTTGGTAAACGTGTGCAGCGAGGCCCACGTAGCTGCCTGACAGATATCCTGCAGCGGAACACCGCGGCCTAAGGCCGTGGTAGCAGCCGTTGCCCTGGTGGAATGGGCACGCAGCCCAACAGGAGGCTCCTTCTTAGCCAAAGAATAGCAGGCTTTGATACACAAGGTTACCCAGCGGGAGATGGTTCTCTTGTGCACCGCCCGACCTTTTTTGGCGCCCACGTAGCCAACAAAGAGTTGGTCATCCACGCGGAAGTGTTGTGTGCGGTTGATATAAAAGGAAAGCGCACGTTTTGGGTCCAGACGGTGGAGCCTCTCTTCCTCTCTGGAAGGAGGCGAAAAGAAGGTGGGCAAAGTGATGGTCTGCCCAATGTGGAAGGCAGTAACCACCTTTGGCAAGAAGGACGGACGCGTCCGAAGAACAACCTTGTCTGGATGGACAGACAGAAAGGGAGGTTTGCATGATAGAGCCTGGAGCTCACTCACCCGCCGAGCGGAGGTGATAGCCACCAGAAAGGCTGTCTTCAGAGTCAGAAGACGAAGAGGACAGTTATGTAGAGGCTCAAAGGGAGCGCACATGAGAAAGGTAAGAACCAAGTTCAAGTCCCACTGAGGCATCACAAACGGAACAGGAGGGAAGAGGTGTGTAATGCCTTTTAGGAACCTGTTAACAACATGGGACTTGAAAAGGGAGGGCTGATCAGGGAGCCTGAGGAAGGCCGAGATAGCACAAAGATAGCCCTTGATGGTACCCAGGGCAGAACCCTGTTGGGCCAGAGAAAGAAGGAACAGAAGAACCTCAGAAAGAGGGGCAGAGAGGGGATTCACAGCCTTTGCTGTGCACCATGCCACAAACTTGTTCCACCTGCAGGCGTATACCACCTTAGTGGAGGGACGCCTGGCTGCCAGAATCACATCACAAACTTCGGGAGGCAAGTCGAAAGGAATCAACTGCCGCCGCTCAATCTCCACGCAAGCAGGTGGAGGCTGGACAGGTTCGGGTGGAGGACCGTCCCCTGCTGCTGCGATAGAAGATCCTCCCGAAGAGGCAGACGGATCGGGGGATCGACGCTCATACTGAGTAGCTCGGGATACCAAACTCTTCGAGCCCAGTCCGGAGCCACAAGGATGACTTGGGCCCGGTCGCGCCGAATCTTCTTCAACACTCTGGGTAGAAGTGCTATAGGCGGAAAGGCGTACAACAGACCGCAACTCCACTCGCGACGAAAAGCGTCGCCGAGCGAGTGCCGCCTTGGAAATTCCAACGCGCAGAACTGATGACATTGCGCGTTCTCTTCGGTGGCGAATAGATCTAACCAAGGCTCTCCCCACTGCAGAAAGAGACCTTGCGCCACTTCCGAGTGAAGACGCCATTCGTGATCCATCATGCACCTGCGGCTGAGTTCGTCCGCCCTGGCGTTCAGGGAACCTGCCAGGTGTTGAACCATCAGGAACATGCCCTGATGTTCCTGCCATGTCCAGAGGCGCAGAGCCTCCTGACAGAGGGTCCACGACCCCACCCCGCCTTGTTTGTTGCAGTACCACATGGCGGTGGTGTTGTCTGTGAACACCTGCACTACCTTCCCTTTGACAGAGGGAAGGAATGCCTTGAGTGCAAGTCGGATCGCCCGGAGCTCCAGAAGGTTGATATAGAGCCGGGACTCCGCCGGAGACCAGAGGCCTCTGATCTCCGCCTCTCCCATGTGACCGCCCAATCCCAGAAGGGACGCGTCCGTCACAACTGTGTGCTCTGGCTGGGGAAGGGAGAGGGATCTGCCCATGACCCATTGCCGGTTCGAGAGCCACCACTGCAACTGTTTTGCAGCCCCTCCGAGATCTGGACGTGATCGGACAGGTTGCCCTGGTGCTGCGCCCACTGGAACTTCAGGTCCCACTGCAGAGCCCGCATATGCCATCTGGCATGATCGACCAGCAGGATGCAGGAGGCCATGAGGCCCAGCAGCCTCAGGGTCATCCGTACCGAAACCCAGGATAAAGGCTGAAAGATTGGAATCATAGCCTGAATATCCCGGACTCGCCGTTCGGGAGGATAGGCCTGAAACTGCGTCGTGTCCAGAACTGCTCCGATGAAAAGGAGCTGTGGAGAAGGAATCAGATGCGACTGTGGCACATTGATGGAGAACCCCAGCGAGTGCAGGAGTTCGGCCGTAGTCTGGAGGTGGGAGACGACTGCCTGGGACGAGCCCGCCTTCAGCAACCAGTCGTCGAGGTAGGGGAAGACTGGAACCCCTGCCCGGCGCAGATGAGCTGCGACCACCGCCATCACTTTCGTGAACACCCGAGGGGCACTTGTAAGGCCAAAGGGGAGCACGGTGAACTGAAAATGCTCGAGGCCTACCGTGAACCGTAGGTATCGCCGGTGGGCCGGCTGGACGGGGATGTGGAAATAAGCGTCCTGCAAGTCCAACGCTACCAACCAGTCTCCAGGGTCGAGGGCAGTCAAGACCTGAGCTAGGGTGAGCATCTTGAACTTCTCCTTCCGGAGGAAGCGATTGACGTTCCGGAGGTCCAAGATAGGACGCATGTCCTCCTTGTCCTTTTTGGGCACCAGAAAGTAGTGGGAGTAGCAACCACGTCCTACTTCTGGGGTCGGAACATGCTCGATGGCCCTCTTGGTCAAGAGGGCCATGACTTCCTTCTGCAGAAGCACCAAGTGATCCCCTGACATGCGGTGGAATTGAGGTGGCATGGCTGGGGGGGGTGGTCTCGAAGGGGAGGGAGTAGCCCCTTCGGACAATGTCCAAGACCCACCTGTCTGAGGTGATGGGACGCCAGTGGTGAAGGTGATGACGGACCCTGCCCTCTACTGGCGTGCTGTGCACCTGAAAGGAAGGACTAGGAGGGCTTGGAGGCCGCGGACGGGTTGGAGGTAGTGGCCTGACCCGCACGCTGGTTGCCCGAACCGCCACGGCGGTATTCACGTCCTCGGCCACGCGAAGACGCTTGCTGCGCGGGCCGGTGGCTGGGCAGCTGACGTGACTGGGCGCCCCTTCCGTGGCCACGAAAGGGGCGAAAAGCAGAGGGTAGCGGAGGGCGCACAACAGAAAGGCCCAGGGACTTGGCAGTAGCCCGTGAGTCCTTAAAACGCTCCAGCGCATGGTCTGCTTTGGAACCAAAAAGACCTACTCCATCAAAGGGCATGTCCATGAGTATTCTGGACATCACCCGAGAAACCAGTTGTTCTCAGCCAGGCGTGGCGACGTAGCGCCACCGTCGTTGCAAGCGATCTGCCCAGCGAGTCGGCGGTATCAAGGCCACAACGTATGGTGTATTTAGCCGCATCTCTTCCTTCCGCAATGGCGCGGGTAAGCAGTGTCTGGACCTCCTCAGAACACTGTGGCAAAACAGCCACCACCGAATCCCACAGGGAGTGGGTATATCGGCCCAAAAGGCAAGCGGTGTTGACGGACCGCAAGCCAGCACTGGAGGAAGAAAAAGCCTTCTTCCCAAATTGGTCCAGGCGTTTGGATTCCCTATCCGGAGGGGCGGTAGGGAAGGCGGTTTGGGAGGCAGAGGCTTGGACAACCAAGCTCTCGGGGGTGGGATGTTGGGAGAGAAACAAGGGGTCGCCCGGTGCAGGGCGATGGCGTCGGGCCACGTTCCTATCCACAGGAGCCCCTGTGGTGGGCTTGGACCAGGCGCCCAAAAGAACGTCAGTGAGTGCATCATTAAACGGCAGCACAGTCTCCGAGGAGGAAGCTGCCGGCTGAAGCACTTCCGTCAGGAGATTAGTCCTGACAGCCACAGTAGGCAATTGGAGATGTAAGGCTCCAGCTGCTCTACGCAACACCGTTGCAAAATTAGCTCCCTCCTCCGTCGCCACGGGAGGAGACAGCATGCCAGTGTCAGGGGAGGTGTCTAGACCACTGGCATCCCCAAGTTCCTCAGCCCAGTCCTGATCATACTCACACTGTTGTGTGAGAGGGTCTTCCGACCCCCTCCCAGCTCTCTTGGTCCTCCTCAGGTTCAAAATATGGAGGAGGAGGGACATTTGGGACCCAAGGTCTCATCGGCGCCGGCGTCGAGCGACGTCGGTCCGGCTCCATGTCCGGAGCCGGAGAGAACCGGGGAACGACGCCGTCCGGAGCCCCGGACGACGTCAGGAACGGCACCGGGGACATCGGCGTTGGCGGAGGCGTGGTTAGGTCAACCAGCGTCGATGGGGGTTGCGGTACCACCAGAGCCGGGATCGAGACCGGAGCCGAGGCCGGGATGAAGGCTGGCGGGACAGGCGGCGCCGGGACCGGAGTCGTCGGCGACGCCGGAGCAACCCAATCAGGGCTTGCGGGGCCCGAAGGCGCACCGGAGGGACCTTGAGGCCCGAAGAGGCGGGCCATGGCCAACAGGAATTCCTGTATTTCGGCCGGAGTCGCCCCCGAACCCGGAAAGGTCGGGTACTGCGGGGGCGGCTCCATAGGCACGTCCGGGGGCGGGGACTGTGCCGACAGGGGCCTCAGCCGAGTCGCGAGATCGGCGAGGCGAAGTCTTAGAGCGATGACGCTTCTTAGACTTTTTGTGCTTCGACTTACCCGAGGAGCGCGAAGACTTGGACTCCGACGACCGGCGGGGACTCCGCGACCGGCCCCTCGACCTCTCCCGGGACCGGGGCCTGGTGCGGCGCGGAGCCGACTGCCGGACCTCGAGTAGCTTTCGAGACCGCTCTCGCAAAGCCTTCTGGTGAAGTTTCCGGCAGTCAGGGCACGACTTCGTGTCGTGGTCTCGGCGGAGACAGTAGAGACACTCTAGATGCGGGTCTGTGATCGACATCATTCGACCACAGGCGTCGCATGGCTTGAAGCCGGGCATCCCTACGACACCTAGGAATCGATGAAGACTCGAAAAGAAACAGTGAAAAAATTCACAAAAAAGTTAGTCAAAAATTGACTAGGGCACTGCTCTTCCCGGATCTGCGCTTACTGGCGCGGAAAAAGAACTGACGTCAGCGCGCAGGGGCGGCGTCTAAGTACTGCCCGCGACGTCATCACGGCGACCACGACGCCTACGACGAACGCGGAGCCGCACGACGCCGCCTACCGACGCGCAAGGGTACTGCTACGCAAAAACTTTCCGGATCCAGCCTGACGCCTGGGGCTATTCTAAGGTAAGGAATCTGTCACTAACGTGTCTCTTTCAGATCAGCAGATCGTCCTGTGGGAGGGGTCGTTACACCCTGTTCCCGGACTGGCTTTTGTTCTGGGCCTCCTGAGAGCAGAGGCTTTCACCCTAGGAGGGTGGAACAGTGTCTCAGGTGGCAGGCTGAAAGAAATCAGTCAGGGAGCACACCAGAGGCTGGTAGGTTTTCAGGGGGCACCTCCAAGGTGCCCTCTGGGTGCATGTATTGGTAAATCCATCACTGGAATCAGTGTGGGTTTACCAATACGAGATGTTTGATACCAAAAATCCCTATTTTCAGTGAAGCCAACATGTAGCTGGGGAACTTGTTTTACCCGTGTCCGGGACATGTTTTAAAATGGCGTCCCTGTCCACTTGCACTGACAGAAATAGGACTGACCAGCACAGGAGCATATCTGCTCATGCAGGTATGCCCTCACATGTAAAATTCAGCACCCTGCCTTAGGGCTGTCAGGCCTGTTGTAGGGCTGACTTACAAACTTCACATGCAGTGTTAGTGGACATGGCACACAGGGATGTGTGACATGTCTTGTTTTCACTTTTGTCTGCACCTACACACGCAGCCTGCAATGGCAGCCTTGCATGTGCTTGGTGAGGGGTCCCTCAGGGTGGCACAATTCGTGCTGCTGCCCTTAAGGATCCCCCCTCCCTCCATTAGTACCTCAGGCCCTAGGTACTGGGGTACCATTTACTAGGGACTTACAGAGGGTGCTAAAGGTTTTGCCAATTGGGGAAACAATTTTACAGTTTTTTGAAAGAGCTCTGGCACTGGGGACCTGGTTACAAGGAACCCAGTGTACTTCCTTTCGAAATCACATCAGTTACCAGGCAAAAAGTAGGGGGTGGCCATGTCAAAAAGAGCTACTTTCCTACACATGGTGCGAAACCATATTACAAATTTATATGTGATTAAGTTTGTACTAAAAATCAATAAAAAGAGGTACAAAAAACCCAAACTGTTTTTGTTGTCACAGCTGCAAGATTAATGATTGTTCACCTGACTCTTCCGATATGTAAGATTAAAGAACATGGCTGTTCATTTTCACCTTATTTTCATAAGGTTTGGAACACTTTCTGCGTTCCAATGCAATTCTCTATTGATCAAAATTGTTACTATTTCTAAGTTGTAGCTTAAACTAGTGGTCTATGTACACAATATTTTAACCTATATTACACAGTCAGAACATTTGCTTCCTAATGTATTAATCATTCAATGGTAACATTTTCTTTCTGTTATTCTCTAACGTAATTAAGTCAACATATTCCCACTGAACATTTCTAATATGTAAATAGTAAATGCCATTGATTTCAGTTGTGGTTCATTCCATATGAAATATTGTGTTCTCTATGCAAATACTGTTAAAGATAAAAGTGAGCAAAACCAAAGAAGTCTTACAATCTTCCTCTGCAAAGAGCATGACAGTATGAATCTTAACCCGTGCCATTATTGTGTAATTTTATTATAGTATAACATGGTCCCCCTGCTACAGAAAATATTTTTGTGAGCAGGACATAAGGAATTTAAGGCATACAAGAAAGTAGTCTCAGGCTATAGAGATGTTCATCATCAACTAAAGCATTTTCAGAATAATAATCTTCAAGTAGACGTCCTTCACTGAAAGAATAGTTTTGATTGGCTATTAGAGCTTCTATTCTTCATAATCACCTCTGGGCTCCCTCATAACTATTCAATACTAAACTGATGGGCATCCTTTTCAGTTGGTATAGTAAACAAGAAGGCAGATAATAACTTTGAAAGTAAATCATTAAAATGCTAAAGTCAAAGTACATGCCAATGTTGGGACCTGGCAAGGTAGGAATTTCTGATGCCAGCAGGTCATGGAGAGAACATTTAAAACATACATAGTGTGGACAAGTAAATATAAAATGTACGCTGCTTCGGTCAGTGATAGCACAAGAAATGTGAAGTAAAGATGCTTTTTTTTGTGATCAAAAAATTTAAAAACTATAGCTGCACCATTACCTTTCACTTTCTGCATGCAAACAAATGTATTTTTCACATTTGATCATACATAAGCCTGATATGTCCCAGTCTGTGTCCAGTAAGGACACACACACCTGGTGAATGCCCAAAATATACTGTAGTGCCTAAACAGGAGGTGCGAGGATGGCTGTTATGTGTGGGGAGAATGTGGCAGACATAAATCTGCTGAATGGTGTAAAAGTTGTCACTGTTTTTCAGGGATAAACAACTTTAATAAAAATACTGGACAGCTCAATGTATCCCATTTTGCAGTCTTGTATTTAACAACTATCATTACCTAGCTCAATGGTACTTAATGTATGGTAGATAGAAAGACTGAAGGCTGAGTGGGCCAGGTCAGGACTTGAACCGATCACATGTCCCAAATATCTCGCAGCAGCAAACCCACAGAGTTAACTTGAAAGAACTGGTCTAAATCATTTTTTGTCATTTCAGAGTTTTAATACATGGAAAACGTTGTGCACGTTTTGGCCATATTACTTTGCTGAATTACTTTTTACCAGTGATTGACTAGTAGCTTAAATCATGTCATTTTTCACTGTTTGTTTTTGGTGTATACAAAACCATCAAACAAACATTGAATTGAAACAGACATATGAAAAAAACATAATGCCCATACTTACAAATAGATTAGAATAATAACCAGCAATGCTACACACAATATAAAAACAACATCAATAGTTTAAAAACTCAGTTAAGATAACTATTGCTGAAGAGGGAATCTTTGTCCTGGAACAAAAGAATCGCAAGTATATATTCAATAGAGTACAATGAATTGCTGTGCTCTAACTCATTCAGTAAAGTTGCGTGTCATAGTAATCATGTTTTGTCGCACCACATAACTGCTGAAGAAGTGGGATGAGTAAACAAGCTTAATAGCTTTTCAAAGGCCTACAAAGCCATAGATAACAATCCCCCAAAATACATCTTCCACAAATAGAGCCTCCGGGTATGAAGAGGGCCTTGATAAGCCATTCTACTCCAATTAAGATTCTGTAAGCAATACACTTGAAGTGCCCCTTCTTTAGCAACTCTCCCAAAATATTGCATGATCTCTCCTGAAGCATAAGACTGCCCTTCTCGTTTAGCGTATTCAAAGGAAACACAAAGTATCCCCTTCCAGGCACTTACTGAGTTCCAGCACAGTCTCCCACCCTGCCACTCAACTACATATCATTTATGAAAATATGCCTCATCAAGGACTATCATTATAAAAATCACTACTTTATCAAGCAAATTCCTCTTATGTATAAGATTTACTCGACACAAATGCTGCTACTGCTGCTTCTTGTTCTCAGAAGCAAACTACTGCGGTTGCTTGAAGCCCTTGGTTAACTCTTGCTCCACTTCCTCTATCTATATTTGCCATGTCACTTCTTTCATAGCAAGCTAAGTTTTTTTATTATAGTTCCTTATCATGTGAAGTTCTCAGGTGCCTACTTTTTTACAGGGCCAGGTCGTGCCATATCACGAACAAATAAAAAGTGAATACAATAAATATGCAAAGCCAAGTTATTGATTAGGAATTGTGTTCAATATTTAAATAGGAATGACTGTAAATGAAATAATTCCAATGTACTTTAGGGAAACTTGGCATCAGTAGGCTATACAATTTGGTAATAATTAAACTGGTAGGAGCAAAACAGTTTCCCGAAATGCAGGTAGTTGTTGCACAAGAAAAAAGGTAGCACAAAGTTCAATAGAGGTGGGCTTGCTACAGAGAAATATAAATTCTCTTGAGTAGATAATTTACCTTTGGGAATCCTTGCTGCAGCCAAGGAGGAGCAACACAGTTCACGGCAGTAGATGGACCATGTTGGTTTTGGCAAGGAGACTGAGGCTTAACAAAGTCATCACTTCTTTTTTAGACAAACTAGCCTGATTAGATGTTGGTATAAAGTAAGCAAGCAGAAGAAGACAGAGGGATATGTGTTTCTTTGCTTTGTTTCACCGGTAAACTCACGGTGGAATCTTGCGCACTTTTGAGGTATGGTTAAACACGTCTGTAGAATTCTGTATATGAGACTTTAACATTACAGATTGAGGAGAAGGTTAACCTTCATGCTTGGAAGGAATGGGCCTTATAGCCCATCCATTGGGTTAAAGAGGTGAGTGTGTACCCTAACCAGTTGTTGTTGAGGAAGAATCTTGGTTTTAAATTCTATGCTAAACCAGTCCTTGAACCTCACATCATGGCTGTTGTATCTTCCAGTTTCTTCCAGATCAAAATCTTAATAAAAGCCTTGCTACATCTCACTTTAGATGGCTGGGAGTGATGGCTTCCTGAGCCACTGTAACAATAGAAGAGCATCTTCCACGCTTCGCCTGCACCGTGGAACTTTGACTCTACTCACATGGCAGGGAGCTTTGCTAGTTTTAGATAAACTATCACATCCGTATTTCTCCCTCGATGATTCATTATGGGAGTATGTAGACCTTTGCCTATCAATCGATGCTACCGTTTTTAGGAAACGTTTGAAGTACCATAAGGGCTGCTCAGACAATACCTATTCAACAGACTGGAGGAATTCCAGTAGGACTGAAGTGAGTGCTGCAATAAAGATGAAAAACAGATACTAAGAGGATAATCAAAATAAATGAAGTTGTCCCAGAAATTCGCTAGCCCTTAATAAGGAGGGAAGGTTAATGAAACTAAATTTAATGTGTTTTTTTTTATTTTTATTTTTTTAAGGTTGATAGTAACTTGCAGTAAACATTGAATCCAGTATTTTTTTTTATTTCGGTGGGTAATTGGAGAGACAGTGGCAGACATGAGTATAATAGGGAGTAGTTCAAGGTCCAAAAAAGACATTGACAAAGGCATATTCTTAGGAAGAGGGTAGGAACTGGGGTGATGGGGAAGATTCACATTTTACTCACTTAGGACTAAGAGCATTCGTTTCAGTTCTCAGTGTGGTACAATGAAGAGGTTTAACACAAGATCGGTCAGAAGTGGAGGTATTTTTCCCCCTAATTATATGATAAAAAAAATAAGTGCTCTAAGGATTGATGGAACTTGGGTATGCTGCTGGAATGATTAACCCAACATCTGTAGTGCAAGTAACCGCAAATTCCCTTACTCATGAACATTATTTGTGGTAGAAAAGAGCAAGATCTATTACCTTTTTGGAGACCAGTAGATCTGATCTGGAAATTAATTTGAAACTCTTCTACTGTCTGCCTCACCAGGCTAAAAAGGGAAGCCACAACATTATCAACCAAGAGGCTAATGGAATATTTGTGGATTAAAGCCATTCTCCCATGGCAAACAGGCCGAGTATTCTGTTTGGCTGGCACATTTTCTATGTTGTCTGGGCTGATAGCATTCAAATGGTCAAACTCCATATCAGGTCATGGCTCCTTGTGGCCAACATAATTCACATGGAAGTAAAGTAGCCTTGCCACAGAAAGAATTGTTTTTAATGCGGTGCCATTTAAAAGCCCCTTATTGTGAAGGTTATTTTGAAAAAAGCAACTTCTCGACAAAATGTATGAAGCAGATATCACATCTTGGGAGAATCGGGCTGGTCTCCTTTCAACATGAAGATACTCCCAAGGATTTAGAAGTCTAGATGCACTTTTGGTTCCCTAATGTCAAGCGTCTTCAAGTCCAGATTATTTAGTGTCATTAAATCAAATGCATCAAGAATGAGGCCTTGATTTTTAGCAAGAAGTTCAAGTATCTTTAGTGAATGGCACCATTGCAGGTATTCTCTTATTAGGCATTACTGGTAGTGGTTTACAAAAGTATTTCCTTCTAACCAAAAGGCAGCGTTAGAATCCACAACCGTTTAATAAGAAACCAAGGGCAACAGCCTGTCAAGAAAGCAAGTCTACCCTACCCTGTGCCAAAGCATCAAGATCATCGGTCGCTCCTAAAACTCATATCAACCGCAGTACACATACAATAGCTTCCCTACCAAAGCAAAAGAAGTGGTGTCTACCCTCGATCCTGTAATAGATTTCACATACAAATGAAAAAAAATGTAGAACAGATATTTCCGTTTAAACGAAAAAAAAAACTTTGGAAGAACTTATTCTAGAAAAAGATGCACCTATAAACTGTGAAATAAACCTGCTGAGCAGTTAAACGGATAGCTGAAGCCACAAATTACAACCACACTTAAAACAGCATTATGAATCTTCAAATTCTGTAACACACAACAAGAAAGAGTTCAGCAAGCACACTGTTCTGAAAAAAATAGGAATGTATTCCATTAGCATAGAGCATGTGTTAATAATACCAAGTCTTTAGGAATAAAGAATATTAAACAATGCAGAAAAGAGTTAGCTGTATTTAATTTGGAATAAACTTTCTTCAGAATAAAGAATATTAAACAATGCAGAAAAGAGTTAGCTGTATTTAATTTGGAATAAACTTTCTTCATGTCCCGCGGAACGCATTGTCAAATATTTGTTGTGCTCGGACAGAAATTTCTAGCATATTTCAAAAGAAAGAGGTTCACTGATAAAGTGGATGAAAGACGAGGGAAGAGACAATTTCGTCCAGAGCACGTTCGTTACAGTCACATTCACAGGCGAGTTTAGTGGCTGAATGGACTCATTGTTCAGAAATGGCAAGGAGATTGTAGACAATTGTATAACTGTATGGGATCAGCACAGAACATTGGTGCAATGCACAGGGCAACTTCCAAACCAATAACCAGTTGATCAAACTGACTGGTCTTTAATTTTGCAATGCGACTGATAGACTAACCGGTCATGTTGCAAAATGCACATTTGCAGGAGACTGTAAAACATCATTCCCCATTAATATGTGGGAGGTAAAAGTCATTTTACAATCTCCTACAAACGCATGGATGGAGGCCTATAGGGGACAAAAGACCTCTATTGCTGCATTACCATTCCCTGCAGGTTGATTTTTTTTTTTTTTTAAGGCCGCCGCTGTCGCTTAAAGGGTTAGCATCCGATAAAAAATGTTTTTAAAAAAAGAAGTGAGAATGCAGGGAATGACACTGAGGGAATATGCAGTAGGCCCCCCACCACCACTCACTAGGTGGTTTTGTCCATAGGGTACCACCCCATATTAAGTGCTGGTAACCTGCCCCAAAGCTTGCAAACATATCATTGAGACTCACAATGAGGAGGGGAATGCTTCTCTCATGGCCCCTTTGTGATATCAAAAAAGTTGCAAAGGGCACAAAGACATTTCCAACTCACAAAACACTTTTAGTACACTGTGACTTATGCTTTTGCAGCTTTTACGAACTGCAGGCTTTGTGTCTGCAAAAGCACTTTGTACATTGGGCCCTTAGTGCCTGCATTTATGTAAGGGGACAGCAAGTGTGTGGGGCTCAACATCTGTGCAGTAGGGCCAGGTCCATTTCAGGTTTTAAGGATATCCACAGATTTGTGTAACGGACCTTCACTTAGTCTAACTGCATGTACATTTATCTTATCTGGATATCCTGAAAATGTTACATGGATCCAGGCTTCTGGGCAACGCAGCTCTACATTACTGTGAAAATTACAAACGACATTCGACTCCTAGGGTGGAGAGACAGCTAATGAAATCCCCACAGGATTCCCCCAAAGATATTCCGCAGCTCCAACAAGAGCTTGTCAAGAACTTGACATCAGATCCTAGCGCCAGAACAATGGGATGTTTATTGAACAGGGCCATTAGATTTTAGGGTAGGTTTTCACTGCGGACAAAACGTGGGGAAATACAGCACACTGCACCTAGGTAGCAAAGTTTGACAGCTACGTTTAGTCCTAAATAGATGCCCATTTCTGACCAAGTTAATCATGGGCACTATATGACATTATGTCGTGCTAATTCAATATTTTTGGCACCTTCTTGTAAATGTCTGAGGTTTTAGGTACATAATTTGTTCAGTTTTCCTGTTTTTCTCTTAAGCCGTCCTTTGGCCTTGTGCTTTTTTCAAAATATTCAATAAAATTACTATGTATATGACCCCATTCTAGGTTGCTATAGAAAGTATTTTATTTTCTATAGGTAATGTTGTGAACAAATCTCAGGAAAGGGACCCTTTGTTCCTTTATAACCAACATTTCTGACCAAGAGCATACATTTCAGGCCCCAAGTATCAAACGTACGTGCCGGGATTTGAGAAAAGCAAAAATCAAAGTGTCCGAGTGCATTGCAATGTCAACTGTTAATGCGACTCCCAACACACGTTTGCCACGTCTTGCCAATCTCAAGGAAACGTGGGCATCAAGGGGCATCTCCCCTCCCTTGCAAGTCATGAAGAAATGTAGGAATGTTTGAAACTGATCCGGTGCTTGCAAAGCAACCTAAAGGCATACAACAGTCATCTGCCAAGAGGAAGCTGGATAGGAGGGACATCTTCCACTTTGGGAAAGACATCTATGGTTTCCCATGGATTGCTTCTCGCTCACCACAATGACCCTTTTGTGATGCGTCACCTTGTTTGATATATATTAATATTATGGACAGAAATTGCAAGATTGGCACTTAGTGTAGGAAGCTGGCTCTGTATAAACTATACCAAAGTGAGGTAGTGTGCACAGAGTCCAGTGGAACCCCAAAGGTAGGCAGAGGAAAAGTTAGATAGCACCTCACTCTCTATTTGTGGTAGTGTGGTCGAGCAGTAAGGCAGTATCAGAGGACAGTGTTAAGCATTTGTTGTACACACTCAGTCAGCAAATGAAGTCACACACTGAAAGACTTGAACTTCAGACTAATTGTTCTTGTATAAAAAATATTCTTTTAGTTATTTTATTTTCTAGCACCAGGCAAGCCCGGCACAGGCAAGCAAATACTTTACAGTAGTAATGCAGTTTGTATACAGTTTGAATTGTAATTGTATATGCACTTTGTTTTGACTTACCGTATTGTTGCAGAGAAAAGCAATGCTTTGTAAATACAGTTCATAGACTTGAATGGGCTTTTCAGAAAAATACCAGGTAAGTTACTTTTTAGATTACTTTTCTTACTCAGTGTAGTATACCTGGATACTACACTGGGACATTTCCTGTAAAAAGGTAAGTAAAAGCGTTTTTGTTAATTAGTACAATTTTAAAGACTTTCTTTAGGTTTTCAAACTCCACACTTCAAACTTTTCCAAGAAAAACAGTCAATGTTATCCTTTGGAGGAAAATAGTGTTATTGGTTTTAGGGTAAGTATTCGGTAGTGGGAGTTGAGGTTCTGGGGGTAGACTCAGGGGTCCCCCAGGGTCAGGGATGCTCTATTACTTACCGGTAATCTTCATTACTCCGGGTCCCGTTGTCCTCGTCCCATTCATAACAAAGTGGCGATAACCATCTCCCGACAGAAAAAAGCAAGAGGAATGCTGGGACCCTAATACTGCCCCTCCCACCGGGAGTACATAAGCAGTACTTACCCAGCATCCCTCCTGTACAACCAAGCCCACACAGGAAGGCCGGCCGTCCGGGAGGGAGGGAGGGGCGTATGAATGGGACGAGGACAACGGGACCCGGAGTAATGAAGATTACCGGTAAGTAATAGAGCATTACCCCCAGGTCCCTTATGTCCTCGTCCCATTCATAACAAAGTGGAGAATACCAAAGCAGAAAACCGGCCTTCCGAACCCACACGCACACCCAGGAAACCACCACAAAAGCAGCCACCCAAGGGAGCACCGAGAAGGGAGGAAAAGGAAGACCGCAGGAAGCAACCGGCCCGCAACCCAGAACAGGACAGCAGGGACTAAACAAGGACCGGAGACAACCCAGAAAAAAACAGAAGGGCAGGGCCCCAAAAGGAGGCCGTCAACCAGAGAAACCGGAGACAGGGCAACCAGGACCCAAAGGACATGGCCAAGAAGACCCACCGGACAAGGCCAAGAAGACCCACCGGACAAGGCCGCCCAGGCCAGACCCACCAGGAAGGCACCCAGGACCCGGCAGCCACACAGACACAGCAAACCACGACCGCCCCGAAGAAGGCCAAAGAAAGAAGCCAAGACCGGCCAACAGAGCGCAGGCACAAGCACCCAGACCAACAAGGAAGGAGGAAAGCACAGGCCAGAAACCGGCCCACCCCACCAAACCGAACGACCCGGCCCCAGAGAGCCCAGAGGAGAAATCCAACCAACCCCCGCCGAGGAGGCCCAGGAACCAGGAAAGAAAAACCAGCACCCCCAGGGCCACCAAACGACAAGCACCCAGTCCAGAGGGAGGAGCTGCAGCAAGAACCCAGGGGCCGAACAGGAGCGAGACCCCAACCAAACCGAAAAGGACAGGGAAGGAGACAGAGACCCGAAACCCCAGGAGGCCAAAAACCCCACAGGGAAGGAGGTCGCAAACCAAACCAGGAAGGCCACCAAACCCAGAACAGCAGGGGCAGAGGAGGCCAACCCAAAGACCACAGGCCAGAGACGCCCCCAGAAAGAACCAGCCGACCAACAAAAGAGAGGCCAACAAAGACCGGAAACCAACAACGAACAAGCCCAACAAGGGCGGGGACAGGGCCACCGGCCACAACCCCCAAAAACCCCCAACCCCAAAGGGAGGGAAAAACCAGGCAGGACGGGAGACCAGGGCAACCGGGAACACCCAGCAGCCCCCAAACCAGGAAACAACCAGGCAGGAATCACCGAACCACAGAGGGCAGAAAAAAACAGGCGCCAACATGGCGAAGGACCGCACAGGCACCCCACACCCAGGCCAAGCACGCAGCAAGGGCAGGAACAGCGGAAAAAAACGGCCCCAGGATGCACAGCACCCAGACCAAAAGCCCACAATGCCCGACCCCAGCAACGCCGGAGAGGAGGCAAGAAAACAGCACAAACCAGGGCAACAACACAAAAGGAATCGGGAAGCCAGGACCACAGCCAAGCAACCCGCCGATGCAGGCGGACCCGCAGGCCCAACCAACCCCCGGAAGGAGCCCACGCAGCGCCCAGGCCAAAGCAAAGGGCAGGGAGGACCAGGGACCCCAGCACACCACCGCCAGAACACACAGAAGGCCGGAAAAAGAAACAGAGGAAACCACCAAAGCGGAAACCGGAGGAAGCAGAGAAGGCAGAGGGCCAAGCAGTAGCAAACCCCCAGACAACCCGCAGCCAGGAGGGCGGACCCCACAGAGGCAAGAGGAACACCACAGAACCGCACCCCAACCAGAGAAGGGGGGGGGGCACCCAAACAGACACACACCGGGAACAAAGCCCGTGGAAGCAAGGGAAGACAGGAGCAAGCCAGGACCCCAGAACCAGGAACGCCCAGCAAAACACACCCCAGAGCCGGCCGAAAAGCAACAGCACAGCCAGCAAGCCAAGGAGGCTAATCCGAGGCCACCCCGAACCAGCAGGAAGCCGTCACATCCTGAGCAACAGAAGGCAACCCAGGACACGCCAACCCAGAAGCAGCAAACACCAGGACCCCACACAGGTCCCAACAGGGGAACCGCAACCCAGGAGGACAAAGGCGCACAGCGCCCCGCCAGGACACACAAAGAGACAGGCAAGGACGCAGAGCCGAAAAAGGCGACCAACAGTCGCACAAAACTCGCAGGAGTGGGAAAGCCCTAGCAGACACCCAGCCAGGCACAAATGACAGGAACCAGACGAGACCAGGACCCCCCAGGGAGCAAACGCACCCAGAGGGCAGACGGACCCCCAAGCGGGAGAACCGCAGAACAGAAGAGGGGAAACAGGAGCCACGCCAAGGACACGGCAGCAGCGAAAGACAGCCAGGCCCAAACATCAGCGGCACGAACCCCAGGGACCAAAAGGCGAACCGCCACCGGAAACACACCTCGGGGGGGGGGGGACGCCAAGGAAAGGAAGAGCATGCGCCCAACCACACCAGCCTGAGAAGCCCACACCAGGCACCCCCAGGCGGCCCCAATCAGGAACAAACCAGGCCCGACCAAACGGAACCCCAGAGACCAGACGAGAGCAGGAACGTCGGCAGAACCAGGAGGGGCGGCCAGGAAACACCGAAGCAAGCCAAAGGCAAGCACAGAGAGTGCCAGGGCAGGAGCAACCAGAAACAGAAGCACCCAGCAAGGATGAGGCAAGCAGCAGGAGACAGGACCAACCAGCCAGACCCCTGAAGCAACCAAAGCACACAGAAGGCCCCGGGACAAACACCCGAAGCCCCAGGCCGGAGCAAAGGAGAACAGAACAGCCGCACAGGAGGCAGCACGAGCAACCCTGGAACACAGAGAGGCCCACAGAACGGGACGGAAGCCCGCAAAACAAAAACGCAAACCGGACCCGCAGGCAGAGGGGAGGCAGGACACCAGGAAGCCCCAAGAGGAAACAGGCGCAGCCCAAGGGACGGGAGGATCAAAGCCCGGAACCAGAAGCCCCCGTGCACCAACCCCGACCAACCACGCAGAAGCCAGGAAGTGGAGGAGAACCCCCAGCACACCCAAGCGGAGCAGAAGCCACAACATAACAGGCAGCCCGTAGCGGAGGCAAGGCCCCCCGAGAAAGGGCAGGCAGACAAACGGACCCAGCACCCCCAAGGCCAGGCCACAACACCCACACCCGCGACACCCCGAGAAGCAGGGACACATAGGGGCAGCAAGAAAAGCGGGGACGACCCCGGCAGGCCAACAGGAACCCAGGGGAGTCAACAGGACCCCCCATGCAGCCGCCAAAGGAGCAGGAACACAGTCCCACCACCAGCCGGGGGCAGGGAGCCGCGGAGGAGCCCCGAGCAGGGAGGACCAGAAGCGCACCCAAACAGGCCGCCTCCAAGGAAGCGAGAGGCGACCCCGACCCGAGAGCAAGCAGCAGAGGGCATGGCACAAGCAAGCAGGCAGGGAGACCCCAACAACACAGGGAATCCCAGGAGCAAGCACAGAAAGAGCCAGCGAAAAAGGAACCTGCCACCACAGCAGCGACAGGAACCCACGCCAACCCGGGGCAGGCCACCAAACAGAAAGTGCGAATGCCAAAAGCACAGAGAACCAACAAACGAACTCAACGGAGAGGAGAACCCCCCCCCCAACAGCGCCCCAAAAGAAAGTGGCAGAAGGCACGCGTGGCCAGGAGCAGGGGCACTACCCGAAGGCAGCGACCCAAAGAGAGAAGCTCCGCAATACCAACAGGAACTCCCACCACACAGTCCAAGAGTGTGGAATCACAGGAATCTGCGCCGAAGTCGAGCTCCGAACCCAGAACCACAGCGCTCGAGTGGCCAGCTCCAGCCGGAGAAGAGGAAGAGGCAGCGGCAGGAGACGTACCGGGCCCGCCTCAGGGCCGCCAGCCTCCCCCCCCCCCGTATCCACGCTCCGCAGGCAGGGGCGGGAGCCAGAACTGGAGCAACCGCAGGCAAAAAGGAGGAAGCAATGAGCACAGGACACGGAACACCTACCAGGAAGACAGCGTCCCAGTCGAGAAACCACTCCCATACACCTACCCAAACCTGAGGGAGAACCCAGGGCCGACTCCAGTGCCAGCGGTGTTCACGGAGGCTCCTGAAAGAAAAAGGAGCGAAAACACCCAGAGCGGGGGTCACCAGCACAACAAGGCCCCGACCGCCACTAGGAACAGACAGGAAAGCAAAGCCCGCCGTGTAATACACTGTCCGGACTCGAACCCACTACCAGCTCCATGGCAGAGACACCACTCACCAGCTGGCGCCATCACCACCAGGGCAGCGATGCGTGCACCGAAGGAAGGGAAACACGAAACCCAACCTCCGACCAGCACAGACAGCCTGCCATCCTGTGGGAGAGAAGAGAATTTTTTTTTTTTTCTTTTTCTCGAACACACAGCAAGAAGGAAACGAAAACCCGGCAAGCGGGACTCACCAGGAGCGGGGGCCAACCCCAGCAACAAGGCCCCCACCCCAAACGCCCAGCACACCAGGAGACCGGCAGGAACACAGCAAGCGCAGCACATCCCACCCGGCCAGGCTCGGGAAGAGGAGCACGCGACCCGGAAGAAACCCGGGAAATCAAGCCCCAGCCGCAAAGGGCCGGGAGGACAAGCAGGACACTGGCACCAACAGGGACAGACTCCCGGCAAGCCCAGCAGGCCAGGAGAAAGCCCATGGAAACCCCACGCCCGCACAGCCAGGCAGCCGGGCGAGGGAGAAGAAAAGCACCGCCACTCCAGCCCAGCAAGAGCAGCACCAGCACACCACGTCATTCTGTCGACAGACAGAAAAAAGAACAGGAGGGATGCTGGGTAAGTACTGCTTATGTACTCCCGGTGGGAGGGGCAGTATTAGGGTCCCAGCATTCCTCTTGCTTTTTTCTGTCGGGAGATGGTTATCTCCACTTTGTTATGAATGGGACAAGGACATAAGGGACCTGGGGGTAATGCACTCTAGTTACACCCTCAGCGGCACTAGGGCATCCGGGTGCAAAGTGCTGAGGCCGAAGGTTATCCAATGGGGGATAGGGGGCATCCGGTTGGTGGCTGCTGACAAGCAGGCCACTTGGTTGTGGGAGCAAAGCTCCTAGACTTTAGCTCAGGGCAAATGGGGAAACAAAGTAGCACCAAAGGTGCACCCTCAGCGGCACAAGGGCGGCCGGGTGCAGGGTGCTGTTTCGACGTCGGGCGCCCTGTTGTTTGCAATGGGGAACCTCCGGTTTGCAAAGGCATTGCAGGCTTAGGAACGAAGGTCTTCTGGGTGCGACCACCACTTTGAGAGGTAAGTTGGGGGTTGGTGAGGCACCATCGGTTGGGTCACCCAAGGCCCTGGGGCGTCAGGTGCAGGGGTGCCTTTTAGTGTCGGATCTTCTTACCAGCTCCTGGTCGTGGTTGGGGGGACCTTCCGGATTTAGGCTGCAGGCATCGGCTGGAGGCTTGAGGCAGGCCAGGGGTCACCGGATCTCGGGTTGGGATCGCCGGGGGGACCTCCTTGCGGTGTTTGCCCACTCGAGCTCAGGCCATGGACGGCGGGTGCAGAGTGGGGCGGATTTGCGGTGTCCGGACGGAGCCAGAGGTTGCAGATGAACAAATCCGGTGTTCACGGGAGACGCAGTCTTTGTGGTTGAAGACAGGCAGGTCCTCCGGGGTTTTCGAGGTTGCTGGCTGCAGGACACACCGGGATTTCGCAGGAGCAGGTTCGAGGTGGAGACAGGCCGGTAGGGCTGGGGCCAAGTCAGTGGGCATCTTCCTCTTGTTAGCTTCGGCACGGCTGTTCGGTCCTTCTTCTTTTCTTGTAGTTTCTTCTGGTCTGAGGAAGCAAGGTTCAGGGGTGCCCCGAAATACTAGATTATGGGGCGTTGCAGGTAGGTAAAAAGGTTGGGACCAATGGGTCCCTTCCCTGGGGTGGGTACACCCCTTATTATGCCACCCTCCAGTGGGAGGGGCATAAGCCTTTCCCTGGTTGGCTGGGTCCCCCATCTGCAAGATGGCGGGGACAGTTGTGCTTCACGTCGCCTCCCCCACCTGAGCGGTGGAGTTGGCAGAGGTGGGCACACCTCTCTTCCTCACTTGTTTTTCCCACCGGTTCTCCCGCCCAAAGTGGGGGTCAGAACCAGTGGGGACCAGCTGCTGAAAGCAGCAAGTGGCCTGGGGAAGCTCACAAAGGTGGCAAGCCCTTGAAGCTTCCCCTTCGTGAACCCTGCCCATCCTGGGGGAGGAGGCTGGGCACCTCGTCCCAGGATGTGCATTGTTTCAGGCCCCCCAAGAGCAGCAGGCTCTCGACCCAGGGGTCCAGAACCATGTCTGGTGGTGGCAGCTGAAAGCAGCCACTCAGCCTGGACACTAGTGGTAGGTTAGTTTTCAGGGGGCATCTCTAAGATGCCCTCTGTGTGCATTTTTCATTAAATCCCACACTGGCATCAGTGTGGGTTTAATATGCTGAGAAGTTTGATACCAAACTTCTCAGTTTTCAGTGTAGCCATTATGGTGCTGTGGAGTTCGTAATGACAAACTCCCAGCACCATATACTCTTAATGGCAGCACGGCACTTACAATGTCTAAGAATGGACTCACACACTGTAGGGGTACAGGGCTCATGCACCTGTACCCTCACCACTGGTAGAGTGCACCCAGCTAGAGGGGTGACTGATCTATGCCAGGGCAGTGGGTTGTAGGCATGGCACACAGGGATGTGTGCCATGTCGACTATTCAATTTGTTCTGCACCAAAACACGCAGCCTGCAAAGGCAGTGTGTGAGTGTGAAGGTACAGGACCTCTAAGGGTGGCACAATAGGTGCTGCAGCCCTTAGAGGCCTTCTCTGGTCACAGTGCCCTGGGTACCTCTGGTACCATTTACCAGGGGCTGACCTGTGGCCAGAGAGGCCAATTGGGTTTAGGCTTAAATGCAGTTTTAGGGAAAGAACATAGGCCCTGGGTACCTGATTAGCAGGAGCCCAGGGCACACTCAGTCAAAGCACATCAGCAATTCAGCAAAAAGTGGGGGCAACAATGCAGAAAGAGGGCACTTTCTCACACAACCCCCCGCCCCCCCAAACGAAAGAGGATGAGACTAACCTTTCCCTAGAGAGTCTTCATTTTCTAAGTGGAAGAACCTGGAAAGTCCATCTGCACTGGCATCGGCAGTCCCAGGTCTGTGCTCTACCACAAAGTCCGTTCCCTGTAGGGAGATGGACCACCTCAACAGTTTAGGATTTTCACCTTTCATTTGTATTAGCCATCTGAGAGGTCTGTGATCAGTTTGAACTAGGAAGTGAGTACCAAACAAGTATGGTCTCAGCTTCTTCAGGGACCAAACCACAGCAAAGGCCTCCCTCTCAATGGCACTCCAACGCTGCTCCCTGGGGAGAAGCCTTCTGCTTATAAAAGCAACAGGTTGGTCTTGGCCTTCATCATTGGTCTGGGATAGGACCGCTCCTATCCCTAGTTCAGAGGCATCAGTCTGCACAATGAACTGCTTGGCATAGTCAGGAGCTTTGAGAATTGGTGCTGAGCACATAGCCTCTTTCAGGGTGTCAAAAGCCTTTTGACAACTAACTGTCCAGTTTACCTTTTTGGGCATCTTCTTGGAGGTGAGTTCTGTGAGGGGAGCCACAATGGACCCATACCCTTCACAAACCTCCTGTAGTACCCAGTCAAGCTAAGGAATGCCCTGACTTGGGTCTGGGTTGTTGGAGCTGCCCAGTCCAGGATGGCCTGGAACTTGGGCTGTAAGGGTTGTACTTGGCCTCCACCAACAAGGTGGCCCAGGTACACCACAGTTCCCTGCCCTATCTGGCATTTGGATGCCTTGATAGTTAGGCCTGCAGTTTGCAGGGCATTTAAAACCTTCCCAAGGTAGATCAAGTGATCCTGCCAGGTGGAACTAAAGACAGCAATATCATCTAGATAAGCTGCACTAAAGGATTCCAATCCAGCAAGGACTTGATTCACCAACCTCTGGAAGGTGGCAGGGGCATTCTTTAAACCAAAGGGCATAACAGTAAACTGATAATGCCCATCAGGTGTGGAGAATGCTGTCTTTTCTTTTGCTCCTGGGGCCATGCCAATTTGCCAGTAGCCTGCAGTTAAGTCAAAGGTACTTAGAAATTTGGCTGCACCTAATTTGTCTATCAACTCATCTGCTCTTGGGATAGGGTGAGCATCTGTCTTGGTGACAGAGTTGAGCCCTCTATAGTCCACACAGAACCTCATTTCAATCTTTCGACCCTGTGGATGAGGTTTGGGGACTAGAATAACTGGGCTGGCCCAGGGGCTCTCAGAGGGTTCAATAACCCCTAACTCCAGCATCTTGCTGACTTCAGCTCTGATGCTTTCCTTGACTTGATCAGACTGTCGATAGATTTTATTTTTGACAGGTGAACTGTCACCAGTGTCCACAGCACGGGTACACCAGTTTGTCTGACCAGGGGTCAAGGAAAAGAGCTTAGCATACTGCTGCAAGACTGACTTGCAATCAGTCTGCTGTTGGGCAGAGAGGGTGTCTGAAAAGACAACTCCATCCACTGACCCATCTTTTGGGCTGTATGAGAGGAGGTCAGGGAGAGGATCACTCTCTGTCTCCTGATCCTCATCAGTCACCATCAGCATGGTGATGTCAGCCCTGTCATGGAAGAGTTTAAGGCGGTTCACATGGATAACCCTTTTGGGTGTCCTGCTTGTGCCTAGGTCAACCAAGTAGGTGACCTCACTCTTCTTTTCTAGGATAGGGTAAGGGCCACTCCATCTGTCCTGGAGAGCCCTTGGTGCCACTGGCTCCAAAACCCACACCTTTTGCCCTGGTTGAAATTCTACCAGTGCAGCTTTTTGGTCATACCAGTGCTTCTTAAGCTCCTGGCTGGCCTCAAGATTCTTGGATGCCTTTTCCATGTACTCAGCCATTCTGGACCTTAGGCCAAGCACATTCCACAATGTCTTGTTTTGATTCTTGGAGAGGCTTCTCCCAACCTTCTTTTACAAGACAGAGTGGTCCCCTGACAGGATGGCCAAACAGAAGTTCAAAGGGGGAAAACCCAACTCCCTTCTGAGGCACCTCTCTGTAGGCGAAAAGCAGGCAAGGTAAGAGGACATCCCATCTCCTTTTGAGTTTTTCAGGGAGCCCCATAATCATGCCTTTCAATGTCTTGTTGAATCTCTCAACAAGGCCATTGGTTTGTGGGTGATCAGGTATAGTAAACTTGTACTGCATTCTACACTCTTTCCACATATGTTTTAGGTAAGCAGACATGAAGTTGGAACCTCTGTCTCAAACCACCTCCTTAGGAAACCCTATCCTGGTGAAGACACCAATGAGTGCCTTGGCTACTGCAGGAGCTGTAGTAGTCCTAAGGGGAATTGCCTCAGGATACCTAGTGGCATGATCCACTACCACTGGAATGAATTTGTTTCCTGATGCTGTGGGAGGTTCAAGTGGACCCACTATGTCCACACCTACCCTTTCAAAGGGAACCCCAACCACTGGTAGTGGAATTAAGGGGGCCTTTGAGTGGTTACCTGTCTTGCCTCTGGCTTGACAGGTGACACAGGAGCTGACAAACTCCTTCACCTTCTGAGACATCTGGGCCAGTAAAAGTGGCAAACTAGCCTTTCCCAGGTTTTGGTTTGGCCCAGATGCCCAGCTAGAGGGATGTCATGAGCTAAAGTTAGGAGGAACTCCCTGTACTTCTGAGGCACTACCACTCTCCTAGTGGCTCCAGGGTTGGGGTCTCTGGCCTCATTGTACAGTAGTCCCTCTTCCCAATAAACTCTGTGGGTACCACTGACATCTCCCTTTTCCTGTGCAGCAGCTTGCTACCTCAGGCTTTCAAGAGTTGGACAGTCCTGCTGTCCAAGGCACAGCTCTTCCATAGAGGGTCCTCTTGGGCCCAAGAGTTCAACCTGGTAAGGGTCAAGCTCCATGGGCTCAGTTCCCTCTGGGGTGTCCAAGTCCTCTCCCTAAGGAGAGGGGTCCTGTTCCTTTTGCTGTACAGAAGCTGGTTCCCAAGTCTTCTTACCTTTTCTCTTGGAAGGTTGGGCCATACTTTCAGGCTCCAACACTTCTTTTTCACCCTGTTTTCTGCTCTGTGCTCTTGTTTTTACACACACCATCTCAGGGATGTCCAGCATTGCTGCATGGGTTTTCAGTTCAACCCATGCTGAGGTTTCCAGGTCATTGCCAAGCAGACAAGCAGCTGGTAGCTTTGGAGAGACCACTACCTGTTTCAGGCCAGTAACCCCCCACAGTCTAATGTCTCCATAGCCATTGCATGGTTAGTGGTAACACTGTCAGCATTGGTGACTGGGTAAGTTCTCCCAATCAAGTATTGCTCAGGGGAAACCAGTGTATCTCTCACCATAGTGACACTGGCACCTGTATCCCTCAGAGCTTCTATCCTAGTGCCATTAATCCAAGGGTATTGTAAATACTTATTTAAGTTGGGTGGCCACAGAGCTACAGTGGCAAACTCAACTTCCCCTTCTGAAACTAGAACTGCTTCAGTGTGCAACCCGATTTGTTCTTGGCACACTGTTGATCCCATCTGGAAACTTGCTACACCAGGAGTTGCTGTAGTAGGGCTAGGGGGGCTTCTGGTTTGGGCAAGCAGCATCTCCAGTTAAGTGTCCCAACTTCTTACAGTTGTTACACCAGGCCTTTAAAGGATCAAAGTTCTTTCCCCTGTACCCATTATTGGGCTGGGAAGAGTTTTTGGACCCACCCCCCTGTGCAGGTTTTTGGGGCCCTTTAGAAGACTCCGGCTTATCTTGGGGATTCTCACCATCTTTCCCCTGGGGAGGTTTTGTAACCCCTTTCTTTTGGTCACCCCGTGGTTGTTTTTGTCACCCTTGTCTTGACCAAATGGTCTGCCTTCTTTCCCAATTCTTGGGGAGAAATTAGACCTAGGTCTACCAAATGCTGATGTAACTTTTCATTAGTGCAATTACTTAAAATATGCTCTTTCATAAACCGATTGTAAAGTCCATTGAAATCATGCACATTGTGTCCAGTTACAAAAAGAACAATTGATGGACAGAATGCAGAACAATGTCGTACATTCACCCCAGTACAGAGATCTGGGCCTAAATCCATCGTTTTTTTGCTCACCATGCCATTCCAGTTTGGACCCAGCCATATGCAAATCAGTCTTGACCCTGCGCCCAATGGGAACAGTCCAGCCCGAACTGCCAGGCCAGGTCCTCCCTGGACTGGAAACAAGCATCCTAGGACCGGTTTCAGGCAATATGCCAGGTCTAAACTGGGGTGGCATGGTGAGCAAAAGAATGATGGATTTAACCTAGATCTCTTAACTGGGGGTGAATGTTTTGATTTGTTCTGCATTCCGTCCATCAATTGTGTGTCTTTTGCTTTCTCGCTCTAAGTGCGCCAGGTATGCCCAGACGTGGGTCCTGGGCTCACTGTGCCACTGGAATCAAGCTATCCTGGCTAAAGAGGGGTGAAACCCCGAAACCGGTCCTAGGATGCTTGTTTCCGGTCCAGGGAGGACGTGGCTTGGCAGTTCGGGCTGGACTGTTCCCATGAGGCACAGGGTCAAGACTGATTTGCATATGGCCAGGTCTAAACTGGGGTGGCATGGTGAGCAAAAGAATGATGGATTTAACCCAGATCTCTTGACTGGGGGTGAATGTTTTGATTTGTTCTGCATTCCGTCCATCAATTGTGTGTCTTTTGCATTGTGTCCAATTAACCAACCATCTAGTGTTTTAACTGAGTAGTCTACGAAGTCAATCCAGGATTGGTTTTTGTGAGCCCCCCTGAATCTAATTCTATATTCCTCAGTTGTGAGTCCAAATCCCTCAAATCAGAGTTCTCTTCATGAGGTCATAAGACCCAGCATTTGCCCCAGAAAGGGTTAGGAGTCTGTCTCTGCAGCTACCAGAGAACAGTTCCAAAATGAGTGCCCCCCAGTGTGACTTCTTCACTTTTCTCATTTCACAAGCCCTCTCAAAAGGCTGTGAACCATTTTGAGATATCATCACTCTCTTCATATTTAGAACAATCCCTTTGGGGATTTTAGGATTATAAGATTGCTCTTTATCCTTATTAAGTAAATTGCTGCCACCATTGATGGGTGCTAGGCCCATCTCTGCTCTCTCTCTCTAGAGCCAGCAACCTGGTCTCTAGATCCAGTCTTTTGGTCAACCTTGCTAAAAGGCTGTCCTCCTCATGGAGGATGTCCTCAATGTCCTCAGTAGTATCTGATCCACCTGTGTGGCTTCTAGGCACTAAGAGGTTGATTTTTGGATTCAGGGCCACTTGGGCCCTTCTCTCCCTATGAAGTGGGGGAAGTTGATCTACTTGGTCATCCTCACCCTCTTCTTCCTCATCTGACTGGTCTTCACCAGTTTCAGATGGGTGGTCCTTAGCATACCCAGCCAACAGCTCCTGGAGCTTTTGTTTGGTGGGATGGGACCCCATGGCTATGTTTTTAATTTTGCATAGGGACCTTACACTTCCTTGAAAGACAAGTGAAGGTAAGGGGTGAGGTCAAGCTCCTCAACCAGGTCCTCTATGACATTGTGTTTAGTTTCACTAACAGCTGGGGTCTTGTTTTGAGACATTGTTAAAAAAAAAGCTTCTAACCCTAGCTACAGTGACTTTTTATTTTTCTAAAATTCTACAAAGACTTAACCAAGGCCCTAGCAAGACTTTTAGTAATTTTGCAAAAATGCCAATTTGAAAAATCAGAATTCTAAAGGCAATTTTAGAGTTCTGTCGTGTGATCAGGTGGTAACCAAGTAGTCCAACAAATGCAAAGTTGTATATCCCACCGCTGATCCACCGAAGCTGGCTCTGTATATACTATACCAAAGTGAGGTATAGTCTGCACAGAGTCCAGTGGAACCCCAAAGGTAGGCAGAGGTAAAGTTAGTTAGCACCTCACTCTCTATTTGTGGTAGTGTGGTCGAGCAGTAAGGCAGTTTCGGAGGACAGTGGAATCATTTGTTGTACACACTCAGTCAGCAAATGAATTCACACACTCAAAGACTGAACTTCAGACCAATTGTTGTTGTATAAAAAATATTCTTTTAGTTATTTTATTTTCTAGAGCCTGGCACAGGTAAGCAATAAATACTTTACAGTAGTAATGCAGTTTGTAAACAGTTTGAATTGTATATGCACTTTGTTTTGACTTACAGTATTGTTGCAGAGAGAAGCAATGCTTTGTAAATACAGTACATAGACTTGCTTTGTAAATACAGTACATAGACTTGAATGGGCTTTTTTTAGATTACTTTTCTTACTCAGTGTAGTATACCTGGATACTACACTGGGACATTTCCTGTAAACAGGTAAGTAAAAGCGTTTTTGTTAAATAGTACAATTTTAAAGACTTTCTTTAGGTTTTCAAACTCCACACTTAGAAACTCTCCCAAGAAAAACAGTCAATGTTATCCTATGGAGGAAAATAGTGTTATCGGTTTTAGGGTAAGTATTCGGTAGTGGGAGTTGAGGTTCTGGGGGTAGACTCAGGGGTCCCCCAGGGTCAGGGATGCACTCTAGTTACACCCTCAGCGGCACTAGGGCAGCCCGGTGCAGAGTGCTGAGGCCCAATGTTATCCAATGGGGGATAGAGGGCCTCAGGTTGGTGGCTGCTGACGAGCAGGCCACTTGGTTGTGGGAGCAAAGCTCCTAGATTTTAGCTCAGGGCAAACGAGGAAACAAAGTAGCACCAAAGATGCACCCTCAGCGGCACTACGGCCGGCCGGGTACATGGTGCTGTTTCAACATCGGGCGCCCTGTTGTTTGCAATGGCACTGCAGGCATGGGGAAGAAGGTCTTCTGGGTGCGACTACCACTTCGAGAGGTAAGTTGGGGGTTGGTGAGGCACCGTCGGTTGGGCCACCCAAGGCCATGGGGCGTCGGGTGCAGGGGTGCCTCTTAGGGTCTGATCTTCTTACCAGCTCCTGGGCGCGGTTGGGGGGAACCTTCCGGATTTAGGCTGCAGGCGTCGGCTGGAGGCTTGAGGTAGGTCAGGAGTCGCCGGATCTCGGGTTAGGATCGCCGGGGGGACCTCCTCGTGGGGTTTGCCCACTCGAGCTCGGGCCGTGGACGGCGGGTGCAGAGTGGGGCAGATTTGCGGTGTCCGGCTAGGGAGCCAGAGGTTGCAGATGAACAAATCCGGTGTTCACTGGAGACACAGTCTTTGTGGTTGAAGGCAGGCAGGTCCTCCGGGGTTTTCGAGGTTGCTGACTGCAGGACACACCGGGATTTCGCAGGAGCAGGTTCGAATGGAGACAGGCCGGTAGGGCTGGGGCCAGGTCAGTGGGCGTCTTCCTCTTGTTAGCTTCGGCACGGCTGTTCGGTCCTCCTCCTTCTTTTCTTGTAGTTTCTTCTGGTCTGAGGAAGGAAGGTTCAGGGGTGCCCCTAAATACTAGATTTAGGGGTTGCAGGTAGGTAAAACGTTTGGGACCAATGGGTCCCTTCCCTGGGGTGGGTACACCCCCTATTATGCCAACCTCCAGTGGCATAATAATAGGGCACACCTCTCTTCCTCACTTGTTTTTCCCGCCGGTTCTCCCGCCCAAAGTGGGGGTCAGAACCAGTGGGGACCAGCTGCTGAAAGCAGCAAGTGGCCTGAGGAAACTCACAAAGGCGGCAAGCCTTTGAAGCTTCCCCTTCGTGAAACCTGCCCATCCTGAGGGAGGAGGCTTGGCACCTCGTCCCAGGATGTGCATTGTTTCAGGCCCCCAAGAGCAGCAGGCTCTCGATCCAGGGGTCCAGAAACATGTCTGGTGGTGGCAGCTGAAAGCAGCCACTCAGCCTGGACACTAGTGGTAGGTTAGTTTTCAGGGGGCATCTCTAAGATGTCCTCTGTGTGCATTTTTCATTAAATCCCACACTGGCATCAGTGTGGGTTTAATGTGCTGAGAAGTTTGATACCAAACTTCTCAGTTTTCAGTGTAGCCATTATGGTGCTGTGGAGTTCGTAATGACAAACTCCCAGCACCATATACTCTTAATGGCAGCACTGCAATTACAATGTCTAAGAATGGACTTAGACACTGTAGGGGTTCAGGGCTCATGCACATATACCCTCACCACTGGTATAGTGCACCCAGCTAGAGGGGTGACTGATCTATGCCAGGGCAGTGGGTTGTAGGCATGGCGCACAGGGATGTGTGCCATGTCGACTCTTCACTTTGTTCTGCACCAAAACACGCAGCCTGCAAAGGCAGTGTGTGAGTGTGAAGGTACAGGACCTCTAAGGGTGGCACAATAAGTGCTGCAGCCCTTAGAGGCCTTCTCTGGTCACAGTGCCCTGGGTACCTGTGGAACCATTTACCTGGGGCTGACCTGTGGCCAGAGAGGCCAATTGGGTTTAGGCTTCAATGCAGTTTTAGGGAAAGAACATAGGCCCTGGGTACCTGATTAGCAGGAGCCCAGGGCACACTCCTTCAAAGCACATCATCAATTCAGCAAAAAGTGGGGGCAACCATGCAGAAAGAGGGCACTTTCTCATACTTAGTCAAAGTGAATGCAGGTATGGAAGTCTCTTGTCCCTTGGATTCGTACTTCTCCCTATTCCCGCTGGTTGCAATTATTCACAGGCATAATCATTCATACTGCTGAAGCTGCATTTATGCCAACATTTGCTAATGTGATGTTTAACACATCCAGCATGTAGCCTGGTTGCATCTGAAAAACTTCAAAAAAATGTGGTGCAAAGTGACGCAGACAATAAGCTATTTGGTCAATGTCTTAAATGTTCAAACGCCATGTATTACCAAATATAACCAAGAGTAAATGCTGAAAGCAAATTATAGTGTATTTCAAATAACAAACTGACTAAAAACTTTCAGCTGGGGTTCTCCCGTCGGACTTCGTATCTGTCAAAAAAAAGTTTGCGAGCATTACACATCAATCAGGCAACTAGAAGTAAATAAATGAGCATTATAATAGTTTTATTAAGTGTCCTATCTGCCATTTATAATGTTTTAAATAACCGATGTCATTAACGAATCAGTAGTACTTAATTCATCAGCCTCTGAAAGATGGAAGGGTGAATTTAGCTTGCCAGGATTTGAACTCCTGAACTGCATAACATCGCATCAGTCTGCGGCACGCCTTTAGCTCACAGAGCCATTCTGCTGGCTTAAGCACACGAATTAACGCGCGAGTCTCTTGCATGTAAGTGGAGAAAAATACAAGCAAATGTTTCTGAACTCTTAGCATCATGTTGAACAGCCTGACCTGACATACACAAGACAGGAGTTCCGGCTATGAAACCTTTTACGACTACTTGCCACCAGCTGAACATTTGTTGGCAGCCCACTGCAAATCTCAGGTCGAAGAACCCTGACATAACTTTCTGTTTTAGATTAGATTAACTAAAATACCTTGTTTGGCTGCATGCTAATCAGCAGAACTGGGCGGAAAGCAACCTGGAGAGTCGCATGTTACATTGAGCCAAGTGACTCCTCTTGCTTTTTAATCGGCAATTTAATGTGTCCGAATTCTTCTAATCTCTAAACGGCCGTTGGCTTTCAGCTCGCTAGAAAACTGCTGGCTAAAAAGCAAGATGTGTCACTCTCCATAGAGGACTATCTTTTCAGACGAGCATTTCATCCGTTTATCAGTGACCTAGAAAGTCTCCCGGGCAACACATGAAATTTCGATTTGGTAAATACGTGGTTCAAGGCACCATGCAACTCCAGGTTGCTTTACACCCAGTCCTGATGAAGACCCTTACTGATGTTTTGTAGCAACCACGATTTTCAAGAGTTAAAACGTCCATAATTGAATACAAAGTCCAGTGGACAGCAGAGAAGCTCTAACCTTATGCCCTGTGCAGCAGAGATTTACAAAACAGATTATCCCACACAGGTTGATTTTATTAGACTGTTGTATTAACACAAATTTGTTTCTTATTTGTACATACTTAGTCACATTTTGGCACGTGATGCACAGCACGAGCACCTTCACTTTGCACCTATGATGCAGCCTCCAGGAGTATTTCATGTGAATCTAATCAAAATTTGTTTGCATATACCACAAAATGGTAAACAGACCCATGTGTGTTTGGTCATTTCATGTTCTACTTTAAGATTAATACCTTATGTATGCAGTTACTAAGCAACTGTCGGACATAATTTTCTTCGCTCCAACAGAACCAACTGTCTTTATATACTAAACGATATCCAGGTTCTGAGGAATACAGGATTACCCTATTGCATTTTAAGAAACTCAGGTTCAGCAGGATTATTGTAAGAAGAAAAACATCTTGATAGGGCTCGACAGAAATCATGTGCTGAAGTTTAGTGGGCTCAAAATTAATGACTTTTTTTTTTTTTAAGTGAAAAGGAAATGGAAACTAAATGGATCAAAAGCTACAGTTGCCTTCTGGGACCACATAACCTAATGAAATCAAAACAAAACATCACTGCCTTTCAACTGCCACATGATTTGGCCACAGGCAACAATTTGCCGACGAGACAATAAAAGCAGGATGTTATTTTCAAGGGTGAACTGAAAATTAACACTTAGAAAGGAACAGGAGTGCACAGTGAGTTCTTGAGATTAAGGGAGGCTCATAGAGTGCTCTGTATGTATGAAAATAAATCATAAGATTATGATGGGGACAGACAAACACCAACCTGGATTACACCAGCGCTGTTTAGTGGAATGTACTGGCCTACACAGACTCAGTAACTGCGCGCAGTGCAGCTTGTTTCATGTTTGGGAAAAACAAAAGGGAATCTGTGGATCCTTTTCTCTCTAGCTTTTTAAAGGGCTTGTCAGTATTCAAATGTATACAATTTAATGTGCTCAGCAGGGTTGGACTGGCGTATAGAGCAATAATGCTGTGCCCAAAGAGCTGGTCTGACAGGTCAGTGTGTGGGCCGTTTTTTAGGTTTCGCCTGCTCAGCGTCTATTGTACTTAATATAAATCTTAAACGAGGCTTACATCTAGCCTTTGCTTATGATTGGTTGGTGTGCTTGCCACTTACTTTTCCTCCATTTCTATTGGCTGTAGCATACTATTTCCTGTTGTTTCTCTCGTGTGTTTCTCTTTTATCAGTGTCCCATGGCCCAAGTACTGTTTTCATCCGCTTTTGTGGAACTTTTTTATGTTTCGCTGTGCTTCTTTACATAATCTCCTCATGGCTGCACGCATTTCAAACGGGCTTATTTTCTTTCCCTCATGTTAATTTCCTTAAAGAACAAGTTACTTACCTTCGATAACCATGTATCTGTAAGAGGCATTAGTAGTTATAGATTCCTTACCTTAGAATTAACCCCAGGCGTCAGACTGGATCCAGAGACATTTTTTCGGTAGCAGTACCCCGGCGCGTCGGTAGGTGGCGTCAGTCGACTCCGCGTTCGTCGTCGTGGTCGCCGGGATGACGTTGCGGTGTCTACTTAGACGCTGCCCCTGCGCGCTGACATCAGTTCTGACACGACTTTCCACGCCAGAAGCGCAGAGCCATGCAAGACACTGACCACTGGTGCACATAACTAGGGCCCTGTAAGGGAGTCCCTATCCCTAGAAGTCAGTTCGCAAAACGGGGAGGATGGGTGGGGCGGTAAGGAATCTATAACTACTAATGTCTCTTACAGGTACATAATTACCAAAGGTAAGTAACTTGTTCATCTGAAAGACACCGTAGTTATAGATTCCTTACCTTAGAATAGATACCCCAGCAATGCCAACCCCGGAGGTGGGTCTGCGAACTAAGTTCACACCAGGAAGTCCTGGAGAACAGAACGGCCGAAAAAGCCATCTCTACAGACTTGGCTGTCCAGGCAGTGTTTCATGAGCGTGTGCAAGGATGCCCACATGGCTGCCTGGCAGATGTCAACCAACGGAACTCCACGTCCCAAAGCAGTAGTGACCTCCATCGCCCTGGTAGAGTGGGCGCGCAGTCCTACTGGAGGTCCCTTTTTCGCCAAAGAATAACAAATCTTAATGCATAAGACAACCCATCGAGCGATGGTACGTTTGTGCACTGCCTGACCTTTCTTGGCGCCCACATAACCCACGAAGAGTTGATCGTCCACCCGGAAGTCTTTAGTGCGGTCAAGGTAGAAAGACAGCGTACGTTTTGGGTCCAGATGGTGGAGTCTCTCCTCCTCTTTGGAAGGGTACGGAGGCGGGAAGAAGGTGGGCAATGTGATGGTCTGACCTATGTGGAAAGAGGTAACCACTTTGGACAGAAAAGAGGGCCTAGTACTGAGGACTACTTTGTCCGGATGGACAGCAAGAAAGGGAGGTCTGGAAGATAAGGCTTGAAGTTCACTCACCCTGCGAGCAGAGGTGATGGCAAGCAAGAAAGCAGTCTTCAAAGTAAGGAGACGAAGAGGACAATTATGTAGTGGCTCAAAGGGAGCACACATAAGATAAGTGAGGACAAGATTCAAGTCCCACTGGGGCATTACGAAAGGAGGAGGAGGAAAGAGATGAGTAATGCCCTTCAGAAATCTGTTAATCGGGGACTTGAAAAGAGAAGGCGTATACTGTTTTAGTGGAAGGACGCCTGGCTGCCAAGATGACATTACAGACTTCGGGAGGAAGGTCGAAAGCTGTCAACTGTCGCCGCTCAATCTCCACGCAAGGAGGTGAAGACTGGACAGGTTTGGGTGGAAGACCGTCCCCTGCTGCTGCGACAGAAGATTACCCTGAAGAGGCTGTCTGATCGGAGGATCGATGGCCATGCTCAAGAGCTCGGGGTACCACTCTTCGTGCCCAGTCCGGAGCCACAAGAATGACTTGGGCCCAGTCGCGTTTGATCTTCTTCAGCACTCTGGGTAGAAGTGGTACTGGCAGAAAGGCGTACAGGAGGCTGCAATTCCACTCCCGACGAAAGGCGTCGCCGAGCGAGTGCCGCCTTGGAAACCCCAACGCACAGAACTGCTTGCATTGCGCGTTCTCTTCGGTGACGAGTAGATCTAACCAAGGCTCTCCCCACTGCTGAAAGAGACCTTGCACCACCTCAGAGTGAAGACGCCATTCGTGATCCATCATGCACCGGTGGCTGAGTTCATCCGCCCTAGCGTTCAGGGAACCTGCCAGGTGTTGAACTACCAGGGATATGCCCTGATGTTCCAGCCATGTCCAAAGGCGAAGAGCCTCTTGACATAGGGTCCATGACCCTACCCCGCCCTGTTTGTTGCAATACCACATGACGGTGGTGTTGTCCGTGAACACCTGCACTACTCTTCCTTTGACAGAGGGAAGGAATACCTTCAGTGCAAGACGAATCGCCCGGAGATCCAGAAGGTTGATGTGGAGCCCAGACTCCGCTAGAGACCAGAGGCCTCTGATCTCCACCTCCCCCATGTGGCCGCCCCATCCCAGAAGTGACGCATCCATCACTACTGTGAACTCTGGTTGCGGTAGGGAGAGGGATCTGCTGCTGACCCAATCCTGGTTCATGAGCCACCACTGCAACTGACTTGCAGTCCCCTCTGAGATCTGGACGACATCGGACAGATTCCCCGTACGCTGTGCCCACTGGAACTTTAGGTCCCAATGCAGAGCCCGCCTATGCCGTCCGGCATGATCCACCAGCAGGATGCAGGAGGCCATGAGGACCAGCAGCCTCAGGGTCCTTCTCACTGAAATCCGGGATAGAGGCTGAAACATCGGTATCATAGCCCGAATATCCCGGACTCGCTGCTCGGGAGGATAGACCCGAAACTGCGCTGTGTCCAGAACCACTCCAATGAAAAGGAGCTTCTGAGAGCGAATCAGGTGCGACTTCGGCACGTTGATAGTGAACCCCAGCGAATGCAGGTCTGCCGTAGTCTGGAGGTGGGAGACGACAGCCTGGGGCGTGCCCGCCTTCAACAGCCAGTCGTCGAGATAGGGGAAGACTGGAACCCCTGATCTGCGCAGATGAGCTGCGACCACCGCCATCACTTTCGTGAACACCCGAGGGGCGCTGGTAAGGCCAAAGGGGAGCACGGTAAACTGAAAATGTTCGTGGCCTACCGTGAACCGTAGGTAACGCCGGTGGGCAGGCAACACGGGGATGTGAAAATAAGCATCCTGCAAGTCCAACGCTACCATCCAGTCTCCAGGGTCGAGGGCAGACAAGACCTGAGCCAAGGTTAACATCTTGAACTTCTCCTTCCGGAGGAAGCGGTTGATGTCCCTGAGGTCTAAGATAGGACGCAGGCCTTTATCCTTCTGTGGTACCAGAAAGTAGTGGGAGTAGCAACCACGACCTACTTCTGGCACAGGGACACGTTCGATAGCTCCCTTGGCCAAGAGAGCCGTAACTTCCTGGCGGAGCAGGGCCAAATGATCCTCCGACATTCGATGGAGTGTAGGTGGCATGGAGGGAGGGGTAGTCTCCAAGGGGAGGGAGTAGCCCCTTCGGACTATTTACAAACCCTACCTGTCCGACGTGATGATGCGCCAGTGGGGGAGGTGATGGCGGATCCTGCCGCCCACTGGCAACTGGTGGCCCTGAAAGGTCAGACTAGGAAGGCTTTTGGGGCTGCTGCAGGGGGGGGTATTGGTGGACTGGCCCGCCCGCTGGCCCTCAGATACACAACGCTGGGTCCCACGTCCCCGGCCGCGCAGAGGTTGGGTAGCTTGCACAGGCCTGTGGCTCTGGGCGGAACGTGGTGCTGTACCCCTACCGTAGCCACGAAAGGGCCGAAAGGCAGACTGCATGGGGCGAGAGGTGGCAGCGGGGCCCAAGGATCTGGCCGTAGCCCTAAAGTCCTTGAAACGCTCGAGCGCGTTGTCCGCCCTTGTCGCCAAACAGACGACGGCTATCAAAAGGCATGTCCAAAAGAGTCGATTGGACATCCCCAGAGAAGCCAGTGGACCTCAGCCAGGCGTAGCAGCGCCTCAGGGCTACTGATGTTGAAATCGTTCTACCCAGTGAGTCGGTGGTATCTAGCCCACACCGGATGGTGAACTTCGCTGCGTCTTGACCCTCTGCAACAGCGCAGGTAATCACGGCCCGGGCCTCCTCCGGGCACTGTGGCAGCACTTGCGCAACCGTGTCCCACACAGTGTGTGCGTAACGGCCCAAGAGACATGCAGTGTTCACCGACCGCAGCCCTAAGCTGGCGGAAGAAAACATCTTCTTCCCAAGATGGTTCAGCTTCTTGGATTCCCTATCTGGGGGAGCTGTAGGGAATGCGCCCTTAGAGGTTGAGGCTTGGACCACCAAGCTCTCGGGGGTAGGGTGTTGTAAGAGGAAAAGCGGGTCGCCCGGAGCCGGGCGGTGGCGTCGGGCAATCATCCTGTCCACAGGAGCCCCTGTGCTGGGCTTGGACCAAGTGCCCAGAAGGATGTCAGTGAGGGCCTCATTAAAAGGCAGCAGTGGCTCCGAAGAGGCTGCTGCCGGCGGCAGCACCTCAGTCAGGAGGTTAGTCCTGACTGCCACCGTAGGAAGCTCGAGGCTCCGGGCCTCAGCCGCCCTATGCAACACCACAGCGTAGGAGGCTCCCTCCTCCGTAGCCACGGTTAGGGGGAGAAAGCATACCAAGGTCTGTGGAGGTATCCAGACCACTGGCATCACCCAACTCCTCTCTCCAGTCTGGCTCTTCAAGTTGGTCTGCAAGTGGGTCAACAGACCCCTCCCAGTCCTCCTCACCCTCCACTGGCTGCCACTCAGGGCAGTAGGGAACGTCAGGGATGAACAGTGGGACAAAAGTACCCTCCGGCGCCTGTACTGACGTCGGTCTGGCACCGTGTCCAAGTCCGGGGTGAGGCTGGGGTCGACACCGGCTGTGGGCGCAGCCGGCGTCGCCACTGGAATTGGCGCCAGGGAAGGTACCGTGAGGTCGACCGGCACCGATCCGGATCCAGGCGTGGATCCATGGGGGCCCTGCGGTGCCGAGGCCGGAGCCGCCGGCATCGAAGGCCTAGAGCCCCCAGCCGAGTCCGCGGGGCTTGAAGGCGCACCGGCGGAGTCGTGCTGCCCAAAGATGGAGTGGAGGGCTTAGAAAAATGCACGAAGCTGGGCAGGGGACGCTCCGGCTCCCAGAAAGGAAGGGAAGCAGGGAGTCCCAGCAGGCTCCGAGGACGGAGCTGGGGAGCGGCGACGCTCCGGGTCCCGTGTTGCGTCGGCTGATGGATGGGGAGAAGGTGAAGAGCGACGATGCTTCTTCGCCTTCTTCTTGTGCTTCAACTTACCCGATGAGTGCGAAGACTTCAATGACGAATGGTGATGGCTCTGTGACCGGTCCCGCGACCTTCCCCTCGACCGGGCCTCCAAAAGCTTTCGGGACTGCTCCTGTAAAGACCTCGGATCAGGGCCCGGCAGTTGGAGCATGACTTCGGGTCGTGGTCGCGCTCCAGGCACCAAAAGGCACCCAGGTGCAGATCGGTGACCGACATCAACTTGTGACAGGAGTCGCAGGGCTTGAAACCAGGCCGACGACTGGACATCCCTCATGCACCAGGAGTCGCAAGGCTCAAAAAAGATGTCGACAAAAGTCGAAAAAGAGTTAGTCAAAAAGTGACTAGGGGCACGCTCTCACGGGATCTGCGCTGGCTGGCGCGAAAAAGGAAGAACTGACCTCAGCGCGCAGGGGCGGCGTCCAAGTAAACACCGCAACGTCATCCCAGCGACCACGACGCCGAACGCGGAGTCGACCGACGCCACCTACAGACGCGCAGGGGTACTGCTATGGAACAAAATGTCTCCGGATCCAGTCTGACGCCTGGGGGTAATTCTAAGGTAAGGAATCTATAACTACGGTCTCTTTCAGATCTAATCTTTTAGTTTAGCATTCGAGATTTCCATTTATTTTTCTCCTTTGTTTTACATTAATATTTTAAAGCTGTCAGTGGTCACTGCAGGATAAACAAATGGAACGGTTAAGCCCTTTATTGAGACCCTTTCTGAGTGTCCCCATAAGCAAAGCGATGGGTGCATTTCTAGCAGCAGCTCTTCTCGGAGCACTGCTACTTCTGCCTGCTTAGACTCTACTAAGATGGGTGGGCTGCTGTGACCTCAGACGTCTGCCGAACAGCAGGGGATACACCATTCTAAGGGGATACTAGATATTACACAACACCAGCCAACGTGTGGCTGGGCTAATAACTTCCGGAGCAGCAGCGAAAAAGACGTTTCCTGGGACACAAGGCTAATTCTTTTTCTCCAATTGTAAGACTGAGAAGAACTGTAGCCACAAAGCTTCGCCTGTCACTCCGCATGAATCTAGAATTTCAATTTTCTCTCACTGGCTTCATGCAATTGAAGTTAGCTAAAGTTCAAAGCAAAGGTAATAGAATTTTAAATATCTTCTGGCAGAGGTAAGGTGCACATTCGGGAACCTACCTCTTGACTCGGGGATGACGGGGGAGGTTGGAGCGTGTGTGTATGCAGTTCAGCCTTGTGAGCTTGGCAGATTGGACAACCCTCCCTATGTTACAGTCAACCCTCTATTTGAAAACTTCCACCCTGGCATTGGGAATCCACCTTCCCTCATCATCATGTCACGGGCCAGAGCTGCCGACTTAGGAACTGGGGAACCAGGTTGGAAATCGGCGTTGGCTCAACATCCGGTGATTCTGGGAAAATCACTCAATCTCCCCATGTTTAAAGAAAATATATACATCATTCCTTATGTGATGTAACTGGTGCTCATGTAAAATGCTTCATTACCTTCGGGTCAAGATGCACTATATAAATTTCCAATAATAAATACATAAATAAACTCTAGCGGCTCAACCACCCCTAGTCGTACCAATCCTAGAAGTTCAACCACTGTTAGCCATGCAAACCTTGTGGACACAGTTTTAGTCACCTGTTTGCACATGTCCCAGTGTCGCCATTGAGGCTCGGCCACCTGCCTTCATTTCTTGGTTTTATGTTCCATGTTGAGCCTGTCGGAGCTGAGCATATACAGTAAGATTGAAGGAAGTGATACGTATTGTGTTGGAATTAGGGGTTGATATTGAATTATTGGTGTAGGTACTCACTGTCCCAGAGTAGGTGTGTGCAAGGCAGAAACCAGAAAATTAAAATACCCCCACTTTAAACTAATGATCTGATGGCAGCCAGTGAGTCCTTCCCACCCTAGAAGAGTTCCCTTGTCTCTTCCATCCAAGCATCTATTCATTCAGCCTTTCACCATTACATCGATCTGCTGATATCCACTATTTAACCTTTACATTCTGTCATCCGTTCATTCTTTCATCCATCATTCAATCTTTCCCTATTCCATCCACTCCGCCATCCGTTCACCCATCCTTCATACATCCATCCTCTCTACCTTCCACCCATCCACTCCACCATCCATTCACTCGTCCATCTACTCTGCCATCATTTCATTCGTTTCATCCCTTCATCCTTTGACTCTGCCACCCTTTCACCTATCTTTCTACCATCCATTTACTCTGCCACCCTTTCACCTATCCATTCACTCACCCACTCATTCAACCCTTTATTCTGCCATCCATGCACTCGTCCTTTCACCAAGTTATTCCATCACTTATTCATCCACCCACTCATCCATCCATCCTTCCTCCCTTCCATTCAATATTCCTTCCATCTTTCCCTTTTCTATTTACTCATCTTCCGTTCTTCCTTGCTCTTCTATTGATGCTGTATTCTTCTATAGCAATAATTATGACCCTTTGTCTGCCGAGTATCGGACAGAAGAGACACGTAAAGAACCCCACCCTGTTGTAGCTGCTAAAGTGGGGGTTCACAATGTCCCGAACGGTGCGCTATCGAGAAGTGCAGGCACACTCTCATTAATAGTATTGGACGCCCACTGAGAAGTGCAGATACTCTCCCTTCTAAAATTAAAGCAGTGCAGGTACTCAGCATACCTGTGAGTATCTGCCCGTGTCACTCTTTCCTTCCGTGTATCTCTTGGCAGCTCCAGTGTTGGAGCAAAGTAATACATATTCTTAACTCGGTGGTCGCCTCAGCTTGTCAGTTGGTTGACAACTTGGCTCCCTGCTATTGAAACTGCCAAAAGACCCGTTATATCGGAGTTGGCGGAAAGACACAGATTCCCCAGGCAGCTCGTTCAGATCACTAGCCGATTCAGCTCTGCAGCAACTTACCGTCTCTGAACCTACCAACCTACCTTGCTGAAAATGTCTTCACTTTGAACAGGTAATACCAGGCTAGCTGCGGATGGGGCGCAGAGTAGAGAGCAGACTTGCTGTCTGGCCAGTATTTTACCGTTCTAGTCTATATTTTTGGCTTATAATCTTTAAGCACCAGGTACATGTAGAAATTAAGTGCATTTGAGAGCTGTTTGATTTAATTCTAGATGGTTATTAAAGCAAAAAGAAGGATACTTATAAACAAATGCATAGATTTGAATCCATTTATATTCAGTTTCCCGCAATTGAAATTTTCATCAGAGACTGGTATTGTTTTCTGAGAAAGAAAGCACCAATACAATCCTCACCAGCCGTGTCTCGTCCATAGGGCGTCCCTGCTCCTGCCCACCCCGTCACCATCCCCCTTGCCCATGTGTATTCGCCCGGGCTGCTGAAGCTTCCAGAAAATACACACACAGTTATTGAGCTGCTGTGGGCTCGGCTGTACAGTGTCTGGTGCACGCTTCGTGCTACTCCCGCCTCAATCCACTTCCTCTCTCCCTCATGTACTGCTTTTCCATTCGATGTCTGGCCTTACCTCACATGCTCCTCGCTTCTCCCTTCTCCCCTACCCCAGCTTTTCTCTTTATTTTTAACCTTCTCTCATGGCCCAGTTTTGCTGCACCGTGTTTGTATCTGCACTAGCGAGTGATTCTTACTTGCAGCTATCCTGCCCAAAGAGTAGGTGCTGTGACCAGAACATCCTAAACCTTTATTTGATTCATCCAAAACTCCACATTTCTGTTTTCTTTTTCACTACTCAGATTTCACTCATTTCTTTTCTCTTTACATTTTTAACTAGCTCGCTGACCCTCTTTCGTTTTTCTTAAATCCTTACTCATCTTGATTCCTTCCTCAGTTCCTCCTTCTCTCATGCTTTCCTTTATTGATTTTCTCTTTATTTATCCCTTTCTCTCACCTCGTAACATAGTGCCGGCCATTCAGGTGACCCATTCAAATATTAGTTTACCATTTCAGTTTTACACCTGCTCACCAAGCTAAAATAATCACATAATCAAAAACCTATTGCATTTACCAATGCATGCTGTCTGTTTGTGGGCCTGTTCTATGGTCTGCTGGGCCGGTTTAGCTGTTGATTTCCCCGATATTAAAACAAATATTGACTGTAGCAAGCTCAAATCCATGCAGTTGTCTATAGCTTGCAAAACACTACTACAGTCTTTCTGTAACTGCCCTAATTTGCATCCATGGGTCATTTTTTCGGCTATCTAATTCACTAATGGGGGCCACTTCCATTTTGGTGCCCGTGCCTATTTTTAGACCCAGTCCGACCCTGCAGATCAGCCTATTTAAAAATCCATCAAACTGGCTCCTGCCTAGTGTCACCTACATATTTGCGGGCCTAATAATCAGCCAGTCAATTCCTATGGCATATTCAGAAATGCAGTCATTGGCGAGTTCAAAATTCTCTATGCTTCTCAGTTCTGAAGTGCTCTCCCAATAGATTGCAAAGAAGTTCGACATCAATGCACTTTGGACAGGCCTTATACACTTCCATCTTTCAAAACTGAGGCTGGGTAGTGATGGTTTTTTTATAGGTCGCACCACTATTCGGCATGTTCCAATATGTTTTTCAAAGATTCACAAAAGGAGTAATTCGGATGGGGTGCTACTAGGTACAGATACATCAAACTACCCAATATGCATCAATAACATTGGTGAAACACCTCCGTTCATATAAGAAACTAATGTACCAGAGCACTCAACATAAGTAAATCAATGGTATTGTCGCCATGTACAGCATTGCCAAAAAGAACACCAGAATCAGAGAAAAGGAGTCATGAATTTGTTGTAGAAACTTGTGTATTGTAGTCCATACAGCCGACACGTGTTTCATCACACAAGTGACTTCTTCAAGGTTAAATGGTATAAGACTGTTGTCACGGTCCCGTGGATCAACAGGCCTGGGTACAGAAGATGTTCCTGTAAGTCACAGCCTAGAGCGTTATGTCATCCCAGGTCTTCAAAACGTGATACAATGCTCCACACTGTGGAAGAGTCTTTCAGCTGATCAATATATAGTACATTTTGTAGAGAAAAAAGTGGAGAGTAATTCCATCAAGTTCCAAGTATCTCTGTTGAATAGAGTTCTTCAAAAGTGTCCACCGCGATCCAAAATCTAAAGGAACCAATACTTGTTGGTTCTCGAAAGTGACCTGTTCGGCCCTGAAACTGTTGGTTAAGTACCTAATAATTATTTTGATGTAGTCCCATCGGGGAGCGCCTTGATAAGCCTCCTCAGTTCCGAAATTCGCGTCTCGATATCTCAACCACTTGTACAACCAGGAAGTGGTTGCCCAGACGTGGGTCCCTTGCTCACTTTGCCACTGGATTCAAGCTAGCCTGGCTGATGAAGGGTGTTACCCCGAAACAGGTCGATACCAAAGGGGATGATGGACGGAGCGCTTGAGCAAATCAAACACTCACCCCCAGTCAACTGATCTGGGTTTAATCCGTCATCATTCTTTAGCTCACTCCACCACCCCAGTTCAGACATGGCCATATGCAAATCAGTCTGACCCTGTGCCTCATGGGAACAGTCCAGCCCGAACTGCCAAGATATGTCTTCCCTGGACCGGAAACAAGCATCCTGGGACCGGTTTCTGGCTAATCAGCCGTCATCAGCCAGGCTAGCTTGAATCCAGTGGCAAAGTGAGCAAGGGACCCACGTCTGGGCATACCCTGCCAACTTAGGGCGAACAAAGCGATACCAAAGGGGATGATGGACGGAGCGCTTGAGCAAATCAAACACTCACCCCCAGTCAACTGATCTGGGTTTAATCCATCATCATTCTTTAGCTCACTCCACCACCCCAGTTCAGACATGGCCATATGCAAATCAGTCTGACCCTGTGCCTCATGGGAACAGTCCAGCCCGAACTGCCAAGCCATGTCTTCCCTGGACCATGTCTGAACTGGGGTGGCGGAGTGAGCTAAAGAATGATGATGGATTAAACACAGATCAGTTGACTGGGGGTGAGTGCTTGCAATGTTCAACACTCCGTCCATCATCCCCTTTGGTTTTGCTATGTTCGCCCTAAGTTGGCAGGGTATGCCCAGACGTGGGTCCCTTGCTCACTTTGCCACTGGATTCAAGATAGCCTGGATGATGACGGCTGTAAGCCAGAAACCGGTCCCAGGATGCTTGTTTCCGGTCCAGGGAAGACATGGTTTGGCAGTTCGGGCTGGACTGTTCCCATGAGGCACAGGGTCAGACTGATTTGCATATGGCCATGTCTGAACTGGGGTGGCGGAGTGAGCTAAAGAATGATGATGGATTAAACCCAGATCAGTTGACTGGGGGTGAGTGCTTGCAATGTTCAACACTCCGTCCATCATCCCCTTTGGTTTTACCCCGAAACAGGTCCCAGCATGCTTGTTTCCGGTCCAGGAAAGACCTGGCTTGGCAGTTCGGGCTGGACTGTTCCCATGAGGCACAGGATCATGACTGATTTGCATATAGCTGGGTCTGAACTGGGGTGGCGAAGTGAGCTAAAGAACGCTGATGGATTCAACCCAGATCTGGGGATGAGTGTCTGAAAAGTTTCAGCGCTTCGTCCATCATCTCCTTGTGTTTGCTTAATTAACCATATACAATAAAGGCTACTTACTTACTGTTCAGAAAGTCATACTGGTTATCGTCAATACCTAATGCTCAGGAATGTCATCCACATCAGGCTGAGGCCTCTGCTGTTCCATAGGATTCCTATGGAACTCTTGAGACGTGACCTTAAAGTGGCCTATGCAAGGCTTGAAATATCTGAAATCAACACCTGCAACTTCTTACTGTAAATGCCAACAAAGGTAACCCAATAAACCCAATTAGAACCTTGGTCATTTAGATGACACAGAATGTTGTGGCTGAATTCACATGGGTCAACAGATAAACTTAAAAAAGGCCAGTCCTTGTCTTTTTGACTTGTTTCAGAACTCTTCTCATCTAGTATATATGTTAAAGGTGTTAGGCCTACTACCTCTCTTAATGCACTGGCAACCAGGCAAAATAAACTACACTCTCACAAGCCGGCAGACTGAAGGACAAGAAGGACTCTAGGGATTTTCTTAGGGTTGAAGACAACCATTCCCTATTTGATGCTCAAATAACTTTACAGGGGAACATTGCGATAAAAAAACAGGTACCTTAGAGGGTGATAATTTAGACTTGAGAATGGACCTAAGGGATCATATATATATATATATATATATATATATAATATATATATATATATATATATATAATATATATATATATATATATATATATATATATATATATATATATATATATATATATATATATATATATTTATATTTTTATTTTATTTTTAACAACAAATTTTATTGTGATTTTATTGGTGGTACATCACGGCCTGAAAGCCCATTTATACAAAAGTATCAAGCGTAGCACAATTCTGAGCAATACCAATATTACAGAACTGCAAAAACCCGGCACAGACCGAATACTACACCCCAAACCCCACAAAAAAATAGCCCAGTGTTGGAATGATGAAAGTTACAGACTGCTGTTATGTCCATGTCTATATGACCGTAACTTCAGCTCTATAAGGGTTGTGCAGAGGGCCAGTCAATACCTTTGTATTCTGCCCAACGCTTCCAGATTTTGTTATGTTTCTGAGGGCAACCCCTCGCCTGGAAGACTACCAATTCCATCCCCATACATCTGTACATGGCGCGCATCACCCACCCATTGAAGGCGGGTAGATCCCTTTCCAATGTTGGGCGATATCCCACTTAGCTAACGTCAGTCCCAAAAACAAAAGGTGCTGTTTTTATCTGTTGCCACCTATTGCATCTGTGCCAAGTAGGGAGACTATCTTGGGCTGCCAGGACAATACTTGAGCCAGGCAAGAGGTTACCCTGTACCAGAAGGGTGGCAGTGCGGTACAGGTCCATACTGTGTGGAGGAAGGTCCCTTACTCCGCGCCACAGCGGAGACATGAAGAGGAAGTCCTTGTGTAGTATGCTCGATGCAATTATTTGAACTGAATTAGGCAGTGAGGTGATGAAATGGCGGTGCCCCGAGGACCCGCCAGCGCCTCTGTCCAGACATGGTAATTTAGGTTCTTGATGTCTTCCTCCCAGGTCACCCAAAATGCACCCAGGGTGGTGTGGCTATGCATATTCAGGGTTTGGTATAATTGCCTGATCTTATGGGCACCCATGGCTCCCATTTGCAGTCACCCTTTTAATGGGTTAAACTCCAGTAGATCTGTCCGGTCCGTAATGTATGGTGTTAGGGCATGTCTAAGTTGTAAATATTTATTAAATTGGCCACGATGAAGCTGGTACTTACCCTGCAGCGGTTGAAAGGATTTGAGCACTGTCCCCTTCATAATAAGGGATCCCATATTGATCTCTCAACTATTTATGACCCAGCTGGACAGACAGAGGGGTTAATTAACATGGGTAACAATGATTTAGTTGTAAATGTAGCCACTACACTGGGGAATACGAATTTAGAGCCCACACTAGTAGGCACTATTGCATCTCACTTGTATACAGACGAGATAAAAAAGCAAAATAAAGTGGCAGATTTGTTCATCCTTAAACAAATAGGAAAGCAGTTAAAGTAGCCACATAAACCTTTAATGGCGAAAAGTGTGTTGGGTCCAGTGTTTGATGCAATCAGTAGGCAGTAAACAGATAGACCCTGCCCTAATTAGGAGATCTAGGTATGAGCGATGTAAACATATTAGGAGAAGATCAAACAAGTACCTTAAATCCACAGGCGACACAGTTTGAGGGATGGAAACTAAATTTAACTAGAAGGGTAAACAACAACAAACACCATATTGTAATTAATTTAGTAAGAGAGGACGCATTGGTATTCACAGGGCTCTATGGTTTGGAGTGGAAAATCTGCTATAATAAACTCAGGCAACCTGTTGTTTATGATAATGTAGTTACTGGGTCTTGAGGAATTTGAATGTGGCGATTTAGCTATAGTGGATTTTATTACAGCCAAGGTAGGCCATCAGGCTGAAACAACTATGGTCAACCTTTACATTAAGAGTCCGACGTTGGATCCATTGCAGGAAGCAGATTTCTTTCTTGAAATGAGCACTGTAGTCAACCCAATTGTCCAATCACGAATATTATCTAGTAGGAACTGTAAGGACTGTTCCGATGGTGGATTTAGAGAGACAGTATAGACTAAGAAAGTTGGTGCTTTGTGGAAGCCCGATACACAAGGAAATCCTAAAAAAGGAGATCATAATGGTGAGGGTCAAGAGGGATCAGATTTTAAGTCTAAGTATTGTAAGATGCACAATAATGCTTGAAATTCTTTAAGTCTTCATTTAAATCACAATGACTTGGCTGGTTCTTGAGTGCCCTAATTGGTGGCAAGGATTACAATAGGCTTGGCTTTGAGGGTAATGACTGACCAAGTGCAGTACAACGCCCAAAAAGAGTACAGACAGCGCTCTACTCAGCAGTTGAGCAGGCAAATTATGAGAATGTTAGTGTTTGAGAATTCCCCAAGGAGTAGGTTTCAATTAATGAAGCTACATGACAGATTAGGCTAAAGTATGGTAGTTTCCTGAGATGGAGACAGTTCTGTGGAATATGACAGAAATGTGGAGGCATGAGAGTGAAAAGAATGTGGTGCATGGACTCTGCGTTTATAAATGATTTGGTGGATTGCCAACTGTGCCGCATTTGGTTCATCTAGAGGAATAGCAAAAGGGGATCTGGTCTGGTCTACCTATAATGAAAGTGGTACATCCTCCTACCAAGATGATTCAGTTGGTCACTTATTGCATGTAACACAGATTCCTTCTGCAACTTTGAGGTACACATCGTATGCCATATTTATAGGTTCCACACAGGAAGCAAAAAATAAATCTAATAATGGTATATCTATATTAGCTTGGTATTTAATGGTCATTTATTTAATTAAATGTTAACCGATAGCTTTCTGAATTGTATAGATTCATATCAGGGGATAAACAAAGCAAACTTTATCTCACAGAAACAATGCCAGCAAAGACTTCTACTGGCAAGAATCACTGTACTCACAAATGCATAGGGGATTAAATGGTACCTCTTTTAGTGGTTCCCCGGCTGCATACATGCATGTGTCCAGTGTAGGAGGAAACAATGTGTTCAATACCTTTTTATTGATTGGATACCTTTCAAGAGAGTGCTGGATTTTGTAACTGACGTAGAAACTAATCATTCGGCAAAACAAAAAGACACCTTTATAGCCCCTTGCAAAAGGAACCTCCCTGCAAGGCACTGGGTTCCCACATTAAAGTTAGAAGTAGGGGGTTTACAAAACAGTCATCTGATCCTAAGTAAGTTACAAATGCTTCGTACTTGACTGAAACCAGTAAATAAAAAAAAAAAAGCAACAACAAAGTGAGCAGTAACTGGATTAATAGATCAACATGATGTTTGGGCTGCTACTTTAGAGCATCGCTGGAATTACCTTTAGTAAATTACAAACGAACCCTGTGTTAAACAACGCTACACCCTCACCTCGTATGATCCAACAAGGATTACGTGGATATATATAAAAAAAATGATAGTAAAATGATAGTAGAATATATGGCTACTAGAAATCCCAAAAAGTATGTGGTGAAGCCAATTTTCAGATGTTAAAAAGTTAATACTGTAAAGTTTTGTGTGAGCAAAAAATGAATATCAAATGAGGGAATGGAAAGAACGATTAACTATTTTTTTTTTTTTAATATACTGCTATTGTACCTTTGTATACATGTTAAGGAAGCACACATCACTTCACAATTACATAATTGTGTAGTTTGTCGATTGTCCACGTTGGTTAGACAACTGTGCTGTAAAAGAATTCCACATGTACATTTTAACTTTTTTCATTGAAAACTGAAGAAAAAAAAAAAAAAAAAAGTCGTCAACAAGGCGCATGAAATAAAAAAACAAAAGGAGTCAACAAGGCATGAAAGAAAAAAAGAAAAAAAGGAGTCAACAAGGCGCATGAAATAAAAACAAAAAAACAAAAAAGGAGTCAACAAGGCATGAAATAAAAAATAATAAATAAAGGAGTCAACAAGGCATGAAATAAAAAAAAAAAAAGGGAAGGCATGAGAATTCATGTTTGTATTACAGAGAAGCTTCTTTGAAGACAAATATCACCAGTCCAAACCAAAACCGAAATCTCACTGTTGCATTCCGAAATAAAAATATGTTATTTTGCAGGTTCTTAGAAACTAGCCATGCCGCTTTTCCTTTCCATAATTTGAAAGTTTTACAGTTTAAATAAAAGTTAAGCTGGCCTCATGGGGAACAGTTTACCAGCACGTCTAAACAAATGACAGAATGGTGAGGTGGAAGCATTCATCATTCATCTGCTACCTGAAAAATGTGTGCACTGTAAATCCCACTGTGAGCGCCATCAAGAATGAGGAGGAGCGGCCGCACATGTGCGCACCTTTGTGGAAACTGTGCTTGAGGGGGATAAATGCCATTCCTAAATTTCCCTCCCAGAAGTGTGTGCCCCCAATGCTATACATTAATATCCAGGTATCAAAATGTGTCGATTGTCCACGTTGGTTAGACAACTGTGCTGTAAAAGAATTCCACATGTACATTTTAACTTTTTTCATTGAAAACTGATAGCAACTTATTCTTAACTTTTCCCTCCCTAATCCGCCTTATTTCCGTGCTTTGCATCTGTACTGATAACCTTCCCGACTATGGCGTCTTTCCTGTGAGGGTAATTCCTTCCTCTGGAGGGTTGTTTAGTTTGACCGAAGTACCCCTCTCTCCTTCTCATTGGCAAGTATTGTAGCCGTTACAAACTTCGGTCAGAGCAGTGTACATAGGATATATTTGGGTGTCAGGGGTGGTTCATGTTGGTGGGAAATCATTCTTAGTGGCTGCTTTAAAACTTTCTACTAGTGTATCCATTGTCTGAGCTATGGGGTGTTTCCACAATCCTGCTCTTTCTTCGTTCTGTAGTGATGTACTCTGTTTGTAACCAAGGGACTGCCGATTTGGTCCAGGTCTTGATATTGTGAGGAGTGGAGCTTTTGCAGTGAAGCGTGATATGACGTTTAGCTAATAATAATGTCATATCCAGGAATCCGGTAGTGTCTGTCTTGTTTAGGTCGGGGGAAGTAAGCCTAAGAGGACTGTTGTTAGATCTGACAGCCTAGGGGGTGGTATTCCCCCAACTTTTTGCCTGCCTCCTTCCATTTTCTGTCCTCGTTTTTGCTGGTTTTAGGACTCTGTGCACTTTACCAGTGCTAAAGTGCTTGTGTTCTCTCCTCGGAACATGGTAATATTGGATTAACCCCAAATCGGCATATTTAATGTACTTATATGTCCCTAGTAAAGTGCACTTCATGGTCCCAGGACCTGTAAATTAAATGTTACTAGTGGGCCTGCAGCACCCATTGTGCCACACACTTCAGCAGCCCCTCAAACCATGGCTCAGGCCTGCCACTGCAGTCTAAGGCTGCCATTTCAATCTGGAAAGATAAATCTCTTGCCAGGCCCAAACCTGCCCTTTTTATACATACAAAACACCCCCAAGGTAGGCCCTGTATGACCCAAAAGCACTTTTAAATTTTACATGTTTTGACGGTGAAAAACTCAAAATTTCTATCGTGGGATGCATTAACTTCACGGCAGTGTCATAGAGAGATAGGGGGGGGGGGGGTTCAGTTTATTTTGAAAAAGCCTAAATAAATTTTACTTAAAAAAAAATTTAAAAAAAGGAGTCAACAAGGCGCATGAAAGAAAAAAGAAAAAAAAAAAGTCGTCAACAAGGCGCATGAAAGAAAAAAACACAAAAAAAGGAGTCAACAAGGCGCATGAAAGAAAAAAAAAAAAAGAAAGAAAAAATAAAGGAGTCAACATTAATTATTTAAGTTAACAGCCTAGATTAGCAGCAGGTGCTGCCAAAGGCCAGGTGACAAATGGTTGGCTAAATCTCTTCGAATAATGATTTGGTTGACAAACTGCCAAAATATTGATTAGGGCCTTTCCAAGGAAAAGAGGATGGATAAACTTGATCTAAGTGAATTTAATGCACAGGGGGAACTTTTTAGGCATGTTTCCCTAGGTCAAACTACATAACTTTCCTGGTTGTATTATATTTGTTTCATATTAGTTAAAATGTAAAATAGTCCACAAATCTCCTAAAATGCAAACACATCACTCATCTGTCGCCATCAAACACCACCAACAGCTCGTCACTTATCAGGGTGTCTCTATTTTTATGTTGGACCTAGATATAAAGCAACAGAGCACTATACATAATGAGAATTTTACAGTGGGTAGGTAGCTCGCCAGAAGGAGTGGGGGGAAGTTAAAATCGGTGGGTGAATCCCAGGGTGATGAAAAGCAAATGTTTGGTACAGCAGCTGATTCAAAGGGAAGGTGTGATGTAGAACATCCTCAATGGAAGCATCTTGCAGACTGCAAAGACTTAGGGCATAAAAGATAGGTTTACCCAATGTAGTTTGGAGAGCATGTAGTTCACACAAGGAACAGATCAGGCTGTGCCCTGCAACATTCAGGTATTGACGGCACAGAAGGCTAATAGGCAGACACTGGGTTGTAAACAGGCCCAGACGAAATTTTAATTACGTCAGTATAGTTTCACATTAATTTCTCGCATTTTGTGTTGCACTTCTTACACGGAATTCCGTGAAATTACTCCATGCTGTGCAATTTCAAGTCCATTCGAGGTAAAAATCCTATTGCAGGAGTTGAGCAAACAGACCGTGTTCGGCTATTGTTTGCGGCGCTTGTGGTTTTTGTGATTTTTTTTTTTAGTCGAAGTGAGTCTTCACCTCCAAAATACATGCAGAGCTGCATTTCACACTAAAATATGGCGCTAAACATCGGGTTTGAATTTCACGTTATTTTTCTGAAACTTCACGTAATTGCACAAAAGGAAATTACAGGAATTTCGCACAATCCTAGTTGTACACAGTGGTGGTCCTGCCAGGACTAGAACGCGCAGACATGGAGGGCCAACAAAATACTGAGCTTCATCAAGTGCTGATAAAGGGAATGAATGACCTCTCAGCAGGATTTAGAGTCAAAGAATATGTCATCTAGTAGCAATATTTGCAAAGCTAACAGGTTTGGGTTTAATGTGCTAACACATGCAGGACTAGCATATTAGAGCAGTGATGCTTAACCTGCCGTATACTCGGGGGTACGCGACTGCTTAGAAAATGAAATAATAATAATAATAATAACAGATTAATAAAGTGTATGTAAATAAAGAAGCAAAATGTAAAATTACAAATTTTTAAAAGCTAAAGTAAAGGTGAAGAAATTTGGAATTGGAGGCTGTAAATTAAGTGTGTGCACTTAGATTGATTTGTGGGAAATGCATTGTAAAAAATATAGCATGGGCAATGAGCACCCTCAATTGAATTTAGAAAAGCCCCAACCTTCCCAATAAAATGAACATGAAAATGTTTTTTTAAATATATTTATGAATTAAATAATATTTAATAATTTGTGCATTTGTGTGTCTTTTTATGAATCCTTGTTTCTCTATATCTGTATACTGTTTTGAGGTTCAAATCATCCCAATTGCTAAAGTCAGGATCCACTGAGGCTTCCAGTATTGACTCAGTGACGGTCCCCAGATTCCAATAATAATTCAGAGGGGGTCCCTGGATTCCAGTAATGATTAAGTGGGGATCCACAGAAGTTAAGAACCGCTGTATTATAGCAAGACATTCAAGAGGAAGCCAGCAGGAGTTGACAGAGAAGCTAAGTTGTAAAGTAGTCAATCATGCAGTTCAATGCAAGCATTGGTATGTAGGTAGAGGAATACACAAATAGCCAGAGCATTAGGTGAGAGATTAATACTCCACTGGGCTGAGCAAGACGCGATAAACAAAGTTTCAAGCCAATAGCTGAAAGAAGCTGGATGAAGAAAGTCAGTGTTTTAAAGGGGTGGACGCAAAGTTCACTCTGTATAGAGTCAGCAACAGATCTGCTTTACAGCTGTGCAGTCAAAACATAGACCTTTAAACATTATGGCTCCTAGAGAGCCTGAAGTGCCATTAGGGCATTTGGGGTTCACAACACCAGCAGTGTGTTCCAAATAGGGTTGGCGGCAAGGTGCCTACAGAGTACTAGGGTATAAGATACTGACCTACAAATAGAAGGCTGCGACAACGTTTGACAGGGAAGAGAACATTATGGGTAAATCCATGTATGCCGTATTTTGAACTCGCAAATCTAACCATTTTCTCTCAGAAGTACAAACGGGCAAGAAATGAAATGCATGCATTGTGTCCCCCTCTCTGTTGTACAGTTGTACATGTCCTAGGGCATAGTAAAGTTTCACAGTTTGTATAGTTTGCTTGCACCCCATTCCCCACCTGATGGCTAAGGCATTGTGACGTAATATGGAACCTTGTAATTGTATATATATCACACGTCATGGAATGTTCGTGCATTCCTTCGCCAGCTGCACCGCCTGCCAGCCGCGCTTCTTGTTGGCTGTCTGTGGGCCTATATACTTTAATAAATATTAATTACTTAAACTCTGGAGTCATCATTCTTTTATGCTGACACTTCATATTGGCGACGAGGGTCACAGCAAGTTGAAGAATTCCAGAAGGACGCTACAGCCGGTTTCAGGACTACAGTCTACATTTAAGAGGCGAGTTACTACGTGTTTTTCTTCTACATCGTGTGTGACATATTTTCTAACTTTGGAATGCGCTTTGCGTGTCATTTTGTCGTTGTAGCTCACCTAGAAATTCCGTTGGCAGTTTGGAGTTTCCGTTAACGGCTGCACCGGCTCTCGAGCTGCAACTGTCAAAGTGATGACATCATTCTCTACAGAGTCTAAGCACGTACGCGCGTAACGTGACGTGCGGACTCCATTTTGAAATCCGGCAACTTCAATGCAAGTCTAATGGAGTTTTGCCTGTCATCTATTACCGATCGAAGCTTTGTTCGGTTAAGTATTCAAGCCTAAGGGATTTTAGAAAGTAATATTCTATTAAAAACGCGCATTTATTCTACATGATTTTCGTGTACAAAGGATTGTACAACATTTAACTGCTACATAAAATTTTAATTAATTAAAGTAATTTCATTCCATTTTCTTACATTTTTTTTTTTTAAAACTTTATTCAAAGTGGCAATAATAAATAATCCAACTTTTGCAGAAACTCATCTTAAAATTTCAAGATTGCTTTTACAGTGAAAAAGGAGGCGGGCGTTTGTTCAGGAAGTACCATGTCTCATAACTCCAACATAAGTGCGCCAACAGCATTTTTACAAGAACCTGGCAAACCATCTATGAAATGGAAAAACTGGCTACGCTCATTTGAAAATTATCTTGTAGCCATAGATGGTAAAAAATATGAACCTGAAAGGAAGAAGGCAATTATGTTTGGTTTACTGGGTGTGGCTGGACAAGAAATTTTCGATAGTTTACCTGAATTTGAAGTTCCTCCTGGGCAATTCATACCTATGGACGAATATCAGGAAGCTATCAAACGTTTAGAAAAGCAATTTGGGGAGGAACCAAATATTATGATTGGTAGACACCGTTTTGCCATGCGAAAGCAAATGGAGACCGAGACTGTAGAGGAGTACATTGCGTGCCTAAGAGTTTTAGCCACAAAATGTGATTTTAATGAGATGGTCGATGTTTATATTCGTGATCAGTTTGTGTTTTATTGCTATGAGAAGAAAATACAGGAAAGACTTAGCGTGCAGGAATCCTACATTACAGGAAGTTATAGACATTGCAAAGGGAATAGAACGCTCGCTAGAAAGTTCCAAAGAGCTTTCAGCTGAAAAAAATTCAAAGGCTAATGTTTTTTCTGTACAGGAAAAAGAAATTTGTCATGACAAATGAGAAAAGAAACAAACCGAGTGGTTTTATAGAATCTCAAACCTTTGTTTGTTTCAGGTGTGGATCCAAATTTCATAAGGCTGACTATTCCGGATGTCCTGCACTTGGTAAGAAATGCACTAAATGTTTAAAAATAGGGCATTTTGCAGGAGTCTGTAGAAATTTTAAACCGACTCGCTACCAGAAAGTTAAAGTTAGTAATGTTGATGACTTTGATGAAGAGATGTGCTCTAATATTGTTTTGACCATTGATGATCCTTGTTCTACAATTAAAGGACCACTTGGAGTGGCATACATAGGCAAAGTGGAATTGAAAATAATGGCTGACTCTGGGTCACCCATTACTATTGTCTCTGACAAAAGGTATGAAGAAAACTGGTCACATATAAATGTATCGGCATCAGATGTTAACCCAAAAGCTTTTGGAGATTTCGATATAAACAGGTTAGGTTATTTCCAGGACATGTTGAATATCAAAGGAAGATCCATCTCAACCAAAATTTATGTTGCAGAACGTGGAAGGAACATAGTAGGTTGGAAGGATTTGGCACGTTTAGGTATCATCTTACAACCAGGCGCTGATGATCCAATTGTTCTTGGTGATATTGTTGTTGCATCTGTCCATGCTTCTTCTTCTTCCTCTCTTCTTAATAGTTTAGATTTAGTTCTTCGAAAGTATGATTCAATTTTTGAAGATTGTATTGGATGTGTGAAAGGTTTTGAACATTCCATCAAATTGAAGAAAAATGCCATTCCAGTAAAACACAAGGTAAGGGCAGTCCCGTTATCTGTCAGGAGTGATTTACAAAAATTACTCAATAAATTGGTTGAAGAAGAGGTCATTGAACAAACTAATTCTGCTGAGTGGGTTTCTGCTATTGTTATTATTAAAAAGAAAAATGGCGATATTAGTCTGTGTGCCGACTTGAGGTCATTGAATAGAAATATTTTGGTGGATTGCCATCCATTACCCAAGATGGAAGAGATTTTAGCAGCTACCTCTGGATCAAAATATTTTTCTTTAATCTACCTGAAGTCGGCCTACCACCAAGTTAAGCTTGCTGATGATTCAAAAGATTATACCACTTTCATAACACCTTTAGGGGCGTATAGATTCATCAGGCTTCCTTTTGGGTTAGCCTCATCAGCTAGTTTTTTCCAGAAGTTGATGGAATTTATTCTCAAAGGTGTTGAGAAGTTTCAAGACGATATTCTTATACACGCAAGTACCGTTGAGGAACATAATATAATTCTTGATACTGTGCTCCAAAAATTAAACGAGAGAGGTATGACCGTTGCAAAGGATAAATGTAAATTCCTTCTAAAGGAAATAGAGTATTTAGGTCACATTTTGAGTGGAGAAGGAATCAAGCCTAAACTTGATTTAGTAAAAGCAATTGCAGATGCACCAAGGCCAGAAGACAAAGATTCTCTGAGGTCCTTCTTAGGTCTCAGTGAATATTATTCACGTTTCATTGAAAACTATGCAGATAAGGTTGAACCTTTGCAATCTTTGTTACGTAAAGGTGAAAAATATGCCTGGGCCAATGACCAAGATGCAGCATTTTCTGAGATAAAACTTGCAATCATTAATGCTCCTACTTTGAATCCATATGATGCTGAAGGTCTTAACATCATTACTGTTGATGCCAGCTCTGTTGGTATTGGTGCTATTTTCACACAAAAAGTGAGAGGGTCTGTACATACTGTGGCTTTCATTTCCAGGCGTTTACATGATTCTGAGTTTCATTACAGCACAATAGAGAGAGAAGCATTGGCCTGTGTGTGGGCCGTGGAGAAACTCAAAATGTATCTTTGGGGCAAAAAATTTGAGTTAATTACTGATCACAAGCCATTGACCTACATGATGGATGGTTGTGGTAGAGGTAATGGTAAAGCCTCTGCAAGGTTAGTTGGATTATTGGCAAGACTGCAGGAATACAATTTTGAAATTAAACATATATCAGGTAAAGATAATGTCTGAGCTGATTGTTTATCAAGATTACCACTGTTGTGTTCAGAGCCAAAGTTGGAAGAAGACACAGTGTGTGTTGTTGCATTTGTTGATTTTTTCAAAGATACTGAACAAGTTTGCAGTGAATCAGAATGGTTAAATTTATGTAACCATGACCCTGTTCTTCTTAAAGTTAGAGAATTTGTCATTGGAAATTGGCCCCCGGTGAGAAATCTTACTTCTGATCTCAAAACTTATTTCCAAGTTGCTGATGAACTCAGCATTGTAAATTGTTTTCTTGTCCGAGGAGATCTTTTGATTCCACCTACCAAATTGAGAAAATCTTTAATCGAGTTAGCTCACAGAAGCCATCCTGGTTCTACCTTAACCAAGAAAATGTTAAAAATGTACTATTGGTGGCCAGGATTGGACTCTGATGTTAATTTGTTTGTTGACAACTGTGTAGTTTGCTTAAAATCAGATAAGCATTGGAAACGTAGAGTAAATGAAATGCAATTTGTACCCATTCCTGATATATCCTGGAACAAAATTGCAATAGATTTTGCAGGTCCATTCAATATTTTGGAAAATGACTGTAGGTATATGATAGTAGTCAGTGATTACTATAGCAAATGGATCTATTTTGAATTTGTGGCAACCATAGACACCACTTCTGTTATTGAATTTTTGGAGAAGTGTTTTACTATAGAAGGACTACCTAACATTTTAGTCTCTGATAACGGTAAACAACTCACCTTTGAGAAAATGGTTTCATTTTTTAAACAAAATGGTATCAAACAGGAGAAAACACCCCTCTATTCTAAATCCAACGGACAGGTTGAGAGAGTCAACAGATTTTTAAAAGAAGGCGTTCAGCTTGCTATTACTTCTGGATTTCCAGTTAAAGAATTCATACAGGAAAGAGTGAACTCGTACAACAACACTACCAACAATGTGACAGGACATTCTCCATCTTTCCTGATGAGAGGAAGGAAAGGAAGCACCTTACTTACCCCCCCAAGTTTGCTTTTAACGTGAAAGGAAAATCCAGTTTTATGGAAATTAATGATAGTCATCTAAAAGTAAAGGAAAGAATCCAAGAGCATCAACTTAAGTCTACGATTTACCATGATAAGATCCATAGGGCAACTGTCAAGGAGATTAACAAAGGCGATTGGGTCATTGTTAAGAAACCCTACAAGGTTCAAAAAGGAGAGTCTAAGTTTTCAGAACCGTTTGAAGTCATTGAAGTGGCTCAAGGTTCTGTTTGCTTAAATAAGCAAGGGTGGAGGAGTAAAAGTGACATCATCAAGCTGAAACCTGGTCAAAAAGGACTTATTGGAGATTATAGGGAGAATGGTTTAGATTCTGTGGAAACTTATTTGTGGTTTGAACCGGAGTATGAAGAGAACCATGAATGTGAGTCACATGTTGACTCGCGTAATCTGGAATCTGTAACTTGTAATTTTTCTACTAATTCTGATACAATGTACCCAGTCATGCTGAAGCTGAGAGTGAATCTGAGATTAGCAGAAGCTACAATGTTGACGATTCAAGTTTAACCCCTTTCTCCAATACAGAGTCAAATGTTGCCAGTGGCAGTGTTGAGTCTTCTTGCAATATGTATGATGGTACATGCACTAGTTCAGGAAGGTTGTCTCGTTTCCCCAATATGTAACGAGAATATGTTATGTATTAATATGCTTTTTGTGTTTGTAAAAAAGGGAGATGTTGTACAGTTGTACATGTCCTAGGGCACAGTAAAGTTTCACAGTTTGTATAGTTTGCTTGCACCCCATTCCCCACCTGATGGCTAAGGCATTGTGACGTAATATGGAACCTTGTAATTGTATACATCACACGTCATAGAATGTTCGTGCATTCCTTCGCCAGCTGCACCGCCTGCCAACCGCGCTTCTTGTTGGCTGTCTGTGGGCCTATATACTTTAATAAATATTAATTACTTAAACTCTGGAGTCATCATTCTTTTATGCTGACACTTCACTCTTATAAAGGATGCCATCATGTTTTTATCAAACTTGTAACATGAATGGCTCACGATTCATTTGTTACCTGATTGTAGAATATTTCACTGTGACCTGGCACCTCCAATTGGGGCATCAATTAGCGCATCATTAAGTGGCATCAGGCCTTCCTGATGTCTTTGCCACATTCCTTTTATGGCAATCATCACATAATTATACACTGCTAGAGCCATTATCTCAGGTTGCAAATGGGATTAAATTCAGGTCCGTCAAGTGCAAGCACTCTTAGAATAACACACGTTTAGCCTCACTAACATTTCTTTCTGGCAGGCTTGGCTAACAAACTGCTGTCAACTCCGTTTCGAGGTTGTGGGATTGTTGCTTGATCTCGTCCTTTAGGATTTTTGTACACTCCTCAAATGAAATAATAATTTCTTACCCATTTCTTCCGTGTGGCCCCTACTCAGGCCCCCCCCTACAAGCTCCTCTATGATCACCTCCTTTGAGATGCCAATACAAGTAGGTGCATCTTCACGCAAGACCTCTTAGTAACATTATGATGGCTCGCCAGAAATGTATAAGATTCAAATGCGTTTCCCTCTCTTTCTGCTAGATTAGTTTTCAAAATATTTGCGGTTTGTGTTTCACTTTGGTGTGGTTACAGACACCTCAGACCTTATGTCATCAATTCTTCAAAAACGTATAATTGTAGAGAGAGAGGGTTAGAGGGCTTTGTGTCAGCTCTCTTCAGCTTTGACTTTCATGTGTATTTCATAGTTTGCCAATGCTTGGATGGGCTGGCCATCAAGTGAAAGACATTTTGTTGATGGTTATATTGTGTTCCCATTAGCTTTTACTGATGGGCATCAGGTTGTCCTTTTGTTAGGCCACAGATGCAACAAGAGAGCCAGTGTGTGTTCTTTAATGTATTTACTTTGCTAACACAATGACATTTTAACGACCAATTAAAGTCATTTTTAGGTCGAGCCTCGAGTAGCGCGCAAGCGCTGCTTAGAGGCGAAGACTTTTAGTAAGCGAGTTTGAAAAGCAGTCCCAAAAACGGTCGTGCGTCGTGGCTGGCCTTTTTGGGATGGGTACGCGCGGCAAACATGTGTTTCCAATTATCGTGCCCAGACGCGGGCGCGATAATTGTAAACACATGCCGGCAAAAGGCCATGACGCACGAGCGTTTGGTCAGCTGAGCAGGCTGCCGCGCTCGCTCGCCCTCGCCCCTCTCGTTGGTATTCCTGTGGGAGTGCAGCCTGGCTGCTTTGACACGTCTCAGAGCCATTACGCTGTAAGTGTAAGTCTGCAGCTCCGCTCTGGCGCTCCGCATGACTGACACATGATGAAAAAGGCAGAAGGGTGGGCCTTGTTTAATGTTCGTTTTGAGGCATTTATATTTTGCATTATTTGAAGAACATACTCCTAAACGTACTTAATCTGTGCGGGGAGCCTACCAGACCCCATCAGTACCCGAGCCTCTGTTCTGATCTCCCTAGCATCGCCAAGCTCCCCCATGTTTCCTGGCTTTCCACATACCCTAAAACAATGTAAGTGGACAGATCCGCTTTACCGGAATACCTTTGAAAGTTAAATGCTGCTCGTCCTCTGTGCACTGCTACCTATTGCTGTGGCGCATAACGCATACCGCGCTCCGTTATTCATTTACGCTCACATTTGGCCGCTCAGATCCCCATTTTTAAAAAAAATCTTTCACGCCGGCCTTGCCGCGCAAGATGCGCAGCCACTCTGCTACCTTTGTTCATTCAACCATTGCGCAGCATTTACCTCCGAAACCACACCTTACCGTTGCCGTGCGAGGGATGAGGGGCGTGCTAACCGCTGGGACCGTGTATTATTCTTTTTGTGTTGGGCCAACCTCAAAGTGGTGCCTTGGGCCGCCTCGAAACGTGGCCTCTGCTTTTAACAAGCCCCCACTCCCCGATATGCACTGAGGCCTCCCTTCGCTCATCTGCTGCTGCCACCTCGGCTGTTCAGTACCGGCCGAAACGCCGTCGGGCTGAGAGCTTCCTCCTCATTCTCCGCTGTCGAGGGAGGTAGGGGTCATCCCAGGGCTTTAAGTGGGCTGTTTCTTTCTACATGTTGTTTATTTCTTTTATTTGCTTCCACTCGTGCGTGCGTGTGCAACAGACGGGGTTCGGTACCTCAGGGAACTTCGCGGGCTTGTAAATAGCTCGGCGGGCACAAAGGCGAGGTGTCTGAAGAGCACCCCTCGCATGTGCATCTCCGGCTCACGTCTGTAGTGAGCATTAATAGAAGGAGTGGCTCCTGCAGGATCGGGGACTAGCAGAGGCGGGACCCCGGGTCTCTCGCGCCTCACCGGAGCAGCCGCGCAACTCTTAGAAGCGGCCCACTCAATGCGCTGGAGCTCTCACGGCCATCACCACCGGGGCAGAGGGACATGGTAAGTTTGGCTTAAGATGCTCAAAAGAGAGCATTGGCTTTTGCAGGGTGTGTTGCTTACTTGTTAGTGGGGGTTAAATTGAAGGTAACCCGAAAAGTGAGCAGCATCGTTGTTTACATGTGTGTGAAATAATTAAGGGCACAAATGTATTTAGCCATTGTTTAAATGAAAGCTCCCCTCTTTTTACTTTGGCTTGTGTACTCCCCATACTACGCAGCCGCCACTCATCTGTTCACCACACAGCCCTTGGACACATATACACATTGTGCTGCCTCCTCTGGCCGGCCCTTTGTCTCATCTGCATACCAGAAAAAACCTTCAGCTTTATCTACTTACCGCACATCTTCTTACAGTTATCAGCATCATTTGCACAGTCACCTTCGGCCTGGAGACCCCCCCCCCCTCCACACATCCCTTTGACCCTTCTGCACTGCCGCCCTTCAAGCCCTGTGCCACTCACTCTGTGTACCGATGACACCACACCCTGCCCCACCTTCAGAACTTGGCGCTGCGACCATCTGCAGTTTGCACAACGCACGTCACAGCTTCTATCCCCGATAACTTCTTGGCCATTTTCAATGCTGCTGCACTTTTCATCCTGACAGGACTTGAAGAATAAGTTCCGGGCCCCAAAGGTTTGCTCAGAAGTCCACTGTCAACTCTGTAGAAGGTCGCGTTGCCAAATACCAACGCTGCGTACTCTTGATTCCACCTCCTATCTCGTTTACCCACCACCTGACACTCCCTGCCTCTGACTCTGGGTAGGTTCTTTTGCATCACTGCTTTCTTCATTCGTCACTGTTTTCCCATCTTTCTCCTCCACCTTCTGTCCCCCTTTAGCAGGGCACAAGTCCTAAACAAGCATTGGCATAGCCAATAGGTCTCGCCTTTGGGACCTTATAAGTGTTTAGCCATGCAACAGTTGATGTTGTTGCACCAAGGATATTGTGCTGCATAACTAAATACTTATAAGGTCCCAAAAGCGAGACCTATTGGCTATGCCAATGCTTGTTGTTTAAGTGTGCCTGATATCTGTATACCTTAGCTTGTCATAAAGACACTAGCATTCACTAATCGTCCTTGCACGTTTGTTTATTTTACTGGCAGTCGTGATAAAACGTTGTTGGATTTAACGCTATTGTTGCTCACAAAGTATAGACATGGATGTACTAAGCTTTCTTAAATATGCAATGGAAATACTGCCCCTTTGTCAAAAGTATCCATTATGCAATATTTTGCTGTATATAACCTTTAAGCTTACGTTTAAAACATAATACTTTGCACGTACAGCTTATCTCTGCTAAAGCAGTTGGTTCAGAAAAAGGGAGATATATCAAAGCTTTCATACTATAGTACGCTCAAGATGTTGCTTCGTTGTAGGAATTTCTTTCTAGGACAGTTGCAGGCAACACATGCAACACCACTCAACTATTACCAAACATTTCTCCTACAAAAAGCCAGACCTAATGGCTTTTCCAAATCGAGTTTTAAAAGTATTTCTAGAATCACAAATCATACTCCGTGCACTTCAGTGTGCTCAAATGTAATTACTGTGAAAAATGTTATCTTCCTTTACTCCTTCACTTTCAGCAACAAGATTGCATCTTTCTTTTAATTTTTTCCAACCCTCAAGAACTAGGGGTCCAAATCTCTTCACAAGCTGTATACAGCATGTGCCCTGGTCCATCACTCAAATGGCTCGCCAAAGGACACAAACCGATAACAGTCTATAGCCCTCGTCCCCCAGACTTACCAGGGTGCCTATACCATTAGCCCAGCAATTCCATTCTGAAACATAGTACAGATATAATACTAAATACGGTCCAAACATTCTGCTTTGGCGACCCTATGAAATGAGTAACATCCAACAATATTTGTTTCCACATCACTGGTATATTTTGATATAACTGTGTTTATATGACATCTGCAAACAAAATATTTTGGCAAAATTGAGAAAGATGAGAATTTCTGTTGATGAAAATGTTTCCTTTAAGCTATAGATCTTTTAGAGGACGTCTCAAATGGTCAAAAAAGCTCAGATATATTTTATGTAAAATCTGATATTACACAGACAGCAAGCAATACCAGAAAGCTACAGATGGCTGGTCCATCTCCAAATGAGCCAGTGCCACGGTTTCCCGCCCATACAAGTTATTGACAGATAATTGTGGAGAGTCAGAAATGGCCTTGCCCACTGGTGTACCTTTATGTAAACAGTGCACTGGCAATAGGACCATCACCAATCAGGAAATGCAGACTTTAGCTTTGGATCTTATTTGGCAACACCATTTAGCAGTCTGTTTGTGCTAAACCGCATGGCCTATAACCTTGCATTATTGGTTCATCTGCGATATGCAGTGCATCATAACACTCCATAGGACCTATGGCTGCACACACTATGTGTGCACAACATAGCTTTCATCAGAGGGCCATTTTAGTGCATCAATGTCATACACCAAATAAACACCCAATAACGGCACTGCATTTGTGTTTTTTACAATATGACAAACACATACCCATCCCAGAATCAAACTACAAAATTTGGTACATCTTTGTAATGAATGCAGTTCACTGAATGCACTGTCAGTTCAGGACCATCGACCATGTGCATATTCCAAAAAACAAAAGCAAGCAAGTCTACTGTTCTTGAACATGTAAGTGGCCATGATGGGTGAAAGAGGAGGTGTGAGACAGGCTTTCACCAGCGTGCAAAGACTTCTCCAAAAAGACTATTTAAGAAATGTAGTATCACACTTCATCAGAGAGCTGCACACAGATAACTCTGGACACAGATTAAGTGCAACAAATATAAATAGGGGCTTAATTTGGGCCGGCGATGGCAGGGCTGCTTGTATGCTCACTGACACTAAGAAGTCCGAACAAGAAACAGGTGCTTTGAAAGTGTAAACACATTATTTCATTACTTTTTAATAAAATTTGCCAGGCAGGTCTTATCAGTTTTTCTTTCAAGTTCTAAGCATACTGCATTATATGTAATCATAAAACCAAATCCTGCCTCCCTATCTCACATCCCTTCTGCCACCAACCACCGCCTCCTAGACCACATCCTGGCTGTCCAGTATAATCATATTTTAAGTGATAGTCGCCTAGTGAGTGGAAATGTCACAAAGATGCATTTACTCTTCAGTGCTCCCCCATACAGGAGCGCACTTTTTACTCCATCGAGCTTCCATTTTCAGTAAAGCGTTTTATTATACTGTGTCCTGAGTACATAATTGTTCCAAGAGTCCCAAACATTGCAAAGCAAGCTTTACATTTTTACAGCATTTTGTCCTAAATGCTGCTAGCATTTTATATCCACACTGCGAGTTGCTAATTTACACTGTAACAATAAGAGGATGCAAGCTTAGCATTGCTTCGCTTTTAAATCTGGCTCACTCCTGCTTGGTTCCCTTATGCCAATCCGTGCATGAACTTTTAGTAGGCACATTACTCACAGTGGCACTCCGACTTACTACCACTACTCAGCGTCCATTCTTTTTTCAGAATTTGAATCCCTGACCTCCAGGCAGTCCTGCTGAGTACTGCACGCACTCTCCTTGAAAGTCTATACATACTTTGTAGATATGTTGTCTGTCGTTCTAAGACCAAGAGGTGTCTGCACAGAAGGAGCCAAGAGGAGTCACACTGTAAATCACTACATATTGACAATTAGAAATCCTGATATATGATTTTCTTATTAGGAGGCCAACAAAGGACACTAACTAGTTTGAAAACACACATCAAGGCACGAGACCGGGTTGGGCTTCGTACCAGCACGGCCAGTTCAACAGTCTAAAAAAAGAAAGTTCATTCCGATCCTGAAACTGCTGACTACATAAAAACTGGCCACTGTTCCAATAATGTCACCCGTTTTGAACGCACAGGACTATATCCGTCCCGTATTCTCCAAGTCGTTCTATGCACACATGTTGTTGTTGCAGGTATTTGCAACTTCTTTCTGCATGTTCATCTTATCCTAACCTCTTGCAGAAACCACGAATAACATGCACAGCTACAATAAGGAATTGCACTACTGCTTTCATCTTGATCCAGATGTTAAAAACACAAAACAATTTGTTTTTTATGCACCTCACCACCAATGTGCTTATAACTGGGAACAGACATGTGCAAACGGTTTTGCATCCATTCTATGTGCCTTGCGCCCATATTTTCAATTTTTTGAGTGTGCAGTTACCACCAGCTTTTAACTTGCGGAAAATGTCCGAGTAAAACAAGAACGAGTCCATTTGCACATTGAAATGTGTGCAAAGTCCAATAAATCCCATTTTGGCACTTGCTAATGGATCCAGTTGATCCAGTGTTTTTCCCATTGATTGGCGAGTGCAGAGTTTTAGTGATGCCAGATAATTCTGGCAGTGGAACAGCACTTACTAAGTGTTTCACAACTGTCTCCCCTCTATAGCTTCCCATTTTGCATGTTATGCGAGCCAATAACTGCATACACCATCATCACTTGGAGCGAAAATATGTTTGCTTTAATTCTTAAGCATGAGTTTGCAGGGTAGCATTATACAGTTTGAGGAATATAGGGTGAACAACTGCTACTTGTGGCTTCTTGCAACTTCTGGCGTGCTTTGAAACTTTAATTTAGCCAATCTGACTACTGCTATTTTACATTAACTATGCCTTTCGCATTTGCTAGGTTTGAAACATGGTTGTTTTGCCGGTTATTAATCACAATTTATTACCATATTCCTGCTTCCAATTTTATAACAGATAGTTTAAAAAATACACTAAGTGGCCCTTATGGTCAAAGGCTGTGTGGTCACTGACTGGCTTCCTGGTGGCGGCATGCCATCTTCGGAGACATGAGGAGTGTAAGAAATTGGGTTATTGGTTGAGAGGAGTGAGAGCTTCACTCAAGTAATGAATACAGTCTTTGTCAGGATGAACTACAACAGTCACTAAATAAACCTGTGCTTAACGCTCTAGTTACTTGGCACAAAGCATTCAAGCTTAAGAGGCAACGTGTAAAATATTTATGCACCACTAAAACTGTAACAGAGTAAAAACACAACACAAGAAAAATCCCAAACTTATTTAGAAAAATTGTAAAATGTAATTCATAAAATGACACCAATACAACGAAAATCCAATGAGTAGAACCGGAGTTATGAGTTTTTTTAAAGTTTAAGGTGCAAATAGCAGCAAGAAGCATAAAGCGCCACTCGCGGTTACCTGGTCATGCTGCTCTGGGACAAAGTCACACGTTCAGGCCTGTTCCAAATTAAGGGTGCAATATGTCACACAGTCAATGTGAAGAAAGACAGGGAGTAGAACAGAGTATCAGAGGAGAAGAAAAAGAGAGAGGCAGAGGTTCATCCCCAGTATCAAGGATCCAATCCCGAAGGGGAGGGCTAAATCTAGCCTCTTAGTTGCCCTCACACACCCCGAGGGATGTCATGCTTCATCATTGGGCTTTTTAGCTTCTCGTCGGGCCGGCGCTGCAATGCCCGACGGTCCCCCGAAGGGTCACTTGCACGGAGATCTTTTAAGAGAAAAGCCGTTAGGTGAGTGCGGGGTGGATCCAGTGGAAGCAGTGTTAAAATGCGTGCGAAAGTGAATAGATAAAAATACCTAGGGGTATCCACAGAGGAGTCCTTTAATAGCGTGGTGCCCCTGGTAGATTAAAAACCAGAAGGTTGGTGAGTTACTGTAAGGCCCAATGTGCCCGTGTAACTAAGCAAGAGGTCGACATGTTTCACGCCTAGTAGTCTGAACGATCAATGGCGTTTCTTCAGGACCTAACTGATGTGGTGCCCAGCCAGGACAGTGGTCGTGAAGTTGCTTACCACCTCCTCCAAATTGAGCATAATGACCCACAAAGGTAGCTGGTGCCACAATCTATATTGGAGAGATGTCTGCCCAGTAGTGAGATGACAGCAGGCATTTTGAGACTCCGTGTCGAAGGGTAGATCTGATGTGGGACTTAGAGGCTCTGGGTCCAAATTGGAAGCTGTGGAATTCTTTAGACTCAGGCCAGACATGCCCCGGAGCACTGTGACAGATGGGGTCCTCTGCCACAACCCCCCCCCCCCACGAGATTTCCGATAGGTGTGACTATCTAGCCTGTTAGAATTGAAGTTTGAGGGGCTTCCTTGGGACAGTTGTCTTATCTGGGATATTTCATGTGGGATTGCTTTAAACTACTGAACTGTGGAAATTCCAGCCAGCTCACACCTCACACAGAGAGGATGTGTCTTCTAGGAATTCAGGAGGAGTACATCCTTTGGAGGACTGCTTTTGACAGTGCCCCAGCTCTTCCAGCACACCCACAGATTGCGGAGGTGACGGAGTGGTCTTTTCTGGTGCCTTTTCAAAGGGAAAGGCAACACTGAAGGAAGCTTTAGAAACTTTTTGACAAGAGAGGCGTGGTTCACACCTTTGGAGAACCATCTGGACTTTATAGCTGTGAAAGCTGTCACTGCTGAAAGCACACTACAATCTGTGGTGAGGAGAACCAAGAGTTAAAAGTAAAAGCCTCAGCGTCAACAGGCGAGGTTGGATCAAGTGGCCAGTTACCAATCTTATGTTTCTACCTCCATCTCTTTGTTGGAAGAGAGACTTAGGGCCCGATTCTGATGCGGGTTGGAAAAGCTTCCCGACCGAGGGCCTGATTCTGATGCGGTTAGGAAGGCCTCCTAACGGCATTTGCTCCTTCCAAATCAGATCAGGAACGTGTCTTCCCGACCAAGGGCCCAATTCTGATGCGGTTAGGAACAAATGTTCCCATTGAAGTCAATGGGAGTTCAACCAAATCGTATCTGGAAGCATCCGAATGCATCCTACTCCGCTGGTCGGACTTTCCCGATCCGAGTGGGTCGGACACCATTTCCCAACCGATTCGGTCGGGAAGCTTTTCCAACCCGCATCAGAATCGGCCCCTTAATAGAGTCAAAAATGCAAGAGAGCAGCTAACCTTGGGCTGATTGGATGGAAGGATTTGGATGATGGCAGCAATGTGTAAACTGCAATTGCTGCCATCCTGGAGGAGGGAATGTATCTGGGTGGTGATTGGCCGATCCATATCAGGAGAGCTGTGCCATCACAAGCGAAAGGGGTGTCCACTGTGTTGGTGACATTACAGAATAAGGTTTGTGGTGGGCTTCAAAGTAAAGGGACAATTCATTTTCAGCCCATTGTGTCCTCTTTCTCCTGATCTTAGTCCTGGTCACTGTGGACAAGTGGATGAGTGTGAGCGCCATGGGGTGCAGTCCTGTGTACTTTTCCCAGCCACGCTGAATTTGGATGTTAGTGACCACGTCTACCTGTTCACAAGTGCTGACACTGAAAGAGCTTTTATGAAAGGTCTGGGATCCAAAGAGGGAACGCAAATTGGATTAAGAGTTTGACTTGATCTTTATGGTTTTGATGACAGGTTTGTGGGAATCCTTAATTGATGAGACATTCAACTTGACCTGATTTGCCCCACTGGGTTTGGGTGCTACTAGCTGCCTGTTAGCCCAGTTTGTCATACGAGGGGAATAGATGCACATAAAGTTGGCATCCTTTAATCCGGTCAGTGGTATTTCTTTTTACTTTAGTGAGGGTTGTAATGGGAATCCTCTTCTGGTCGTGGTAATGCTCTGATTGCTTTGCCTACTTTTGGATGTTGTGTGAAGATTTTATTTCTTTTATTCAATGTGAATGCTGCATGTAAAGAGTGCTCCTTCGACCATTCCCTCAAAGGTTTAAAAAAATGTTTTTTAAAAAGTGTGCATTTCGACCAGGGATTTTATTTCCCCAGTGCGGAAATCTCAGCCACGAAGAACACCATATAGAACGAACTGACTGCAGATTGGAAATCACATGACTTTCCATGCAATCCGCATGAAAACCTGTGTCACATGCAGGTTTCAATTCGAATACCGATCTGAAATAATGAATTCCAGAAAGTAGTGAAACTACACTCAGAGAGAGGTTTAAAATTGAGTATATTTTCCTACTTTCTTTTTTGAATAAGCCCTTTGATTTTTAGCACCTTGGCAGAAGAAGAATGCAGGATGAGTTCAGAAATTTACTTACTTATAAGAGGCATACTAATTGTAGGATTACTAATTTTCTGCTGCCAATCTTTGGCATAAGCAGCATCTACCACTGACAGAATAGCCGGTAGGCATGCCGTATTCAGGGGATGCACAAATACTTATCTACATGCATTGTGTAATTGGGGCTACACAGCATTCTTGCCCGATCAGGAGACAGTTGTACAATGTATATCATGACTTAGATACATTAAAAAACAACTACATAATTGTTGCAATCTGATGGCCTTTTCCTTAAGGGACTCTTCATTCTTACTTCAATTATTCCCTATAAATGATGTACAGTTTCTCACAGGACGTATCTAATGAATTGCTTTGTTTGTAGTTCAAGTTTCATATACATACATCAATGTACAAAGGGGAATTCCTTCTCATATAATTTGGGGATATCTATAATTTAAACATTATATTGAATATATACCAATTTGTATATGAATATATTACTTTTAAAATAACAAGCCTTCTTGATGCTTTAGTAAGCAATCCAGTGGCTTCAACACAAATCAATTATCTGTTTTTAAACGGCATTGTATTCGGTGTTCCTACATATTGGACTACATTTTCAGTCAGCCTTAAAACTACGAATGGTTCTCTATTGGAAGGCTTACAAATATAGAACAACGCAAGGAGGTGGTTACTATAAATGAGCCTGTGTCATAATGTGACACGGCTGCATATGTGTGTAGCAGAGCCAAGGGTGATATGAAGCCTCTATGTCCTCCCACAACCATTACTGCAGAACGCGAAACACTGCCAGCCACCCAGAAAGAAGCGACTACTCTGTTCATCCACACAACCCAACAGTATAGAGGAGAGTGTGACTACAGATAGGCCACGACACCTTGTGGAGGGGTGACCTCTCCGGGATTAGATTGAGGTGGCCGGAACGCATAAGGAGGCGCAGATCATGTGCAGGCTGTTCGAAGTGCTGTATGGGTCCGGTGCATCGGGGCCTGGAATGAGATGTAAGGGCAAGCCAGTATCCCATTAAACCCTTGTATCCGAGTGCATTCTCCTGCTGCAGGAATTTTGCAGATGTAAAGATATATGCATAATGTTCACCTTTCTTTCTGAAACCTTGAAAAGATTAAAACATTAACTAGAATTAGTAACTTTTTCAAATCTCAATTGGAAATTCGTTTTTTTTCTTCAATTTGTAAAGAGCACAAATACCATTAAAGGTGCCCACAGGATAAGAGAAGATCCAAACAAAAAAGGTTTTAGAAAAAATAAGATTTAATACTTTAACAGCCACATTTTCAACACCTTCCTAAAAGCAAAGAGTTAGACGAAGAAAAAAAAAGAAAAAGAAAAAAAGGAGGACTCTTACACCAAATGTAATTTTAGTTGCTTGAAAACAGAAAGCGTTTGCCCCGACATGCCTTATAGATCACTGGAAAATGACGGAAATCCGAGATGGCTGACTGAAGAACACGAGATGGTTGATAGAAGATAATTGTCAGGAAGCGTTTCCCTGAACTATTTGCATTCGGCCTGGGTTTTGTTGATTCTCGTGTGATCTCCAGGCTCTGGGCTCTTTCCAACTGTAAATACAGTGTGAAAGTGCACGCGCCCTTCCTACCCATGTTGGGAAGTGGCGCTGACTTCTGAAACATGTGCCCGGCTTGCCATCGCAGACTGGTCTGTGCGCACTGGCCTCTATTGTGAGTAAACTCATTAGCACCTTGCCGTTGCAAGCCGCAGTATGTGCAGACACGCACCTATGCAGCCCGTGATTGCATGTGCAGCCTGCCATCGCATGCCTGTGCGTGCGCACTGGCACCTGTATTAGTAAACCTGTATCCAGTCTGTTGTTGCAGATTCAGGAGGGCACATTTGCTGGGGACTATGTGTCCAACCTGCCATTGCAGGTCTGTGTGCGCACATGCACCCAGGTAGTGAGGAATACTTAGGGGTCAATTACGATGTCTTCAGAAAGGCTCTGAACGGGATTTGAATTCTGCGGATCCGATTCGATACCTCTGTTCCTGATCGAATCGGTCACTTTTCCGGACGACCGAGTACGATGCAAGGAAGCCCTCCGGCTGTCCGAATCGGTTCCGAACGGGAGTCAGGCAGCCCGAGTCATTCACAGCCGAATCATACAGCCCAATGGAGACTGTTTCCAAACGAGCGAGTACGATGACCGATTCGGACAGCCGTGCCGACTCGGTTTGCCCGAAACTAAACGGTCTTTGGGTGCCCGTTGCGGGCCCACCTTCACCCAGAGGCGACCGAATGTGGCCCATGGGTGTACCTAAGGGACCCCTCTTCCCAACCATGCACAATGTGGCAGGCACCATGGGGTGTCCGCCACAGGGTGCGAGGTTTTGCCCACCCACCCCTTTTTTCCAATGGGAGCTTGTGTTCTCGTACGGAACACAGGCTCCCATTGAAGTCAACGGGAGTCCGACCGAACAGAGTCCGTAAGCATCCGGACACATCGTAATCGGTCGGTAGGACTCCCATTGACTTCAATGACTTCAATGTCTCCCATTGACGAAAGCATTCCTAACCGGATTCAGTGGGAATGCTTTCCCGACGACATCGTAATCGTCGTGTGTATTTTCACTACCATGAGGCTTGCTCTTCCCATAGGTTAACATGGGGAAGTGGTTAACCTAACTTCAGGCTGCAATAGTGGATTGCAGTGGAGCAGCCTCATGATGTTTCCTATCAATTGATTCGGCGTGCCAAACCCTTTCCAGTGGTAAAGCGGGTTTTGGCATAACTCGCGTAGAATTGCTACTTCCGGAATATGAATTTTGAAAAAAACAAGGGAACCCAAGCTATCTGAAAGGGACCTTGGGTGCGAATATTTATATAGGAACAGCGGTCCATCACAACATAAAATTACTATTGTAATTAGCACAGAGATACAATGACATCTATGTTCATATATCCACATGGATGTTATAATTTATTATAAGGAATACACGAGAACATATAAGTGGGACAATTTACAACAAACAAAACAGATTGCCAAACTCAGGCATTGCACATATTGGCCGAAATACAGATACGTGATTTAGTCCAAGAAACATACAGGACCGCTGTTCCTATATAAAAATATGGAATATGGGCATTTCTATGTTTTAAGAGTCTGTGTGCCATGGTGCCTGGCTCTAGTGGACACCAGGGGTCAGGGGGAGCACATCTGTGCATTCCCCAGTGACAACCATAAACCATGGGCATACCCTTAGACCGACAAGACCTCTGTCATTTGAAGCCAAATGGGATCGATTGAAGGGAGAGGTTTTGACACTTGGCCGGATCATGGCCCCACTTAAGATTAAGATCTACATTCCACGGCCCCATGGCGCACAAGCCTAGAATTTAGGGGAGATAGCTGTGCTTAAAAGGGAAAACCCTTAAACCACCCCTAACTTCAAAGACACCCAACAGTATAACTACTGGTGCCATCCTTCAGCAAGGGGTGAGATACGCTTTTGGGGATGCGAGACCGGAGAACCCGGACTGCACGGTGCACACTGCCAGAGGACTCTGTAGTGTACATGGAAGATTGAAGGGGACCGCATGCCCTTTCTGAATAGTGGCTGGTTTGGGATGAAGACCTGCTGAAGCGAGGCGCCCTGAAGTGTGCTCTCCAGGGGGCCCGTTGACGGGCCTCCTGTTCTCCCGGAGATCTCAGGGACATCAAAGATCTCCTGCGAGGGACTTACACCATCTATCTGTGACATCTGGAGAGTAGTGCCCTCAAGTGCCCACACTGGCTACTGAATCCCAACTGGTAGCGTGGTGTGAGCGTGGAGACTTGTGCCTGGAGACCGGATTATCTAGTGCAGAGCCCCAGAGCTCTTGCCCGCATTAGATTAGGAATTGTCCACAGGGTGCATACTATTGATATCACAACAATATGAGTGGGTCTAGCACTTCTAGTAATGTTTCCAAATATGTTTTAAACCCAAATGAATACGATGTTGATGTTATAATGATTGAATAGATGTGTTGAATACAAACGTTTTTACATACATCTTGTGTGAAGTCTCTTTTGTGATGCTTTGTGTATTTATCGTGAGTGACTGCTGTGCCTTTGCTTTACACACGGCCTCTGTGATAAGCCGGACTGCTCAGTGCCAAGCTACCCAAGGGTGAGCACAGGATATACAGCGAGTGTAATCACCTGCCCTTGACGGGAGCAGTAGGTTCTGCCTGGCTGGAGGCATTCCTTCAGCCAACCAGAAAGTGCTGGTTCCAACAGAAGGGAAACAGATTCCTTAAAATTTCAGTCACTTGAGGAAAAGAGGATTTGTGGCAAATACAAAGTCTTTGGAGAATTGACTATGTAGGAATAAAAAGCCAATGTAACTTGCACAAATAATCAGAAATGGTGATTCCCCTAAGAAAGCCCAGCATGATTTGTGCCACTGCGTTTTGCAATCCTTGAAAATTGTTCATCGTATAGTCTGAATTCCTAAATAAAGTGCATTCATTACCATATAAATACGGTGGGAGCCTACCAGGGCTTGATTGATTGTGAAGCGAGTATGCAGAGAAAGAAAAGGAAGAATCTTTAAGATCTTTAAAAGGCAAAAACAGTTAAATTCAACCTTGGTTCTTCAGTTCACAGAAAGAAAGGAGAAAAAATTAAACAAATTCAGAAAGTATCGATTTGCAGTTACCAGTCTCTCAAAAGGTAGTACCTATTTTGACTGTACTGCTTAATGCCCCTCACTGTAGGAGATACGCACAGAGACTGGTGAATTCTGCTCCAGACAAAGTAATTCTGACCAGTTCGGTCCATGTTAACTAAAACTCGTGTCACGGTTGCCAGATATGAAGTGCCAATTTTTTTTCTTGCTTTTGAAATTCTTAACCCAGGGGTATGGCCGATCCCTTTAAGTAACCACAATTCCAAGTGATTAGATTAATACCACCTGAAAGTGTATACCAAAAAAGAAATCTCCACCAAGGAGAAAAATGTGCTAGGCATAAAATACTTCAGGTTTGAGCAAATGAGGACTGAAGAAGTCCAAGAAAGAACAAATGCTTAGACAGCAAAAAGCAGGAGGGGTTCCAGGACAGCCACAACATGGCAGAGAGGAAGCAAAGCAGCAGAGGGCAGCCCCTCCTGTTCCTGAACCACAATGACAGAGGAAAGGGTTTGGCTCTCCCTTAGCAGGTGCGTAAACTTAGCCCGTCAGTTTCGTGGGAATCTTAACAATTCCACGTAAAACTATCATTCCTAGCACTCGCCTTTTCTACTTGTACTTAGATGGTAGGAGCTGTACGGTGAAAGTCCGGATGGTCCAAGAGAATTCTGATGAGGATATTTCATCAAGCTACAAGGCAAATAATTGTGGGACCAAGTCAGTTGGCCCAGCCAGCTGCTTCTTCAAATCATCCCCTTCTAATTACACTGTCCATGGCTAGCTGTGGGTAGAAGTGTTCGGGGAGAAACAGATTGACTCTGGGTGGCTGGCAGTGGGACATCAAGAGGGTTGACCAAGTGTTTCTTAATATTCTAGTCCCAGCAAGCAGGACCTCTCCTACTCCAAGAACAAAAACCTGGTAGGCTGTGGTACCCCCGATGTCACAGGACCCAAAGCTGTGGAGCAGGCTTCTATTCCACAGAGCTATGTTAACGAGATCCAGGATATGAACTGTAACAATGAGTAAACTATCTTTGGCTTTGTGGAAGCCTGAAATGCCGACAGCTCAGCTCAGTCACCACGCCCTCAATGCCGTGATCCAACCAAGCTACACATTTATACATAGAGAAGCTAGGAGAGGAGATGGAAAGAGAGTTGTTTAAATCGGAGAACTAACAATCAGAGCAGCGAAGGGCAATGCATGCAAATAATGTGTACATAGTGCCAACACCTCTTTTGTACCTACGATGGTTTACAATATCCATGATACAGCAATTTCTTATCTGGTGAAATGAGCAAACAGGCATTTCATCTATAAAGTCAGGCATTCCCCCAAAGAACTAAATTACTTCTCAATTACTGTGACTAGAGTTTTCTAGATTAATATACAGAGATTCTAGACTTGAGAAGGTGTTGCACTATGTGAGCTGTATCTATGGATATTTATCCCAGTAAATGGCCAAGCAACATCTTGCTGTTTGGCGCCATCAAATACCGGAGGGATATGTCACCAAATGTATTTCTGTTCCAATGCTTTTATATAGTTTTCTTGGAGTTTGATTATTCTCATTGAAGAACATATAAAGTTATTGAGAAGACAAAGTTTGTTTCAAGATAGGAATTTTTTTTCATCAGACGTTTTGTAATGATTATTAATCTCCATCCATGTTCTCAAAATTCATCAACCCTGCATTTCTCGCATCTCAGAGCACTTCTTCAAGAGTGTACAGTACAAATAACATTTAAAAAACAAAATTTAGAAGAGTAACGTTAATTGGCAACCTCATCCTTTATACATTATTTACTTTTTTTTAATGAAAGTTTATTTTCCAACCTCGTTAAAAACATTTGGTTTTATTACTCTGCTAAACATCTTAGAGGCCTTTCTTGCAGGTATTTATAACCATACATTAATATATTTAAGTCATTCCATTGTTCAATTTACATTCTTTGGAAATATATCTGCGAGTGTAAACTGAATTCATTGCATGTTTGGCAATGCATCAGCTTTAAGCAGGACTAAACTCGAGCAGGTGCTTAAAATTGGAGGTGTTTATAACTAAGTCTTACTGGAGCCAGCAAAACAGAATGCCTGCCCTTTGAAGATTACAACTGAAAGCACGGGTCTGCTAGTTTGTACACAGTAATCTTAAAAACAAGCATTGGCATAGCCAATAGGTCTCGCCTTTGGGACCTTATAAGTATTTACTCATGCAGCACAATATCCTTGGTGCAACATCAACTGTTGCATGGCTAAACACTTATAATGTCCCAAAGGCGAGACCTATTGGCTATGCCAATGCTTGTTTATAGAGGGTAAGGCTCAGCCTATAGGACTCTTTGTCAGCATTACTATAGCCTCTTCTCCAAGCGCGCTCTAAGCGTTTGCAGGCGTGTTTTTGCTTCCTCAATTCTTCTGAAAACCGGGGGGCTGATGGCTGAGAGCGCTTGGGGGTCCATAGTTTTGCTGGGGCTAGTTTATTGCACGCTGTATCTATCCACTCTGTGTAAGCGGTGGTGGCGTACTCTACTACTGAGGGCGGGCCGTTGTCCTGAGTAGGTCTCTTAACTCAGCGCCTTTAATTTTCTTCCAGGCTCTTGTTACTATCTTTTTCTTGGGTTCTACCTTGTATTGATGGGGTTGGGAGGTGTCAATTCAAACTGAATGGCTGCGTGGTCTGTCCAGGCAAGTGGCAACACCTCCGTGCAAGTCAGATTAGGGTTGTTGGTAAAAATCCCGTCTAAGGTGTGCCCTGCTGCATGAGTAGGGCCTTCTACGAATTGCCTTAGATTCCCACTATTCATCACCTCTCCCAAGTTAATTGTGTCAGGGTCGGTGAGTGCTTCCAGATGGAAGTTAAAATCCCCAAGAATCGTGAATGAGTCGGAGCGGAGCCCATCCTCTAACAGAGTTCCGACGGACTCTAGGAAGCCACCTCTAAGGCCAGGAGGTCGATAAAGAAGAATACCCTTGAAAAAATTATGAGGAGGGGTATGAAAACTAAACGAAAGTGCTTCACAGGCCGAGTTGGATGCTGTTTGGAAGGAGGGCTGTAGGGAGTTATGATATATAATCGTCAGTCCTCCCCCTCTCCTGAGCGGTCTGTCTTGAGTGAAACACTGGAACCCTGGAGGTAGGGCTTAGGCCAAATCCGGTCCTGAGGCTTTATCAGACCATGATTCCGTGATAAATGCCAATTTTATATTATATTCTTCAATAAACAGTGCACACTCCGTGCTATGTTTAACCAGTGATCTTGCGTTTAGCAGTAGGCAGCGCAATGGAGCTCTTTTTTTAATCACTCCTTTCTTGCGTTCAGGTAGACTGGTGGAGTGATACATAATATGGGGAAGAATTAAGTGGCAGTTGTGACAGATTACTTCCTGTTCCTTAGAAGTTGCCCTGCATGCTTGTCCACTTGAAGCATATGGGGACAGATCAGGATTAGTTTGCCTTGGTAGAGACCTGTGTGTGAGGGTTCGACTCATGGAATGGTCAGAGGACAACCTTCCTTGGACGAGGACACCATACCGCACAAAGTTACCATGTAAGTGGGCCTACAATACAGTAGAAATCAGGTAATGGTGTTAACGCACCGAAAGAAGTATCCTGGAATGTTGTCCTTACATCCACGTGGCTCCGTGTCACCACTTTTCCATTTCTGGACTTTGCTTTCACATATCATTGTTATTAAGTGTGTTGGATCAAGTGACTTAATTAAAATAAACCAAGACTACAACTCCCAAAATGCACTGAAATGTAAAACAAAATCCAGGAATGGAAAAGGGGTGTCCTCGGTATCTGGTCATCCTATCTGCATAGCATTGTGGGGGTTTCTTTCTAGGATGTCTCTTTCATAGGCTTAGTCTCAGAAATCACCTCAGACGTATGCACATAAGCACATTTTGTGCTGATAGTAGCTGGTGGTTAATGTTCTCAGGCTGGGCTGCTCCACATTAGAGCTCGGCACACTCAGCAGCTGTCGAGTCGGTTAAATATTTAAACTTGGCTGTGAGGTCATCACGCCGCACCACAGACAGGGCTGACACTGTGCTGCCTGCCAGGCGTGGTGGAGGCACCGCCTCTTAAAGACACAGTGTACCGACCTTCTTCGCCAAAGGCTCGCCCAAGACCAGCCACGGGGACACCCGGCAAGACTCAATGGAAACAAAAACACCCTTTAGGGAGACAGCACTCAGCACCTGACAGCCAAGACGGAGAAAGTTTTCCTGCGGATACTTCTTGCGGGAAACAGTATGAGCCGCCACTTGCACCCGACAAGAAAAGGCATACATCTAAAACAACCTTATTTGAAGCCCTAAAAAGATGCGAACAAGTGACCTGTGGTATAAGTGAAGTAATGTGCAAGCAGCTAATGCAGCCGAGGTAATCAGGGGACAGGTACCTATTATCGACTCCTATCATTATAAACGCCAAGAGGTTTAAACGCAGCAAGAATGAAACGCTGCCGCCTGTGATGCAAATGTGTCTTGGGAAACTCGCATGTTAATTGATATACTAATGCAAAGGGTACCAGATGGCTCCACGTCACCAGAGGTACCGGTTTCCTGTCCTCTGCTTTTATTTTGCAACCTAATGCGTTCTGGGACTTGTAGTCCAAGTTCGCTTCAGTTGAACTAAATTTTGAGATGACAGTGTTTTGCAGACGGAGACACTGGACTGGCCAAGGTGTCCCTAGTGGAAGGGAGCCATCTGGTAACCTACTTGCTGTTGAGCACTGTGCAGTGGCATAACAGCCCGCGCAGCCACCACGGTGAGTGGGCCCCCCCTGAGCTACATGGGGCCCATCTGGCACTGTGCACGGGCCCCTGGCTTGGGAGCTCCTGACTGGATTCGGGGGCCTAGGGTGCCCCCTCCATGTACTTTGCAGGGGGCCCCCTCAAGTTTCGTTAAGCCACTGGCACCATGAGCAGGGCGACTGAAATTATGCGGCAGGGGAGCACCAAATTATGCCGCAGGGTTGACTAAATTATGCAGCAAGATAAGGCAAACTATGCAGCATAATGCTGCACGTATTTTATACTATTAATTCATTATTTTGTCATTTTTACACATGGTAATACTGCCTAGGCAAAGTTTAACAACCAACAACAGCAAAATCAACCAAAAACATGACCAGTCAACCTTTGCAAAGGGCCTTCCACTGCGTGTGTACCTCCATCGCCACGTTTTAAGTAACTTGTGATCCATTTGAGCAAGAAACTATTTTCTTTTGTTAAAATCTGCAAATTATGCAGCAGATGAGGGATTATATGGCAAATGCAGCAAATCCATAATTTTGCACACAAAAAAACACAGCCCCGGAATAACATAATTCCAGTAGCCCTGACCATAAGTCATAGCTTGAAATGGAAATTTAGAAGTGCAGGTACTCCTTGTCCCAGAGTATCTGTTTGCTGCTGAGAAGTGCAGGTACTCTCCCATTAAAAGCATTGGAGCAGTACTGAAAAGTGCCGGTACTACCCGTCCCAAATTAAAGAAGTGCAGGGACTGAGGGCCTTATTTATGAAGGCTTGCGTCACTTTTTTTGCAGGTAAGTACATTGTCAATATCCCTGTGTGGAACTTTCAGCGAACTGTAAATATGAAAAGACAATCTGGGTAATGTAATGTGCCACATGATATTGACAATGTACTTACCTATTGCAGGTTTTGATGGTTACCAAATTGTCGTGCTGCGAACTTCCAATCCCAGGATGCAGCAATGAGGAAGTCGAGACGCTCACATGAGCCCAACTGTTATCATGCAAATAAATGGATGGAAAGCGCGGCACGCTGTGATTGTCATTAATTGACCCGTGAGCAAGGAATGAAAAGTTTGAAACCCGTTGGGCCTCATCACAAAAATAGTACCTGGATTGTTTGAGGATTGACAAGGAATGACGCTTGGAGTTGAGTGCGTCTCCGTTCTCTTTGGCAGAGGTGTGTGTTTTGAATATATATGTATAGGTGTCTGAACTTTCAGATATGCTTAAATATTGGGTGTCTGAAAGTTCATCTGCCATTTGGGATCAGTATTCACATATAGGTTTGTGAATCTGGTCACTCACCCTACATTGAGTATCAGTTAGTTACACTATTGCTTCATATTGGAAAACAGTAAAGAAATCAGGTGTGTGTAGCAAGAGTTCAACCCTGCATCTTTCCACTTTTTCTGTGAAAGCTGGCTTTGTTCTTTTTCATCCAGTAATCTTGGGCGAGTAATCAACGTTGCCTGCTTGAGGGAAGACAGTCTGGTTGGTGCAGTCCATTGTAGTTTGGGGGTAAAGTCTTTTTTGTCCCCTTTGCAGTGAGGTTTGATTTCCCACGTGTTAAATCTAAATCCAGCAGTGTCCCTTTTTGTTGGGGAATAAGACTGTGATCCAGAGGGACCACGAATTCCTCAAGTGGCTGTGAAGGGTGCAACATAAACACCAAACAAGTTACACTTGATTTGATACCTGGCTGCACAGCAAAAATCAAACTTAACACAATCAAAAATTATACATAGTTACAACTTCTAGAATTCTCAATTTTCATTCAATGATTTATTGGATGGAAAAAAATTTCATTGCGTGATATGTCACAATTACGCGAACAAAAACTATAACCGTTGGTTGTAACGACATCCAATTTGTTTCAAAGGATTATATACAAAATTTCTTGAGTTGGTCTTTAAAATCACAAAATTCTTCAACATTCTGTTGTTGGTGATGTCCAATGCATTTCGGGATGGTGAAGCCCTTCTTCAGGGGCCTCTATGAATACAAAGGAATGAAACTCAATCGGTAAATGATGCAATGTTATATACAGGGACAAGAACTGCAACACACAAAGATGTAGGTATAAGGTAAGAATGGCAAAAAATGAGAAAAAAGTTCACCAGGGAGTAGTGAAAATTGAAAAGATGGCCAGAGCTGGTAACACCAAAATTGTGAAAACCCAGATTTTTTGTCAAGGTCCCGTGAGAAACATGCAAAAGATGAAGAAATAAAGATGAAAAAATAAAGATGAATACACCTATCCACCAAAACACCAATCAATCAATCACAGAATTTGTAAAGCGCACCACTTACCCGCGAGGGTCTCAAGGCGCTGGGGAAATAAGGGGGGGGGTGCTGCTACTGGTCGAACAGCCAGGTCTTGAGTAGCCTCCTGAAGGTCAGCAGGTCTTGGGTCTGTCGTAGGCTTAATGGAAGGGTGTTCCAGGTCTTGGTGGCGAGGTGGGAGAAGGATCTGCCGCCGGTGGTAGTTCTTCGAATGCGAGGGACGGTGGCGAGGGAGAGGTCGGCGGAGCGGAGTTGGCGGTTGGGGACGTAGAAGAGGAGTCGTCTGTTGAGGTAGGCTGGGCCAGTCTTGTGGAGTGCCTTGTGTGCGTGGATGAGGAGTTTGAAGGAGATTCTCCTGTCGACGGGGAGCCAGTGCAGGTTCTTCAGGTGGGGGTGATGTGGCTGTGGCGTGGTAGATCGAGGATCAGGCGTGCGGAGGCGTTTTGTATGCGTTGCAGTCGCTTGATGAGCTTGGCCGGGGCTCCCGCGTAGAGGCGTTCCCATAGTCAAGTCTGCTACTGACGAGGGCCTGGGTGACTGTTCTTCTCGTGTCTGTCGGGATCCACCTGTAGATCTTGCGAAGCATGCGGAGGGTGTTGAAGCAGGAGGATGAGACTGCGTTGACTTGCTTGGCCATGGAGAGCGTTGAGTCGAGGATGACTCCCAGGTTGCGTGCGTGGTCGGTGGGTGTCGGGGCTGCTCCCAGCGTCGTTGGCCACCAGGAGTCGTCCCAGGCTGAGGGGTTGGAGCCGAGGATGAGGACCTCTGTTTTCTCTGTGTTCAGTTTTAGTCGGCTGATCTTCATCCAATCGGCGACGGCCTTCATTGAGGTTGGATTTGGCGGCGTGGGGGTCCTTGGTGAGGGAGAGGATCAGTTGAGTGTCGTCGGCGTAGGAGATTATGTTGAGGTCGTGCTGTCTGGCGATGCGTGCGAGCGGGGCCATGTAGATGTTGAACAGTGTTGGGCTGAGGGACGATCCCTGGGGTACGCCGCAGATGACCTCGGAGGCTTCGGATCGGAATGGTGGGAGGCGGACTCTCTGGGTTCTGCCGGCGAGGAAGGAGGTGGCCCATTCCAGGGCCTTGTCTCGGATCCCTGCGTCGTGGAGGCGTGCGCGTAGAGTGCGGTGGCAGACAGTGTCGAAGGCGGCGGAGAGGTCCACCAAGTGCCGTGACGCCCCTAAGATGTATAGCGAAATGAAATATATGTAAAGACATACATCACTTGTATGTCTTTTGCTGTGGAGGTGGCTGGCAGCTGAGTTTAGCTCTGCTAAACGGGGGTACACCTAAGATTTTCTCCCATCAATACAGTATGGTAACTACCCACTCTTACCAGGCTGTGAGGTGAATGGTGGGGGTGGTCGCGGATTATAACTGGGGTTATAGCATACCTGCCAACTCACACGGTGGTGTGACACACGATATCCGCTCCCCGGGGAGGAGCCGATATCACACTTTTGGCAGGGAAAACGAGCTGAAAACCACTTTAAATAGTGGTTTTTCCAGCTTGTTTTCGAGAGGCTTTGAACTGCCCACGTCCATTAAAGAGTGCGAAAACACCCCAGGACATTGGCACCAGACTCAGCAAGCTTTTTTGGGGGAGGAGGGGGCTTGGGGACGGGGTGGGGTTCAAAGTGCCTCCTAGGTACTTATTGGCACAAGATCCCACCCCTCCTCGCACTCTGAGATTGTTCTTCAAGTTGACAGGTATGTTATAGGCCTTTTGGTGGGCCACTGGAATTATGTAGCAGTGGAGGACCACATTATGTGGCAAGAAAAGGCAAATTATGCGGTGTAGTGTGGCATATTTTGTGATAGTATTGCTTCATTATTTGGTTATTTTTTACACATAGTAACACATTCTGGGCAATGATGTCACCTCATTAGTACCAGCTTAACAACCAAATACAGCAATAAGCAACTGAAAGATAGTTAACAAGCCAACCTTGTGAAGGGTCTTCAGCTGTGCAGGAACACGTCACATATTTAGCAATTTATGATGATCCATTCGAGATAGAAACATTTTGTTTGTTAAATTCTGCAGATTTCGCAGCAGAGGATGGATTATGTGGCAAATGTGGTAAATCCTTAATTGTTCAGAAAACGTTGCTGCTGCAGAAGTGCTTTATTCCAGTAGCCTGCCTTCTTTCCTGCCCCTCCAGTGGAATTGTATGTGTTCAACCTGAGCCGTTGCATGCTGTGAGCATTTCTGCACCCATAACGAGGGTCGGTACCGTTCCTTGTGTAAGGGATGTGCGCGCGCTCCAATTGTGCTCGACCTGCCACTGTGTGTATTGCTGCACCCATAACTGGGGTCCTTGTCTTTACTCGTGTGGGATATATATGTGCCTAGTTGTGTTTGACTTGAATGGTCCAACACACTGCGTCCTTAACTGGGGTCGTGGGCGTGCGTCCTCTTCGACCTCTAAAGTTTGAAACTTCTTGAGGGCACCTTAGCGGGTACTGACGAATGACTCCCACTGAATCTACTAGCAGAGTCTTCCATTGTTCTCGTCCTGAACCATGGCCTGTATGGGCACAGCCTTCCAGCCCGCCATTACTCCTTTGCACTTGACACCATGATTGCGAAACATGACACCCTAAAATCCACCTCTTCTTCTCTGGTTGGTGCCTTGTTTTTGAGAAAGAGAATATTTTGGGCTGTTTTTGGCTGGAAACCCACTAATTCAGTTGCCCGCCTTCCCGGACATAAAGTTTATGGTCTAATAGTTACTGTTATACGCTGTGACGTAGTGTGTAACCCTCCTATGACGTTGCAACACCTGGAGAGATAAGGTTGACGGCAGTAACGCAGCTGTCCAGTTGCAGCACGTTACCCGCGCGGGGCGCCGCCTAGTCACCAGGACACCCAGAAAAGGTCTCCCATCTAGTGTCTCACTTTCCGTTGGGATGAGGGAGTATCCGATGCAGCCTTGAGCTCCCAGCTGGCCGGCGTTTATTCTTACTCAGTCTTCACCACCCCCCGCCCCCCCACCCCCTTTGTCCCTCTTCATGCCTTACACACACGCCGACTCCCCGGGTGCAGCAGGGTTACTCCCCATGTTTTCCTTTGATTTCCCCGTCCCTCCCTGTACGTCTGCACCCCCTCCAGGCGCTCACAGCACTGATGTCTTACTCACGCCACTTACTTGGGCCATGCCTCGCCCTCCCCCTTCCCTCATAAAGGATTCTTGTGCCTTTAACACTGCAGCAGTCCATTCTCAGTCAGTCTTGGACTCCCTCCAAACTCCAGTTTTAACTGGAAGTATCCCTTCTCGCGGCGCTACATGAGCTCCACCCGGTTACAAGTAGTTATCTTTTTCTCCCGGTGCATTCTGGTAGCTGTAGTTTTCTCCTTTCAAACAAAAAATGATTAGTAGAAGGCATTGATAAAAAAAACAAGTGAGGCCAAACACAGCGCCGCCTGCACAGATAGACACAACAAGGACGGGCGGGAGAGACAAGTGAGGCCGCAGCGCAGTATCAGTGGTTGCACGGCTGCTTTCAAAACAAGCCGCGAGTGGTGCGCGAGAGAACGCGCGCACGCTTGTGTGAGGGAGCAGGCCATCTGTTTTGCATTATGGCGCACGAGTCTGGGCACGATAATGCAAAACCGATGTCGGCCATGCGGGTAACCACACAGAAAAGGCCATGACGCACGAGCGTCTGGTCAGCTTTCTGAAGCCCCTACAATAAGTCTCGCGCTGCGCGAGCAGTGCTGCGCACTGCAACACTATGCGCGAGACCTAAACAGTAAGGTCATCAATCTACTTCTAAGAATTGAATGAATGATAAACAGTAATAAAGTCCCACTTTGTATCAAATACCTCAGTATCGTCTATCCCACAAGAGTAATCATGTCCTGACTCAGGTGCCTCTCAGACTAGTAAAAGACCAAGTGGAAAAAGTGGTTAAAGCAAAATAGTTGATATCGCTCTAACACTAGAAGGCTAATTTGTGTTGGTTACAGACAAACCATGACCAAGAAAAGTCTGCTAACAGAAGACGGTAGCTTCCAGAACAAACAAGCATCATACCTAAATGAGAAGATAAAAGGCTGGGGAATCGGCCAGTTTGTAAAAAGAATCCACACTTACAGTCGGGCACATGATAGACTGAGTGATATGACAACACTGAATTGATAACCCTAACCTTGCAAATCCCGATGTGGAGTGACTATTAGCTTCGGATGAAGTTCAGCATAAAAACTCAGTACTCCTTGCACCATGAAAAATGCCTCCTGAAAAAAAGAGCCCCACTTACTTTCACATAACTTAACAACCAAGAATCTTTGGTCTAGTCACACTTAATCAATACTTCAACAGTGGCTAGTGGCTAACACAGAAAATTGAGAGCTCTTGCAGGGTCAAGGTTCTTGAATGTGCTAAACTCATCCTTCGAAATATAGCCAAAAGCCCTACTCTTCAGGAAAAGGAAATATTTAAAATTTGCTTTTGACTTTTCAAATATATTAAGAGATGTGGGATGGACAGGGAAGCCATCTTATATCCAAACCTGGAAAACGGCCCTTGTTAAAAGTATAAACAGAACACTTCCTCACCAACATTCCACTACACAGTTGACCCTCCGTGAATAGGATGACAATAAATGCAGAGGTGTAGAGTGAAAAGAGGATCAGACCAAGGACTGTAACTTGGAGGTGCCCAATGTGAAAGAGCTGGATGAAAAATTGAAGGACCACAAAAAGATGGAGAAGGGCCATTCGGAGAGAGAGTTGGCGAACAAGGCATTTTACACAGGTAGCCATTAGAGAGAAGTATGTGAGATGGCTGAATATCAAAAGCAGCAGCGAGACTGTGGGGAATGAGGATTAGGAAAAATGGGCTCTGAAAAGTAGTGGTGCCGAAGCTGGATACCCCTGTGTGCGGGTCACAGTACAGTATACAGTAGAGGCAAAAGAACTCCTACTGGAGGCACCAAGTTAGGAGCGGGTGGAGAAGTAGAGCTTGAACTAGTTGGACACCCAGTCACTCACGAAAAGTACAAGAAAGAGAAAGGGAGGTTTTTACAAAAGACATGACTGGGTCCTCAGAGGGATTTTAAGGAAGCAGAATAACAAAAAAATGTCTTCAAGCAGTGTGATATGTTACAGAGAGCAGCAGATTAGAGATCTGGCTAAGGATAAAGCACAAGATAGCCGACAGGTCAACGGGGTTCTTAATTTGTGTGGCATAGGTGTTAAAGTGGGTATAGCACGAGCTGGCCACTTGGAATATGGGTATGAACATTGCTATCAAGCAGGGTAAGGGTGGAGCAGATGTTTGGTTGAGAATGTCAGGAAGTGCATTAAGTGGATGGGAAATATTAGACAACGCACTTGGTTGTAAGTGAAGGACTTGTACAGGGAGAGCAGGGCTTGGGGTGTTTTTGAAGGCAGCTGTGTAGAGATAGAATTAGGACTTGGAGTAGGCAGACTTTAGCTGGTCAAGTGCTGCATTGAATCCTAAGAGGGATTACTAACTTACATGGGATCAGAAGTGCAGGCTTTGACTGCATCGGGAAGACTGGTGCTTATTGATTTAGAGAGAGCCTTGTGGGGCTAATCCTCGATTCTGAGCTGGGATGGCTGAGGTTAAGGTCCTGAGTGGTGAAAAGGAGTCAAGGCTCAACTGAAACTTCATGTTAAGAATCAAAGGCATTGAAAGGACGAAGCTCTGCAGATGAGAGAGAAGGTCTGCAGTGCAAGATACAGTGAATCAAGCCAACAAAAGCTTGTTTTCTTTAGAAGGGTTAATGTAAGTTTAGTGGGAAAGAGAGTGATACACATGTGCTTTAAGGAATGGTCGGAGGGGTAAGATCAACTGTGGGTTGACGGTACAGTTTTACACAGGCTTACCGCTTTTGTTTTTCTCAGATATGGTGACCACCAACTTTCCATTTTTCCCTATCCCTGTACCCTTTCATCCGTCTTAGACAACACTCTTGATTTTTTTTTTTTTTACAACTTATGTTATGTGTGGGCTCCAACCCCACTCAGCTCTCCTACCAGGTTATGCTGCAGCACTTTACAAATTAAGTTACTCAAAAAAATAAAACATGTTGTAAAACAAACTATGGGTCGACTGGTTCACACACCAATTGTTTTTCTTTCCTATTTCTATAGCTAACAACAGGATTTATACCTTTACAGGAATTAACATCCTCTCCCCAAAAACCAAGCATTGGCAAAGCCAAAAAGGTCTAGTGTTGGCTTCTGATGTTTTGGTTTGTCAGAGCTTATTTTCTTTGGCAATGCTTTTTGTATGAAGGCACGCGTTGTATGAAAACAAGCATAGTCTAAAAGCCAAAATGCATATTTTTATGTAAAAGCACACATTGCACCAGTATTCCCTGGCACTGAAGGGACTACTTATTGTGCAAATGTGTAAATTGTGGAAGAGCAGAATATTGTAACTTGCAGTCGGGTAATGGCCAAGGTGGGCTGACACTATGCCCCTTGCTGTATGCTGTGGTGGGTGGAAGCAAAATGTGAATGACACAACAGCAGACCAGTGGATGATAAGGGCTGACTGAAAGCCCCTCAATGTATATATAATTTTATTAAAACCAAAAAGGTCTCGGCTAACACCAGACCTAACTAATGATGCATGCAGTTTTACTTTCCTTATTTTAACAGTGATTATGAAAATCACCCCATTAACATGAACCAATGTTCATGAATGGGTTTCGTTGCGATATCATGCACAGCTAAATCATAAATATGGGCGTCACCATAATCAGGTAAAATCCGAGTATTAATTAAAATAAAAAATAAAAAGTTCCTGAAAGTTCAGATAAGTTCAATACAGAATCATGGCACATCAGTTTGTTTTGCAATTTCTCACCGGAAAACGCCCACGTGTTTTATAATACAGAGGATATGCTGCGAAGCCGATTTTGAAATAGGGACATTTCCCAGGAACAATCTGCATGTCAATTGCTTTGGAGTATGTGGACATTTTCATGGGAAATTCACCTTTGTTACAACACACATTTCGCTTTTATTCGACGCATTTTAAGGTGCTATTGACGGTGAAACAACGGATGCAACTAGAACAGACAACATTTAGCAGAATACCTAGTTAAGCTGATATACCTTTTCTAAACTCTGATGTATTTTAGGCCATACATGCGGAAAACAAAACAATAAAATTGCACACTTGTAAAAAAAACTTCTGTCCGTCTGAAAAAGAGATGCATTGTGTAGCTTCTCACAGCTCACTGTTAGCATTTAGGAGGTAACAAGCAGGTGTGAATGCACAAAGAAACTGCCATCAGTTAATAGCTCTCACCACAAAGGTACCAAGAAGTCATATTTCTTCATACCAGTCAACTTTAGAAATTCCAATTAAGTGAAGTGGGCTTTGGGGAGGCGGGGGAAATCAAAAGATTATTCCAACATGCTGGAATCTTAAAAGTAACACTTCAGCACAACCATCCCATGGTTGTATGCATCAATTCAAGTAATTGCTCAACCCAGTGGTATCTGTACCATGAACCCTACTGGAAACATGGAAATTGTCCTCTGTCCCAATACTCTGTCAGGAACAAGGAATAACACATCAAATACGGAGCACCACAACAGTTCTTAAAATTAGGTAATCTATCTGACAGAATGGCGATGTGAAATACAGAGTCTTCTTTACTTCCAGTTACAATACTTAATTCTAGAAGGTATTCTCTACACTGCCAGATACCTCTGTTCTGAATCAAAAACTTTTTTTTTTTTTTAACTCAATTCCTTTTTAAGGGTATATAAAAGAAGGGTACTCCTCAGTTTTGTACAGTAACTAACATTATGCATTTATGCTGCACCTCCCTGGGTAGGAGACTGGGCAATAAGTAGTATGATGAATAAGAGAAGATGTGGCATAATGAGGATTATCATACAGACGTACTCGGGGAATTGCCCACTTCTCCTTATCACAGTATTTCCTTGAGGAAATGCCAAATTTTGCTAGGAAACAACACACTCAAAAACATGTATACATGCAGTGACAGAAAAGTAAGGGTGCAGAACCCAATGCATCTGCAAACCCTATGCATGCAGAGTTTATCAACACAAGCCCATGTAGCTCCTCACTATTATTAACCAGAGGGCACTGCAATGTCTTTGCGCCCTATCAGGGAAAAGAAACATCATAAATCATAGCCTCTTGCCATTATCAGGCTTGCTCAGCTATCACAGTACAACCAGGTGCTTTGAGACCTGTTTGAGCATTTCCAAAAGTTACAAATATATGGTCTCCTTTCTCACACGAAAAAGTAGACAATCTGACCTCCAATTAAGTACACGCCTCAAGGCAGAAAATGGGGGAAGACTAGAAAACAAAATGGAAAACCCTGTCCTGGTCTGAATGATAGTTCACCAGAAGCGTGTGCATAAAAAAAGAACCTATTCTTAAACCTAAATCTATCAAGGTGTACATATGGCACTCTACTGTGTACCAAAAGCAATGGACTGTTCCAAAAGGCTCTGAAAACTGAGCTGTTCCCCGCTCTGTACTGCAAGGGCTTGGCAAGGCATCACTGTGGGTGCCTTAACAAAGGATTCCTGTTGTGCACACCTTGTTTTAGGAATTATCTGCAATCTTCTTAAATCTTCAGAATTGTATGGGCGTGCTACAAAGGAATATCTATTGTCCTGGGAAACATTCACTTGGATCAGTATGTGCTGCTCAAGGTCCTTCATCAGGGGAAGACTCAATGTTATTATGCAGAATGTAGTTGTGGATGGGAGCCTTGTAGTGGAGGCAGTTGCTTTTACGCACATTTCTCCCAGCCTTTGAGCTTTCCATCCCACAAGGATGTTGGATAGCTGAAAGACCTTCCTAAGGTTGTTGGTTTCATAAATAGTACAGCTTTTTGAAGATTCTTTAGAATGTCGAGTTTTCCCTTGATGAAGGACCTCCAGTCCAAAATGCATAGGGGCTTGGACTGAACATGGGCTAGAATTCCTTCATATCAATTATTATACTATGTACATGGGTAATGATCATAAACAATGGATATCTTCCATTATGTATACAATTACAATCCAAACACAAATGATGGACTGAGTGCTGAAACTTTTCCGACACTCACCCCCAGTCACAGATCTGGGTTTAATCCATCATCATTCTTTAGCTCACTTCGCCACCCCAGTTCAGACCCAGCCATATGCAAATCAGTCTTGACTCTGTTCCTTATGGGAACAGTCCAGCCCGAACTGCGAAGCCAGGTCTTCCCTGGACTAGAAACAAGCATCCTAGGACCTGTTTCGGGGTTTGACCCCCTCATCAGCCAGGCTAGCTTGAATCCAGTGGCAAAGGAGCAATGGACCACGTTTGGGCATACCCTGCCAACTTAGGGCGAACAAAGCAAAACACGTGTTGGCTGTTCTGCTTCGGGCTGAATGGTTACACTTACAAAGAATCAAGCATGAATAAAGCAATGTAATCATCTAGTCATCGATCCCGCACGGTCTGCCTTCATTTGTTGATATACTAGTACTCAATCACAGTGAATTGTGTGTTCATACTTAATTCAAACTTTCGTGTAATTCATCCCCTACTTAGTAACTATTTTGAAGCTAAAAATATAGCCCACATTCTGCAAATCAGGGCAGTTTTGAAACGGTAGAGTCAACCAAGCTTCATAGGTGTTTTGCAAGGTATGGGAAACTGCATGCATTTGTGCTTCCTGACAGCAATGTGGTGAATGGTAATGTGACGCATTAAAGTGAAATAGCATGGGAATCGATATGTACTTATGTGTAAGAAAAGAACTGTAGAATAATATTGGTGTGGGTCAAAAGAACAGGTGACACATTTTCAAGCCAGACCTAAAGATCAATGTAGCTTAATTATTGCCCTCCTCATCTGTGCTGCTGCCAGAGAAAAACACCATAAATCACCTAGCTCTCTAAGTCACTTCAATAGCATTACAATATCTTGCGTGCATCCCCAAAAATTCAAGCTCAGGCAATTGGATACATGAACAAAATGATAACAGTGGTGTCGAGGGAAAGCACTTTTTCTGTGGAAGCACACAACTTCTGCCCAATTAAAACATGTACTCCTGGCTTCCAACATGGTTGAAGCCAAAGCCCATCTCTACTTATGCTCGCATAATAGGAGGCAAGCCAGACCATAAATAAAAACAGCCCACCAGACAATAAACCAGGTCCACTAACTGCCAAAAATCGGCCCACACACTGAAAGTCAGAATAGCCCTTCTGGCACTGCCAGGCTGCCCTGTAGGCTAGTCTTCATCAGCGTTAAGAACATAGGTAGGTGCTAGAGGTTTACAGACATTCAGGCAAAGGAAGTAATGCAAAGATCTCAATGCTTTTACCATGTTTAAGGTCCAGGGTCTCTGTTGTTAGCACCCGTTTATTTGTATCCTCTTTACTGCCTTGTCGCTGTTACTGTGATTTCCACTGATGGTCTGTGCAATGTTTATTAATTGAGGATTCCTAAAAATCTTTCCCATTTTATTCTTATTAAAAGATGTTCATGTATCCACAGCCGAAATTGCATTTTCAATTGAATTTGCAATATGGGTCTGGCAGGGGTCGAGTCAGAATTAGGTGTTTCGGTAGCTCTTACTGGATGCACAAGATATTTGGGCACTTGTCTTGCGCGCTCACGCCTCCCTCTCCCCACGTCATTAGCGCAGAGGCTCGCCTTCATCGCTTCCCTGTGACACAGCATGTCATGCTTCACAGCACGGGGCTCGCTGCTAGCAGCACTTTGATTTTCCAGGTCAGTTTGTAGAGCGCAACTACATCAATCAAAGCGAGGGGCGTGGCGCACACTGCCAGATGTAAACTATCCTTACACGGACACTCACCCCCGCGACATGTGACCTTGGAGGGCGGATTCCCACATAAACTATTTATTTCAAATCCTACAATCCAAGATTCCTCGCTGTGCCAAAGTACTCAAGCAGTGCAACCCTGCCATTAACACGGGTTTCTATCACACAGAGAGCCATGGCCCTGCAGCCTTTAATGATTAAGTGAGAGTACAAAAGACGCTGAAGGAGGAACAGAAAACTGGAATTATCACGATCAGTCGGTCACCGCTTACTCATACTAGTGTGACCAAGAGCGGGGCCTTTAGTGTCGCAACTCAGCAAAAGAGTAAACAGACCAACCCCTGCCCTTTGTTGATCGAGAAACAAGGAAATCTGATATTATTGTACATGTTCTGAGATAGGCTGGGGGCAGTGGCTGGCGCACATCGCAGATATTAAAGGGACAACATCTGCGAAGGCAAAGTCCTTCACTTTTGTAAAAAAACGTGCATTAGCCCCACCCACGTTTAGACGAGACCCGGGCTTCATAACGACATACATACACATCCCCTTATTTTTGTAGTAAAGCGGTCCACTTGGCTTCAGGCAGAAATATACTTTTTGTTCTACATATTTTTATTACTTTTATCCTCCTCACAAAAAAACAATAGCCCCCGTTCATTTCAGTCTCAAATCCTGCTGTTAAATGACGAAACACAAACATTGGCATGTGTGTAGTATGACATGAAGAAACATAAATAATTTACCTCCCACCCAGACAGCAGGTGCTTTTTTTCTATTCTGTTAAAAAAAATAAAACAGCATTAGCCCTGTGTGGCGCTCAAAGCAAGCGTTTTGAGACTTTATTAAGGTGAGCAAGCGCTATATAAATGCCACAATGAATGCAGTACAAGGTACAACACAGAATGAGTACGTATTAAATACGGCCCAAGTCAAGCGTTTATGCGAGGAAAGAGGGGGCCAAATCCGCTGCGCATTGAAGGGGGAGGGGAGGTCTTTTAACGTGCGCAGCGAGCTGCCTCAGTTAGCCCTTTAGAATTAACGACGGGCGCGCGCGTTGCGGCGCAGGGAGAGGAGCGCTGAGGGAGGGGGCTTTATGGCGGGTGCGGCGCTCACCGGCTGCGGCGGCTCCTTCCAGGCTCCAGGCGTTCTGCTCAATGAAGCCCGTTGCAGCTGTCCCCGGAATCAGCAGGCGCCTACGTCACAGATTTCGAGGTTCCAGCGTCACCTGATCCCGCGTAACCAGGGAGGCGCCGAGGCCGCGCGCGAGAGCCTTGGAGTGTCAGGGATCTCTGGGAACCGGCACGAGATGAAGGCGGGGTAGAAGTCAGGGTCCTGCTGCCACACTCTCCCTAGGGGCGAGAAACCAGTATTGCCCCCCCACTTTTCATAGGGCAGGTGCTTGCCGCTTAGAACCCGTGGTTCCAACATAGGTGGCTGATACCGCCCTCACAGAAGCATACGTTTACATAATGATCCCCATCTTGTTCATCCGGAGAAGGTGCTGCATGGGTACTGCTATACGAGGACCGTCCCTAGAGCGGGGGCAATGGGGTTTTGGGGCACCCAACAAGTAAGGGGTACTGACAGAGGACAGGCACCCTAGCGCGAGCAGTACCAAGTCAAGTAGTACTGTGACATAATGGGTTTATTGTCAGTCACAGCTACACCAACCCCCCAGGTTAGTAATATTAACGTAGAATGTTTTTTCTATATTTTAAAGCGCAGAAGAGCATCTAATCGTTATATGTCCATAGTTTCCGAGTAGCACGTCATATGTGACATTGAAGATCAGTGATAACTTTTTATTCAAGGTCACTTTACATTCTGGAACGTACTTTTACGAACGAATTTTACCATTACCGTTTTGGGCTTCAATTGCCCAAACTATTGCTGCCTAAAACAAAACTGACGGACCACTTGACAGCTGTGGCTAAGCTTTGCTGTGTTGTATAGTGCTAAATTACTTTTTAGGCACCCATAACAACAACCTATATGGTGGTCTCCCTTTGGTTGAAAATGAAAATGAGTAAAATATTAAACGAGTGTGGGCAATATAAAACAATTCTAACTTTATTTTATTTGTTAGTTTTAGCATAATACTTACCTCATGAATTTCTGTATAGGGATGTGTTCTGGAACAAAAGTAGCAGTAGCCCTGCAGAAAGCCATTGAGGGGACTTTCATGTCATCATGTAATTTATTGATGAGAGTACTTGGGGCCTGATTACGATTTTGGCGGTGTGGGAGCGGGCCACCGCCTGCTCCCGCACCGCCAGAGCTCACCTCTGGCCGCCCGCGAGATTACAAGTATTTTTGTACTCTGGCGGGTGGTCCTTTGGCGTTCCCACAGCGGTGCCTTTCAAAAAGACACCACAATGGGAACATTAAAGGCTGTTCCTGCATGGCTTGTTAAGTCCATGCCATGCAGGAACAGGTGGTGCATGCACACAGGGGGCACATGCATCCCCAGGCCCAGTGACATAAGAGGGCCCTGTAGGGCCCCCTTTTGTTTTCTCCCTGCCTCTCTTTTCACGGCTGGCTCACCGCTGTGAAAAGTGAGGCAGGGAGGAAACTTGTAATATGCTTGGCGGTGCCGTAGCAGCACCATCAAGCATATTGATGCCTTAGGACCGCCGAGGATCCCTGGCGGTTGCGGCAGTCCCCTCATGGTCCGACCGTCGCACTCGTAATGCTGCAGTCAGACCACTGGTACGGCCGTCCATGACCGGCACCACACCTTCACCACAGGTTTGAACTCGTAATCAGACCCTTAGAAGTATAGCCCTACAAATCACACAGAATGTCGAGCAAAAGTAGAGTAACCATCGAGGGTGACTACGCTGTGTGCAGCATCACCAAACTGGAAATTTGGATTAACCATCCCTCTGCTGAATCAAGCTGTGGTGTGTTCACACTATTATGTTCCAATAAAGTTTTATGCAGGTATGTTGTTACCATGGTTCCTCTTTGTTGTGTAGAATGTTTTATGTAATTTGGAAAGTATGTGTTGTGTTGTCATTTCTATGACAACTGGAATGCTGGCTGGAATGTAGCAGTGGAATGTACAGGGAGTGCCAGCTGAGGGTTCGGGGTCTGGCAGTTGCCCGGAGACCTTCGAAGCAGACTGATGTCGGGACTGTGCTGTTTGTGTAACTGAATAAAGAAGACTTCAGTTCACTACCTTGAAGTGTCATCTCTTAATTGAAGAACCCTTCTACATTTGGCGACAATCGGGATTTCATCAGCACTTTACAGCACGTCCCGGTCACTCTTTACGTGACTAAAAAAGAATATACCCAGTCGACTGAAGCGCCCTATCTTCATCTCTCTGAGGACATCTGGCGGCAGGTTGTATAAAAATTAATTATTTTAACAACCTTAATCTGGGTTTTACTTCAATAGACTTTCTAACTGTCACGTCGCGAGCATTCAATCTTACCTGGCACGCACTCTGGAGCGTGGAATCTTCTCTCAGCTCCATTCCTGCCCGGCAGCAGTGTTCCTTTACGTCACCCTGTACGTCCACGTCAGGTCACGCTACGCAAATCTACGTGCCGCCATCTTGTCAGGCACCAACGATACTCGCATTTTCAGCGCGGTGACGCGCACACCCTTTGAAATCAGGTGTTTCCACGTCTCCAACTGAGCGCACTTCATTTTCTTCATACTCGGTGACACGCACACCTCCTTGTTTTCTTTACGTGTGTCAATTAAACAACGCTACTTGTTTCAGCGCGGTGACGCGCACACCCTTTGAAGTCAGCTGTTAAAGTCTCCAGCTGAGCGCTCATTGATTTTTTTACATTCGGTGATGCGCACACCTCCTTGCTTTATTTATGTTAAAGTCTCCAGCTGAGCGCACTTTTATTTATTACATTCAGTGATGCACACATTTCCTTGCCTTCCTTACGTGCGCTCTCTATAATAATTCAAGTTACAACATATTGTCATATTCATCTCACGGTGATGTGCACACCTCTTGGCTAATGCACACACATTTTTGAAGAAGTTGCTGAATTTTTAGTGTACATTTTGCCTATTTCTTATTTATTTACAATGCAAAATATAACATGTCCTCCACATTTTTTACCAGAACCTGGAGTACTTAAAACAAAATGGAAGCAATGGTTTAAAGGCTTTGCTAGTTACATAATAGCCTTGGATGGGTCAAAATTTGAGCCCGTCAGGAAATTGGCTCTGCTTTATAATAATTTAGGATCAGAAGGCCAACACATTTTTGACCACTTGCCAGTAGTCACTCAACCTGATGAAACTGATTGGAATGTTTATAAGGAAGCCGTTTGCAGGCTTTCTAATCACTTTAAGGATGACACCAGCGTCGTAGTTGAGAGACACAAGTTCTATACCAGAAAACAATATGAATTTGAATCCGTGGACACTTTTCTAGCTGAATTGAGAGTTTTAATTGCCACTTGTGAGTTTGATGGCAACATTGACTCATACTTAAGAGATCAGCTAATTGTTAACTGTTTTAACAAGAAAGTTCAAGAAAGGTTGCTCTGTTGTAGAAATCCTTCTTTAAATGAAACTCTTGAAATAGCTAGAGGCATTGAGAGATCAGTTGTTGCGCAAAAAGAATTAAACAAGGTTAAAACTGATCCTGTAACTGATTCTGTCAACGCTATTGGTACCAAGCCCAAAACTATATATAATAAAACTCAAGTACAGGTAAAGCAGAGTGTGTGTTAGATATGTGGCTCATTCACACACCTAGCTAATGCTAAAAATTGTCCAGCCCCAGGCAAACCTTGTACTAATTGTAAGAAGGTTGGTAATTTTTCTCGTATGTGCAAAATTCCTCACAAGATAGCCACAATTGAAAATGTAGAAGACAACTCGGATCCTAACATTTGTACCATCAGAGGTTTTAAGAAAATTGTACTTTCTATTGATTCGGATGTGAATGATGGTGGACCTTTGTGCAACGTCACTATTGGTGATGTGGATCTCCAAGTGACTGTGGACTCTGGTTCCCCTGTTACCTTTGTTACTGATGAATTATCCTACAAACATTGGAACTCTCTCCAACTATCCCCACCGGATATTCATACCATCGCCTTTGGTGGTCACAACATTGACATGTTGGGTTTTTTCTCTAACAATATTAAATTTCAAGATGGAATTATTTCTACAAAAATTTATGTGGCGAACAAAGGTTTCAACATCCTAGGGTGGAAAGATCAAGGAAAATTTGGCATGGTACTAAGACCTGGCACTGCTTGTCCTATTTCTTTAGTCGACATTCCTGAAGTCAATCCTACTTTACAACAGTTATTACTCAAACACAGTGCCCTATTTAATGAGAAATTAGGTCTAGTGCATGGCTTTGAACACAAAATCATTTAAAAAAAGGATGCTGTACCTATTATCCATAAAGTTAGGAATGTGCCATTATGTATCAGAGACCAGTTGAAACAGCATTTGGACAATTTATGCGCTGAGAAGATTATAGAACTGATCAGTTTGTCAGAGTGGATTTCTCCGATTGTCGTTGCAAAGAAGAAGGGCTCAAAAGACATTAGACTCTGCATCGACTTGAGATCTCTGAATAGGAACATTCTAGTTGATTGCTTCCCTCTCCCGAAAATTCAAGAAATGTTAGCTCATCTGGGAGACGCTAAAGTCTTCTCCTGTCTTGACTTAAGATCTGCCTACCATCAAGTGGAACTTGCTGAAGATTCACGCTCCCTCACTGCGTTTAACACCCCTTTTGGTGCTTTCAAATTTTTAAGAATGCCTTTCGGCCTGGCATCGGCCGCTTCTGTTTTTCAAAAACTAATGTTTAAATTATTTGGGGAGTGCAAAAATGTTCTTGCTTATCAAGACGATATTCTTATATTTTCTAAAAATACTGAAGAACATTTAGCAATTTTGAGTGATGTGCTACAAATTTTAGAATCTAATGGCTTTACAGTATAAAAAGAAAAATGTAAATTTTTGATTAGTAATATCGATTATTTAGGTCACCACATTTCTGAATGTGGCATTAAGCCTAATTTCTGACAGCCCTCCTCCTGAGAATAAAGATCAGCTGCGATCTTTTCTCGGGTTATGTGAATACTATTCACGATTCATTGACAGTTTTGCCCTCCAAACTGAACCATTAAGGAAACTCCTTAGGAAGGGTGAACAGTTCATTTGGGAAGAGACTGAGTCTTCAGCCTTTAGCAATTTAAAAAGCCTCATTATGAAAGCTCCTGCCCTACATCCCTTCAGAGATGATGTTCAATCCATTGTCACAGTTGATGCCAGTGGTGTTGGGTTAGATGCTGTCCTCACTTAGTTAATTGAAGGTTCAGAACTTACTGTAGGCTTTGCCTCTAGATCTTTTTCTCAAACGGAACGCCACTACAGCACAATTTGAAAGGGAGGCTTTCGCCTGTGTTTGGGCAACCAAACATTTTGAAACATTTTTATGGGGCAGAAAGTTTGTTCTAGTCACAGATCATAAACCCCTTGTTTTCCTGTTGTCAAGAAATGATCACAAGGTCAGCCCTAGACTGGTTAGACTTCTCTCCAGGATGTTTGAATTTAATTTTGTCATTAAGCACATTCCTGGAGGGAAAAATGCTCCTGCTGATTTTCTTTCAAGGTGTCCTCTACATGAAGTAAACTCCAACTCTTCTATTGATGATGAGCTTGAATGTGTTGTTGGTTTGGTTGATGGTTTGGTTATTTTGAAAGGTGCCATCAGCAGTTCAGAATGGTTGTATTGTTCAAAAAGTGATGAATCACAAGAAGAAATTAAGGGTTTCATCACCAAAGGGTGGCCTGATGAAAGGAATTTGAATGAAGGTTTACGCCCTTTTCATAAGGTGAAAGATGATCTTACCATTGAAAATAATTTTATCATGAGAGGGAGTTTACTGATTCCTCCTGGAGCCCTCAGGTTAAAATTGATTAACTTTGCCCATCAAGGTCACCTGGGCATGACCGGCACCAAAAAACGTCTGCGACTTTTCTATTGGTGGCCAGGGATGGATGTTGAGGTGGAAAGTTTTGTGGGACGTTGTTCTAGCTGCTCCATGGCTGACAAATCAGTGAAAGTACGTAATACTCCACTTTATCCAGTTGCTTTTCCCAATGGCCCTTGGGAAAAACTGGGGATTGATTTCATTGGTCCCATGTACAATCTCAAAGCCAACATGAGATTTGCTTTAGTTACTGTTGATTATTTTTCAAAATGGGTGGAGTGTAGATGTTTGTCTGATCCTTCTACCACTGCTGTGGTTCAAATGCTCAGTGACTTATTTCGATGAGAAGGGGTCCCCAAAGTTATTCTCTCAGACAATGGGGTACAATTTAAATCACATTCTATGTTAAACTTCCTAACAACCATGGGAGTCAAACATTTAACTGTGGCTCTTTATAGTCCACAAGGTAATGGCATGGTTGAGAGGGTGAACAGGATGTTAAAGGAGACTATTCAGTTGGCTTCTAGTCGGGGGGGAGTCTGTTTACCATGCTGTCCAAGAAAGATTGTGGAGTTACCACAATACTCCTCACTCTGTGACTGGTATTCCTCCTTTTGTGCTTTTAAAAGGACGTTATGGTTCTTCTAAACTTAGTCCCAATTGGGTGTTGGAACAAACCAAGTGTTCTAACAAGATTCCTGATTTTAATCAGGTGCGTAATACTGTGGAAAAAGCACAAGTGAGAATGAAACAAAACTATTATATGAATAAGAAGGTGAAAGATGTCCAACTCCTTGTTGGAGATTTTGTCAAGGTGAAAAGACCAATCGGAGCCAAAAGCCATAATTCTAAATTTTTTCCTATGACACGTATTATTAGAATTTCTAAATACGCAGTTTTGGTAGAAAATGGTAAGTGGTGGAGTAAAAGGAATGTTGTGTTGGTGAAGAACAATTTGCGTGTGGGCTCTGATTTTCAAGTCTCTAATATGAATCACAGTTCATCTAATCTGTCTTTACCTGATGTTACTCTTCCCAATCAATCTAATGAAATGCTTGATCACAATACTGGTAGTGGTGATGCCATGCCTTGTCTCGACAGTCAAAATGACAATTGTTCCTTATTTGAGCATGCTCAAACTGATCCCTGTTTGTTGGAAAGGGAAGGAAGAGTTTGTAATGATGCAGATGTTGCTCCAGGTGGTTCTACCCTTTGTGATGTAGTTTCTGTACTAAGTGAAAGCAGGAGAATAATATGTTCTCCTTATTACTTAAAAGACTATATTTTACAATAGTTCCTCTATTGTTTATCTCGTGTTTAGCTATGTTTTGCCTCTCTGTATTTTCTTCTTTTTATTGCTTTTTGATTTTGTATTAGCATAGGTCATGTTTCATTTATTTCTTGTTTTAAGGTGAAAGATGTGTTGTGTTGTCATTTCTATGACAAATGGAATGTAGCGGTGGAATGTACGGGGAGTGCCAGCTGAGGGTTCGGGGGTCTGGCAGTTGCCCGGAGACCTTCGAAGCAGACTGATGTGTCGGGACTGTGCTGTTTGTGTAACTGAATAAAGAAGACTTCAGTTCACTACCTTGAAGTGTCATCTCTTAATTGAAGAACCCTTCTACAGTATTCATGTCATGGGTTGGAACGGGAGGTGAGAAGCGGTTGGAGTTGGTAGAAGCTGGACGCGTATTTCTGATGCACCAGTGGGTCATTTCTTGGTTTTATGAATTAAACCTTTTTTATTATAAAATTACCGACTCCTTCGCCTCTTTACAATGGCGACGAGTTATTAGTGCTGACCCACTGTGCGTTTTATTTAGAATTTTCACTTTTTCATCGGAGTATGCTGTTTTCACCTTGTGTTGCGGGATATTTCTGAGGATTATTATCTACTTTCAAGAAGAAGACTTCAGTATCCTGGACCCGGCATTCTTGGTTACGGCATTTTATCTTCGTTTACTCTTAAACCGGAGACAAGGTACTGTCATCTTTAAATTCTTACCTTTTGGCAGTTGAGAAGCTTTCCGCGTGCATCGTTCTGCATGGGAAGTGTGTCTCGAGCCTATCTCTGGTGTCTCGAGCGTATCTCCGGCAGTGAGCTGCTCTTGTGACTTTTGCGGTGAATACGTGGGAACGTATGTCGTCATCTGCACGCAAGTCACGTTACGTAGCAGCCATCTTGGGATATCTGGAAATTGTTTGCTCGGAGCCTCTTTACGATTCCTGCTGTTTATTAAGCTGCTGTTCTCTTTGTTTTAAGAACTGCAGTCCAGCTTTCTGTTAATGCGAGTGCACTTCAGTGATGTGCACACTATTTACGGTGCATTCAACAGCATTATCTTGTGCATTTCAGTGATGTGCACACTTCTCTCTACATTTCAAGTTATTTACAGTTTCGTATTCGTTTCTTCAGTGATGCACACACTTACCTGTTTTTCGGAGCTTGATGTTGTTATGGGCTCATTTCATTTCGGAAGTTGTGTGTGTTTCAGTGATGCGCACACTATTCATATAACAGTACACAAGTTTATCTGTACATTTCAGTGATGCGCACACTTTAAAAAAAATATATACAATCTTCACGGGAAATCGCCGACCGACTCGTACGCGGCTTCAACACGCTCCGACCGACTCACACGGACACAGCTCGCACCGCGCAATGGAGACGTTCCCCGGCCGGGTAAGTACGATGCTGGCGAACCGTCCAGCCCCAGGCACTCCCCCCAGGCCAATCATCGCCAGAATGCTCAATTACCGCGATAGAGACACTGCCCTCCGGCTTTCCAGAGAAAAAGGACAGCTACACTATGACGGCACGGAAGTATCCATATATCCCGATTTCACCATGGCTGTCCAGGACCAACGACGTAAATTCTTACAGGTAAAGAAAAAACTGCAGCAGCTCAATATGCCCTACGCCATGTTGTTTCCTGCCCGTCTTAGGGTAACACACCAGGGCAAACAGCATTTTTTCGTAAACCCGCAGCACGCCCAAGACTTTCTCAAAACACTGCCCAAAACACCTGCAGGACACCAGTCCCCGGCGCATCGACCTGCAGACAATGGTCATACGTCGGATATCGAATAGCTTTAGGCAACTTTGACATCAACATGTTGGGGTTTTTTGAAGATATTTTAGAATTTAAAGGACGTAAGGTTCTAACAAAACTTTATGTAGCCATTGATGGAAAGAACATTGTGGGATGGTATGACCTTGGTATGTTGGGCGTTATATTGTGTCCTGGTACAGATTATCCTATTGGATTGAGGGACATTTCTGTTAATTCAGTCAATGTTGTGGATTCTAAGGTTGAATGTATTCTTGCTAGACACAGTTCTGTTTTTCAAAACAAAGTGGGTCAAGTAAAAGGTTTTACTCACAGGATTAAGTTTAAGGAAGGAGCCATTCCTATTCAACACAAAGAACGTATGGTTCCGTTAAGTGTACGTCAGAATTTGAAGACTCACTTAAATGCTTTATGTGCTGAAGGCATCATTGAACCTACTGATAGTTCAGAATGGGTTTCGGCAATTGTAATCACACTTAAGAAAAATAACGCGTTGAGGTTGTGTGTGGATCTTAGGTCTTTGAATAAGAACATAGTTGTTGATACCTATCCTTTGCCCAGGATTCAAGAATTATTAGCTGCTGTCAATGAAGCCAAGTATTTTTCTGTTATTGACTTTATATCAGCTTATCATCAGGTGGTTCTTGATGATTCCTCTAAAGACCTCACAGCTTTTGTTACGCCGTTTGGGGTTTATAGATTTTTAAGAATGCCGTTTGACCTGGCTTCAGCGGCCAGTGTTTTTCAGAAACGAATTGAAGCTCTTTTTCAAGGCATGAAAGGAGTGCAGTCGTTTCAAGACGACATTTTAATTTTTGCCAAGACATGTGAAGAACATGATAACATTTTGGAGGCTGTATTAAGTATTTTGGAAACTAAGGGCATGACAGTGAGCAAGGACAAATGTAGATTTTTGGTTGAAGAAATTGATTATTTGGGTCATAAAATTTCAAGTCGTATTTTTCCCAAAGCGGATTTGGTCAGTGCTTTGGATAAGGCAAGTAAACCCTATGATAAGGATTCCCTACGCTCCTTTTTAGGGTTAGGGGAGTACTATGTGAGATTTGTTAAAGGCTATGCTTTGGTTGTGGAACCGTTGAGGCAACTTCTAAAAAAAGGGACAAGTTTTGTTTGGACACAAGTGCATGATGAAGCTTTCAATCAAGTCAAGAGACTCATTGCGCAGGCACCAGGTCTCAATACCTTTGATCCTAATGGCAAGTCATTTGTTACGGTCGATGCCAGTGCTATTGGCTTGGGGGCAGTTTTTACCCAGCTGGTAAATGGTAAGGAAAAAGTTATCTCTTTCATTTCAAGAGGCATCAGAGGGGCTGAGAAACATTACAGCACAATTGAAAAGGAGGCTTTAGCGTGTGTGTGGGCTGTGGAAAAATGTAAAAACTTTTTGTGGGGACGTCCTTTTGTCCTTGTTACGGATCACAAACCCATTGAATATATGATGGATGGAGTAAGGTCTGGCAATGCTTCCTCTAGGTTAGTAAGACTTATTGCACGGCTACAAGAATTTAATTTTGAAATAAGGCATATTTCAGGAGGGAACAGCTGATTGTTTGTCTAGACTTCCTCCTGCAGATTTGTCTGAAGAGATTATTGATCATCACAAATGTGTGGTAGTTGTTGTGGATGCACTTGGTTCTTGTGATAGGGACATTTCTGAGAAGGAATGGTGTGAACTTCTTGATCAGGATCATGTTTTAACCAAAGTTAAACAGTTTGTGGTCAATGGTTGGTCGCCAAGTAAAAATTTGGATTCTTGCTTTCAGAGTTTCGCTCAAGTGGCCAATGAACTCACTATTGAAAATAACATGTTATCGAGGCAGGATTTATTTGTCCCACCTGCTGGTATTAGGAACAAACTTGTCAATTTGGCTCATTCTGGACATCCTGGTGTTTCGGGTACTAAAAGATTACTCAAAATGCATTATTGGTGGCCGGGAATGGATGCAGTTGTTTGAACGTTTTGTGGATAATTGCAAAGTTTGTATTCGTTCAGACAAACATTGGAAAGTGTCTACTGAACCTTTGAGTATTCAAGAGGTACCTCGGGAACCCTTGGAGAAAATTTCCATAGATTTTGCCGGTCCTTAAGACTGCTTGGGAAGAGAGAGTAGGTTTTTAATTGTGGTCATTGATAACTTCTCCAAGTGGTTGTATTATACATTTGTTGAGCACCCTAATACTGATGAGGTCGTATTTTTTGTAGATAAAATTTTTCAGCAGGAAGGAGCAGCTAAGATTATCATGTCTGATAATGGGGTGCATTTTGTTTCAGCTAAGATGCAAAGTTTTCTAAAAAAAAGTTTTGGGTCCGTACGGAGAAGGCACCTTTGTATTGGCCGAAGGCCAATGGTCAAGTGGAACGGGCCAATAGATTTTTCAAAGAAGGTATTCAATCTGCATTGGAAAGTAATTTGGATGTTTTTGAATTTTTAAAGGAATAAATTTGGAGTTATCATATTACTCCTCATTCGAGTACGGGTGTGTCTCCTTATGTCTTGATGAGGGGTAGACAAAGCAGAACTTGTGTCACACCTGATTTTATTAAATTGGGTACTAATCAATCTTTTGAGGGTTGTATTGCCAAAGCGAGAGACAATTTGTGTATGTCTCGTGCATCTGGTAAAACTTACCATGATGCTTATCAGAAAGTTAAATGCAAATTGGTTGAAGTTGGAGATTGGGTACGAGTTATCAAACCTCCTTCTCAACATGTTAAAGGTTCTTTACAATTTTCTTTACCCTTTTTAGTGGAAAGAGTTACTGATTCTGCTGTTTTATTTAAAAACAAAGGATGGTGGAACAAAAGTGCTATTATTGTTCTTAAGCCTGGACAGGAATGTTTTTTTGAAAAGGAGAAATTGGAAAGTGATGCTACTTTGTTTTGTTAGAGTGGTGGGAAGAGTGATCCTTTGGTGAGTCCTGCCATAAGTCATGATTCTGAGTGTACTGCTGGGAGTCTTATGGATTCGGTGAGTCCTGCCATAAGACATGATTCTGAGGGTACTGCTGGGAGTCTTATGGATTCAGTGACTAGTGAGCAGCCTGGAGATCGTTTGGTTGTGTGTGTGAAAGAGGGGAATGCTATTGAAGGGAATTCTTCTTTGCAAAAAAGGATTGCTAAAGTTCCTAAGAGATTTGAGGATTTTGTTTTGGAGTAGTTTTTGTTCTTTATTTTGTTTTTGTTTTTTGTTTAAAAAAAAAAAAAAAGGACACGTGGTGTGTTCACTGTTATGTTCCAATAAAGTTTTATGCAGGTATGTTGTTACCATGGTTCCTCTTTGTTGTGTAGAATGTTTTATGTCATTTGGAATGTATTCATGTCATGGGTTGGAACGGGAGGTGAGAAGCGGTTGGAGTTGGTAGAAGCTGGACGCGTATTTCTGATGCACCAGTAGGTCATATCTTGGTTTTATGAATCAAACCTTTTTTATTATAAAATTACCGACTCCTTCGCCTCTTTACACAAGCCTTGATAAAGACAGCCAAGTTATCTTTGGGGTAGTTAAAGACTTTTGGTAAGAAGAAAACAATGTCTCTGTGCACTATCTTTACATCCAGCATCTGGGTCATTGGAGAAAATTGTCCCTCCACCTGTTAATATTTCAAGATTCCTCTGATAATCAAAGGTCGGTCTAATTTAGGGGTCGATTTAGCGTTTTGCGGACAGGTTACTTCCTCAGAAATGTGACTGAGTGCCCTCTCATCCAAACCGATGGTCCACGCACCCTATATGTGGTCGGGAGGACAGCCAGCTTTGTGTCCCCAGTTGTCTCCGTTGATGGAAAGCTTTCTCCGACAGCCCAACAGAGGAGAAAAGGCATGACATCACCCTTCCCTATTTAGGCTGTGATGTCCTTTTTTCTGTCAGCCGCGATGTAAAATCCGGAGGTGAGGGACAGAAAAAAAAGACACCCCCCACAACCAGAGAAAGGTTTGGTGAACGTCCATCAAAACTGATGGTGGTTGTCCACCAAACATTTTGTACCTTGACAGGAACCACAATGGTGGTGGTTCCTATCAGTATACAGAGTTCACCACTAGGTTGCTGGTGATCTCTAAATACTTTTGACTGTAGTCCGTCTGGGTGGTGGACGGAATGACCTCCCCTAACCTGACAGGCTGTGCTCCATCTGCCAAACCTTTTAGATCAGGTCTTTAATCTTTCTATTGATATATTTCAGCCTGGTTAAATGAAGGTCTTGGGAGAGTACAGGAAATACAAACAAATTGAATACCCAGTAGTTAATGGAATTGACAGAGCTCTCTCACTTTCAGAAAAAGGAGAAATGGTCACTTCACAACACACACACACATACTCCTTACCTTCTGCTGTTGAGCTACCTTTCCAACTTCTGCTGGTGCGCTAGTCTGGTTCTGGTTGCTGTTTCCTAGTCATTGCTGCAGAGAGGAGGGATGGACAGGTGAGAGCACCAAGGGCAGCCTGGGGAAGAGGACAGTTGCTAGTGCATGAGTAAGAGGGGGAAACCAAGTAGGAGTGCATCAGGGGGAAGGAGGAGATGGCAAGATAGAGTGCCTTAATGGAGAAGGCAGGAAGCAATGGGGTGCTTTGAGGGTAGGTGGCAAATCAAGAGTAGGTACCTCAGGGGCAAGCAGGAAAAGCCTTGAGGGAGGGGAATGTGGGACTGCCTCTTGTGGCAGGAATATCTGCGTACTTCAGAGACCAGGTGGGGGGTAGAAGGCAGTCATCATTGGTCTCAAGGAATTAGGACATAGTTTTGCTGGTGGGATAGGCTCCAACTCTGCAGCCACTTTCCCATCAAGCAGAGGGGTTCTATTTGATACCCCGTCCCTGCTAGAAGGTTAGCAGCAGTGTATTTTTAGTTACATTTTGCTGTGCAGGTATGAATGTATGTATGTAGTATTTGTATGGCAGAAACCTAGCCAAAAGACAGTGCAGCAATGTACAGGGTTGAAGGCAAAGTTACAATCAACAAAAGATTGAAGAGGTAGCTAGGTTCTGAGACCATCACGATGCAGTAGTGTTCTTTAAAGAGGTTTTATTTCACCTCTTTCCTAGATTGGAGCTTAGTTTGTGAGGTCTTGATGGATACAGGGATGCTGGTCCAGATCCTGTGTGCGTAAATGAGGAAGGCGTGTTGCCTTGCTTTTTCTTTTTTACATTTGTTTTCCTCCAGTCTGATGGTATCCTAGCTGCTGAAGTGCCAAGAACCACTGTAGATGATGACCTTGTCAGCCAGATAGGTAGGGTTGCTGGTCGTTATGGCTTTGTAAATGATGCAGCTGGTTTGGGAAATGATGCAGGCCAGTAAGTGGAGCCAGTGGAGTTCCCTCACAGTGGGGGTGATGTGGTCATATTTCTTCAGGTCATGGATGAGTTGTGCTCTGGTGTTTAGATTGCCCACATGAGAGGCCAGTGTGGAGTCTGGGAACCATGGAGCAGGGTGTTGCCACCATCCAGATGCGAGAGCATAAGGGCTTGAACGGAAAGGTGTGAAGTCACTTACTGGGAGAAACAGTTTCACTTTGTTTTGTAGAGATAGCTGGTACTAGATTGTCAAAACCCATTTGAGGCCAAGCAAGGGTTACTGAGCCTAAATTGTGGCACTGATTACCCAGGGCCAGACCTATGGCGTTGCAACCTGGGTGCCAAGTGCACTGTGTTTGATCTTAACTGTCAGAGTAGCAAGAATGAGCAGTCAGTGGCTTCTCGGTGAGTTAATGTAGGGAATCAGAACTCAGACGATTATACAACAGACAATACATGCTGTTGAGCCCAGAACTTTTCTTTATAAAAACAGAGAAGTACTTTTATTACACACCAATACCTAATATTGTACAAAGTAAGATCAATCAGGCATAGGGTTATAATACGGGTGCTACTGGCTTATAATCACATATTTGATGGCTAGGTAGGATTGTGATACAGGTTGAAGCTCATGTGCAAGCCATCTGACTGACAGTAGGTCGGTTCACTCTGGTTCTACTGAAAACAAATTCTCTGGGCTGCCTCGTGTAAAGAAATCAAATATCCTTTCACTGTAGTGGTAGAGGCACAGTCAATGTTCTAGTTCACTTGGTTGGTTTACGTGAAGTACTGGGCATTTGAGAATCTTAAATGCGAGCCCTGCACACAACCACAGTGCGAATCGTCCTGCTTGTGGTTCACAGCAGCGATACAGGCAGTCCCACCTCCTTTTCCCTTTGTTGGTTGGAATGGGTAGCTTTGGAAAAGCAGAAGCACAGGCCTAAGTGGCCCCTCCAGCCAAACAGCAAGGAGCCCCCCCACTGTTGGTGGTCAAAAGTCCTTCATCCACAGTGCGTGCTCTCTCTGCAGAGTCTGCATAAATCAAGTCCACTCCTGATGGTGGTTTGCAATGTCACAGTTGTGCTGATGGTCACACTCGCAAGCTGCTGGTTGAGCAGGCATATGAAGCTGGTTCAGGAAACTTCTGTGGAGGCCAGGAGACCCACTCCCTTGACTCAGTACACTCTTCTGTGATGTCAATCTCTTTTGGAACAGCAGATGGGCTTCTTCTCCTCGAACAGTTCTCTCCCTCAGGAAGCAAGGCAGGCTTCCAGGCATCAGGCAGACCCACAGTTTTTCTAGCAAGATGGTGCAGACTTCAGACAATGTCCCCAAAACTCTTGGAAACTGTCTGTCTCACGAAGCATTCACTCCCTTGGTCATGAGGAAAATGGAACGAGTGGGATAGTTTGGGTCTCACTCTTGTAGTAATTTTCCAAACAATCAGTGGTGATTCCACTGTCAGTGTTCTGGAACCAGTTTGGAACACTTATCTTTCAAAAGTAGCTTCTCCTTCTACAGAACAGACACAGTCTTTGCTGAAGGTGATGGCTCCCACTGTTGGGAGTAACTATGCTGTCTCCACACTAGAGCACCCAAAACATAGGCACAGTGAAGTATGGAGAATCCACCTGGCTAGCTTTAACCAACTGAAGTAGCACTCTGGGGAGACAAAAGGGCAGGCACTGACTAGAAGATATCATTACAAGACCAGAAGCTACCATTATGCATTAATCTTTTAATGCCAACTCCACACAGCCACTTTAAAGTATGAAATCACATTGTGTATTGTTCTGGAACATAATACAGTCAGGCTATAATAGGCATGTGGCCAGTCTCATCTGCCTCTTTTAACTGCGGCTCCACACAGATAAGTAACTGAGATATAGCCTTGCATCTTAATTCTTCCTATGAGAGTGTTTATAGATGTTTCTTCTTTTGAACTGCTACCTACTATAGTAGATAAGTATTGAGGAAACAACCACCATTATATTGCTGTAATATTGTATTTATAAGTTAATGTTCTATTTATATGGCTGAAAAACTGTTTTGTAATTCGGGTAACTCGCCTCCAATAGCCTATCTCGACAAACAGGCAAAGGCAGAGCTTCCAATTTACAGTCGCTCATTGTTTCCCCTTTCCCCGCTAGCCTTCAGCGCAGTCTGCGCGTGAGGGTTATCGGGCACACCGACGAAGACGAGCACTCCGCTCCTGTCTTCACCGCCCTGCCAGGCGCGACCGAGCAGCCTAAGACGCTGCGCACTAAGAATAGGGGGATTGCCACACCCCCTTGCCAACAAGAACATCAGCAACTGCCAAACAGGCTTCTCCCAACGCAGCTTGTCATCAGAGCGCGTCGGGAGAGGCTGTATGAAGAAAAAAAAACAATTTGAGGGAAGGTCTTGGGCTACAGCACGAGACGTAATACATGCAGCTGTTCGCTCGAGAAATATGGACAGTTGCTTATCAATGTGAACAACTGACTGGGACTCCGCGGCATGATCGATTATATAAATTCCCTCGTTGGTTCACAATCTTTCCCAAACGAAAATTAAAAAACTTAAATCATTTAGCCCTTCACCTGAGAGCCAAGGTCAGGCTAAATAGGAACACACAGTGGGGCCAAACACTAAAAAAAAAAAAAAACCTTAACTTTCTAATAAAAAAAATATATATATATATAATTTAGCAATTAAATTAGTCCACTTAGAGAGCACCTTCCTTTCCTAAATTGCTCAGATTTACGCAAAATAGAAAATTACTAACCCAAGATGTCTGAGGACAGTCAAAAGCTCAGAAACTCCTCAAAACCTGATTGAGGAACTTATTAAAAAACTGATTCAGCAGGAAATGCGCTCCTGCGTGCAAGAGACCATCCAACAGGTCATGTCCAATAAAAGATCCATCCTCTCGGAAGAGGAATCCGAACATGAGTCGATGTCTGAGGGAGACTCCGAAGCCCCCAAACAGAGGGGAAAAAGATTGGAAAAAAACAAACATCTAGAGGGTGCTTCTTCCAACGATAACCCACTAGCTTCCAGCTTTTTAAAACGTTCATGAGGTTAAAACACCTCAAATGGCAGAGGAGGTCTAAGCACCTAAATAACCAGTGGAGGTCTAAGCACCTCAAGAATGTTGGGTGTCCTATGCGACACAATCCCTTCAAGTGCGCACAACAGCACCGGTACCCGCACTGATCAGAAGAAGAATTTAGAGGTGGACGTAGTTAGCCCTCAGAATGAGGACTTACTAGATGAATACATTCTTGATTTCGACCAAAGAGACCTAGGGGCCGATTCCGATCTCGGCCGGTAGGGCTCCGAATCGGATTCGGCTTAACCGGATCCGATTCGGAGCCCTATTGCCCGACCGATTCGTACGCGCGTCCGGGCGAGCGAGTACGATGCGAAATCGCCGACCGACTCGTCCGGGCGTCCCGACCGCTCCGACCGACTCGTACCCGGGTCTAACCGCACAGACCGACTCGCTCGGACTCGACTCGCACCGCGCAATGGAGACGTTCCCCGGCCGGGTAAGCACGATGCGCGCCGCGAGCAGTCCGACCGAGCCGCGCACTCCGGCTCGAAAGAGCAGTCGGAGCCATACTTTGGGGGTCCGTGTCAGACCCCCCTGTATGCGTAGCTGCGCGAGTCGCACACAGGGGGGACCCATGGGTCCCCCCTACCTGTGCGTGTACGGCGCGAGTCGCTTCGCCGCATACACGCTGTAGGGGGCGCCCTTGTCCGCCTCGCACCCATTGAGTCAATGGGCGTACGCGTTGTACGACAGGCTCCCATTGACTTCAATGGGAGTCCGACCGACTCGAGTCCGATGGCATACGTGCGCATCGTACTCGTTCGGTCGGGCTGCACGGGTCCGATTCGGTCGGAAATCTCTCCGGGTCCGGCTCGGTCGGAGAGATTTCCGGCCCGAATCGGAATCGGCCCCCTAGTCGCGGATGCACTCCTTAATGAGGAGGCCCCCTCCACATCCAAAGATATAATTCGAGACCCTCTAGGATAGGAAATGTTCTCTCCAGGGAACATCAAACACCTTAGAAAGTGCAGAGTGGTGGCCCCAAGACCACGTGGCCAAATGACCACGTGGCCAAATTTATTACAAAGTGGCTAAGAAACCCACTAGAGAGGGAGACAGGAAACCTTCTACGATCCAAATGCTCCAGACCGGTCATTCTAAATAGGGTGTCCCTAGCCCCAAACCTGGAGCCGGAACTCATAACTTTCCTTTTTAAATTGGGAAGAGACTCAAGGAAGGGCATGGAAAAGTCCCTAACAATGTGCCAGGACCGCCTACTTGATGTTCTGGGCCCACTAGCTAGGATCATTGACATGGCAGAAGATTGCCACCTGAAGCAACACCAGGTAGACCTCACTCTCCTTAGGGGCTGGAGTCAAAGGGCTCTAATCTTGCTTGGTAACGCTAATGCAAGTATAAATGCGGAAAGGCGTAGAGTGATCCTATCAAAAATAAACCCCAAACTAAGTGATCTAGCTATAAAATTGATGGACAGAATGCAGAACAATGTCATACATTCACCCCAGTTCAGAGATTTGGGCCTAAATCCATAGTTTTATTTGCTCCCCATGCCATTCTAGTTTGAACCCAGCCATATGCAAATCAGTCTTGACCCTGCACCCAATGGGAACAATCCAGCCCGAACTGCCAGACCAGGTCCTCCCTGGACTGGAAACAAGCATCCTAGGACAGGTTTCGGGGTTTCTCCCCTCATCAGCCAGGATAGGTTGACTCCAGTGGCATGGAAAGCACGGGACCCACGTCTGGGCATAGCAGTCCCACTCGGGTGACAAATGCATCTGTGTGTCTTTTGCTTTCTCGCCCTAAGTGCGCCGGGTATGCCCAGACATGGGCACCGGGGTCACTGTGCCTCTGGATTCACGCTAGCCTGGCTGATGAGGGGTGATGCCCCGAAACCGGTCCCAGGATGCTTGTTTCCTGGCCAGGGAGGACCTGGCTTGGCAGTTCGGTCTGGACTGTTCCCATGAGGCACAGGGTCAAGACTGATTTGCATATGGCTGGGTCAAAACTGGGGTGGCATGTTGAGCAAAAGAACGATAGATTTAACCCAGATCTAATGACTGGGGGAGAATGTTTGATTTGCTCTGCATTCCGTCCATCATCTGTGTGTCTCTAGCTATAAAAGAGCCTTCTGAAAACCCCAAAGGCCTCCTATTTGGAGATGGTATGTTCAAATCCCTTACTAAATAGGTCTATACCTTTACTGCTCTGGACAAAGCCCAATCAAACATGCAGAGGGTTTTCAACCCCAGTGTTTTTGGTCGGGCTGAAAGAAGGGGCCTTTCTCCCGGCCGCGCCTCATTCAGGCCCAATTTCAGAGGAAGGGGGCTTTGGCAGAGGCTTCCAGCAAGGAGCACCACCAGCCTTTTACCTCCAACGCGGCATAGGTTTCTGCTCAAAAGGCCCGAGAGGACGCTCACCGACTTCCTCCTTCAACACTGAGTACCAATTTCCCCCTTTCATTTCTTCCCAGGTAAAGGTGGGAGGTCGCCTCAAATTCTTTCACAAAGCATGGCAAACAATAACCCAGGATCTGTGGGTCCTGGATACGATTCAAGGGTTCAAGATAGATTTTTCAAAACCACCTTACCAATCCCATGTCCCCGGACAATTAAGTCTGACCCCAGAAACAAGTTCCTCGTCTACAGACACTTCAAGATGGAGGGCATACACCTCCTAAGAGAAATCTTATTGGAGGGAGACTGGCTAGTAAAACTTGACCTCAAGGATGCTTATTTCACCATCTCAATATCTCAGGAATATCAATGCTACCTCCAATTTTTATGGCAAAAAATCATCTTTTTCAATTTCAGACACTCCCCTTCGGCTAGCATTAGCCCCCTGGTGCTTTACAAAAGTAATGAGAGCAGTCATCTCTTTCCTCAGAGAGAGAGGAATACGTCTTATTATATATCTAGATGACATACTCATAATGTCGTAGTGCCAGGTGCAAATTCTCAAAGATCTAGAAAGAACAATTTCCCTCTTAGAAGATCTAGGTTTCATCATAAACAGAGAAAAATCTGTCTTAACACCCTCGAAATGCAGAGAATTCCTGGGTTTTTCTATAGATACAGTAAAATCTATTCTCCTCCTGTCAAAAAAGGTGGCCAAAATCTGCAAGGAAATATGCTCCATCCTGAAACATCGTTTTCTAACCCTGAGGGAACTGACCAGACTGTTAGGCCTTCTATCCTTTTCCATCCAAGCAATATTACCCGGTCCCCTCCACTACTGCGCTCCTCAGAGAGTAAAAGCAAAAGCTCTATGAGCAGGCCTGTGGTACGGAGACAGAATCTCCTTGGATCAAGAAGCAAGAGCAGAACTGTCTTGGTGGCTGGAGAACCTAGATGCATGGAACAGAGGTGCAGTCTTTGGGTCATTGCCGGATTACATTCTCGAAACCGATGCGAGTCTCCAGGGGTGGGGCGCTCACCTGGGATCCGAGAATACGGAGGGACTCTAGTCCCATACAGAGAGAGCCCACCACATAAATTTCCTAGAATTGACCGCTGGACTTCATTCCTTGATGAGTTTCAAACACTGTTTACAGGGCAGATCAGTTCTGCTGAAGATGGACAATGTTTCGGCAGTAGCATATATAAACTGCCTAGGTGGCACAAAATCCAGGGACCTATCAAACATGGCCCAGAAACTGTGGATGTTCTGTCTAGAACACAGGATCTCACTCAAAGCAGAGTATTTACCCGGGAAAGCCGATATCTTAGCCGACTGGAACTCCAGAACTTAAAGGACTACTCCGATTGGAAGCTGAACGCTTCTATCTTCAGATTACTAAACCTACGTTGGAGTCCATTGAATTTAGACCTGTTTTGCGAGCAGACTCACTGCCCAACTAGAGGAATATTTCCGCTGGATGCCAGACCCGGGTGCTCTGGCGGAGGACGCCTTCCTTCAATCTAAGAAGGGTCATCATGCCTATGCCTTTCCTCCCTTCGCCATGATCCAGAGAGTCCTCCACAAAGTCAGGCAGGAAGCTTGCTCACTAATTTTAATAACTCCCTTTTGGCCAGCTCAAGCATGGTTTCCAACGATATTAGAACTGGCATGCAACATACCCTTCTTCCTTCCTGCAGAAGAAGGACTCCTAACAGATACAGATGGGGAGCAACACCCTCTGATCTCGGCAGGGACTTTGAACCTTCTTGCTTGGAAAATATCAGGAAATCTAGAGAGATGTCAGGTCTTTCGGGAAGAGCTGAGGAACTCCTCAGAGAATCATGGGCTCCTGGAACCCACAAGAGATACAACTCAATTTGGAAGAAATGGGTTTGTTGGTGCCTGGAAAGGCACCTGGATCCCGTATAGGCTCCTATAGTCCAAGTCTTTAACTTCCTAGTAGAACAATTTGATAGAGGCCTCACTTATAGAACTCTGAATTGCTACAGATCAGCAGTCTCAGCTGGTCACAACTTAGTTAATGGCAGAAGCATTAGAAAAAACGTGATGATATGTTGAATTCTCAAAAGTGTAAGACTGCCTAAACCTAAATATGAATCTCTCTGGGATGTCAACTTGGTCTTAAAGCTTTTCAACTCCTGGCCAAATAATAGATTTTTAAGCAAAAAGATGCTTTACATTAAAATAGCCTCTCTTTTATGCCTGATCTCCTGCAGAAGAGAGTCGGATGTTAAAGCCTTAGAGGTAAGTAACAGAATGTACGATTCTTTTGGAGTGAAATTTGAAATTGTTCAAAGAACCAACACTATGGGGCCGATTCCGATCTCGGTCGGAGGCGCACCCAATACCATTCGGTCGGGAAAAAAGCCATGCGAAAGCCTGTTTCCCGACCGATCCGTACAGTACACCGAACGAGCAAGTACGATGCGCACAACAGCAAAAAATCCGGCCGAGCCGTACTCACCCACACCAGGTCCTGTTCTCCGACCGAGGCGAATCCGGAAACGCCGAATCGAGTCGCACGGAAGGAAAAATGCAGCCCCGTCCGGCCGGACAAGTACGATGCGCTTTCCGTACGCTCCGAACCCGTCGCTACGCACAGCACGTCAAAGCATCCGGGAGAGGCGCACATAAGCTCCGATTTGCGCCACAACACGATCCACGGCTCCGAGACGAACACGGCACCGACGAGGACGACGCGAAGCGACGAGGACGAGGCGAAGCGACGAGGACGACGCGAAGCAACGAGAAGGACGAACAACACGAACCAACCATGAATCCCTTCGTCCCGATCATACCAATATACTACATTTACTACCGGAACAGGCACGGACGCGTACGGCGCAGAAGGTAAGCCAGACACCAACCACAAAACACATACAACACGTACACGACACATCACACACACACACGGGGATGCTGAATATACTTACACCAGCAACAGCAGCACCATAGGGGCGGGATGCCCATCACCAATGCCACTTATGCACACAGGGGCCTGAATGCGCACCACCACCCCTACCCAGGGGTGGCAGGATGCCTACCACTACTACCACCCTTAGCCAGGGGGCTGGATGCCTACCACTACTACCACCCTTAGCCAGGGGGGCTGGATGCCTACCACTACTACCACCCTCACCCAGGGGGCTGGATGCCTACCACTACTACCACCCTTAGCCAGGGGGGCTGGATGCCTACCACTACTACCACCCTTAGCCAGGGGGCTGGATGCCTACCACTACTACCACCCTCACCCAGGGGGGCTGGATGCCTACCACTACTACCACCCTTAGCCAGGGGGCTGGATGCCTACCACTACTACCACCCTTAGCCAGGGGGGCTGGATGCCTACCACCACTACCACCCTCACCCAGGGGGGCTGGATGCCTACCACCACTACCACCCTCACCCAGGGGGCAGGATGCCTACCACTACTACCACCCTCACCCAGGGGGCTGGATGCCTACCACTACTACCACCCTCACCCAGGGGGGCTGGATGCCTACCACTACTACCACCCTTAGCCAGGGGGCTGGATGCCTACCACTACTACCACCCTCACCCAGGGGGGCTGGATGCCTACCACTACTACCACCCTTAGCCAGGGGGCTGGATGCCTACCACTACTACCACCCTTAGCCAGGGGGCTGGATGCCTACCACTACTACCACCCTCACCCAGGGGGGCTGGATGCCTACCACTACTACCACCCTCACCCAGGGGGCTGGATGCCTACCACCACTACCACCCTCACCCAGGGGGAGCAGGATGCCTACCACTACTACCACCCTCACCCTGGGGGGCTGGATGCCTACCACTACTACCACCCTCACCCAGGGGGGCTGGATGCCTACCACTACTACCACCCTTAGCCAGGGGGCTGGATGCCTACCACTACTACCACCCTTAGCCAGGGGGGCTGGATGCCTACCACTACTACCACCCTCACCCAGGGGGCTGGATGCCTACCACTACTACCACCCTTAGCCAGGGGGCTGGATGCCTACCACTACTACCACCCTTAGCCAGGGGGGCTGGATGCCTACCACTACTACCACCCTTAGCCAGGGGGCTGGATGCCAACCACTACTACCACCCTCACCCACGGGGGCTGGATGCCTACCACCACTACCACCCTCACCCAGGGGGGCAGGATGCCTACCACTACTACCACCCTCACCCAGGGGGGCTGGATGCCTACCACTACTACCACCCTCACCCAGGGGGGCTGGATGCCTACCACTACTACCACCCTTAGCCAGGGGGCTGGATGCCTACCACTACTACCACCCTTAGCCAGGGGGGCTGGATGCCTACCACTACTACCACCCTCACCCAGGGGGGCTGGATGCCTACCACTACTACCACCCTTAGCCAGGGGGGCTGGATGCCTACCACTACTACCACCCTCACCCAGGGGGGCTGGATGCCTACCACTACTACCACCCTTAGCCAGGGGGGCTGGATGCCTACCACTACTACCACCCTTAGCCAGGGGGCTGGATGCCTACCACTACTACCACCCTCACCCAGGGGGGCTGGATGCCTACCACTACTACCACCCTTAGCCAGGGGGCTGGATGCCTACCACTACTACCACCCTTAGCCAGGGGGGCTGGATGCCTACCACTACTACCACCCTTAGCCAGGGGGGCTGGATGCCTACCACTACTAGCACCCTCACCCAGGGGGGCTGGATGCCTACCACTACTACCACCCTTAGCCAGGGGGGCTGGATGCCTACCACTACTACCACCCTCACCAGGGCGGGCTGGATGCCTACCACCACCCTTAGCCAGGGGGGCTGGATGCCTACCACTACTACCACCCTTAGCCAGGGGGCTGGATGCCTACCACGACTACCACCCTCACCCAGGGGGGCTGGATGCCTACCACTACTACCACCCCCACTCATAGGATGGACAATGCATGACACAACCAGCACACCACAACCTAGGGAATGCAAGATAAAGACATCCCCCCACCACCATGACAAGCGTGTGTAGGCTGTGTCAAATGCCTACAACACCGAACATGACTTTGAACATACAATGTGACCCCCTAGCACATGTGCCACACATGTGTGTGTGGCACCCACAATGCAAGCAGCTCATGACCATTGTGGCAATGGGGCCTAAACCCCCATCATCACAGTGACCAAAAGGTAAGTGTGGGGTCCATAGCTGAAGCACATTTTGACCATTGTGGCAATGGGGTCTAAACCCCCATCATCACAGTGACCAAAAGGCAAGTGTGGGGTCCATAGCTGAAGCACATTTTGACCATTGTGGCAATGGGGTCTAAACCCCCATCATCACAGTGACCAAAAGGCAAGTGTGGGGTCCATAGCTGAAGCACATTTTGAGCATTGTGGCAATGGGGTCTAAACCCCCATCATCACAGTGACCAAAAGGGAAGTGTGGGGTCCATAGCTGAAGCACATTTTGACCGTTGTGGCAATGGGGTCTAAACCCCCATCATCACAGTGACCAAAAGGCAAGTGTGGGGTCCATAGCTGAAGCACATTTTGACCATTGTGGCAATGGGGTCTAAACCCCCATCATCACAGTGACCAAAAGGCAAGTGTGGGGTCCATAGCTGAAGCACATTTTGACCATTGTGGCAATGGGGTCTAAACCCCCATCATCACAGTGACCAAAAGGGAAGTGTGGGGTCCATAGCTGAAGCACATTTTGACCATTGTGGCAATGGGGTCTACACCCCCATCATCACAGTGACCAAAAGGTAAGTGTTGACAAAGAAAGAGCTGCAACTGCCAAACTGCATGGATCATTCCTGGTCACAGAACCAAAAACTCATCTGTGGCAAAGTAGTGTATGTGTCCCATTGCAACATAAATTGGGTGAGCCAAATACTGCAGTGCAAATGAGACATTCCTTTGGCCATGTGCAGACAAACAACACCCATGGGGGCTGACACCGTCAACATTCATCAATGACACAATGACAGAAGTGACCATCAGAATGCAGAACCACATATTTGCACCAATGGGCACACAAATGCAGATATCCTGTGGAGACAGCAGATGTGAGGTGAACAGATACCATACCATGGCAGCAATGGGACACACAAACCATGATCACTGTGCTGACCGATGACCTAGGAGTCCCAGGGACAGCAGGGGAAACACACCAAACAACATACAGCCAATGGCACACCCAAGATATGCCAATGCAGTGGTGCAGATGCACAAACACAAACAGGCAGACCAACACTGTCATCATACACAGCAGGTGAGGGGGGTGCCAGTGTCCCCAGGCAACCACACAACACATGAGGAGAGCTGAATACCAATCATACAGATGTGCATACACTGCCACACTAAGGTAACTCATGGATCCAAATCCCCTATGTGGGCAAGCAGGCATTGTCAGATGAGAGGGAGCACAAAACACACATGTCACACAGGCACGTAGGAACAACAACTGACACAGCAAGACACAGACACACCACAGCACCACCCCCAGGGCCCCCACAATGTGGTGACCCTTGGCTGCATAAAAATCCCACTCTGATGACAAAGCTGAATGTGGTTCACACTGTGAACCACAGTCATGTGTCCTGAGCAACAAACTACCATCACACCGACACAAGCACAAATCAATCAGCATGGCCAGTAAGCCAAGGCCAACATGGAGGCAGGGGTCTAGCTGGGCAACAACTCCCATCTGCACACACTCAAGACCACACCCCTCGACCTCCAACAATGTGCAGCAGTGAAGTACACATGCACTGGTGACATTGCACATGCACCCATGACTATTCCAGGGTGGTGGGTGGGAACCAAGGTGCAGAAACACATCACACATGGCCACTCAACAAGACTCCTGAATGTCTGACACACTGCACACTACGCTGTACATGGACATGACGGCGATACCACACCAACCAATGGGATCCCAGCCACAGTCACACACCAATGAAGAAGCCAAGGTCACCCACAAAGAACACACATAGACAACAACCAACATCGCAGCCCGGACCCTGAGGAGTGCCAGCAGTCACACACACAACGTGTCACAATAACTTAAAGATAACACGAACTGAAAATCACATGACAGGGGCAAACAACAAGTGCCAAGGGGAAACCTGACTGTGACCCATCTGCGTCTGCACACAAACTCAGCCCTGACAGCAAACACACCTATGGGTGACACCCTGATGACCAGTAATGTGCCATGCACCCACATCACAGAGAACACAGGGAGAAGACTTTGGGGGAACATAGCTCAAGTCAGCAAGCATCACAAACAGGTACAACACTAGGGATCACAGCATGCGCAGATAAATGGAAGTGAACACACAGACATGCACATACAACACACACCTTGGGCGCAGGCAATGTCACACGTGTACACACTGCCATGAGGGGACTCCACTCCTGTGTGAGGAAAGCTGTGCCATATGTTGCCTCAGTAGGGCCCCATCATGTCAGCTGAGCACTTGGTCACACAATCAACAATTAGCACCAAATGAGGGCTCCCGTCACATCAGCCTGGTCATGGATGTGCCAACGGAATCATCAGCACAGATCCAACACACTTGTATAGCAATGTTGCACTGACTACACGGATGAGTCCTTCCCCATTGATGCCCAAACCTGCATGTCCAGTGGAGATGGCAACACGGTCAGGGAAGTAGACAAATCCAACAATGGCAGGCACAACAGATGTGCAGGGGTGGAAGCCACAGATATGAAATTGCTAATGTAAGTAGGAAATCCCATTGCCAAATACTGAACACATGACACCCTCAGATGCTGCTATGGATGACATGGATACACCACATGATAGGACACATTCCCCCTGGACCACATGGGTTCCTGCACAGTAACACTTCATAATCATGAGACCAGATATCACCATCACTGCAGCAAGGGCATGGTTAGCAGCACCAACAAAATGTACATCTGAAGCATGAGCACTAGAGAAAAGAAAGTTGCTTTATTCAGCATATGTGTTGAATGAAAACGACGTCCAGAAAAAAGAGCAAAGGCCAATGGCCAGTCCATTGTCAAAGTTCCAACAGGGTGACACTGGCAGATGTCACCCTACGCATGCCTGCACAAAACCAGGGACAATCCACTAGGAGGGGCAACCGGGGGGCAGGCCAGGCACCGCAGGGACAGGATCAGGGCTCACCAGGGGAGTCAGGGAAGGGGTGGTGGGTGCTGGAGAGCCACTGACAACTGCAGTGGAGGTGTCTGACATGGTGTGTGCCGGCACAACTGGGGGCATGACTCAGATGTCGTGGGTGCCGGCACAACTGCAGTGGACCCTGCAGATGGAGTGGACAGGTCCGCCACTGCAGTGCCCAAGTCAGACAGGGCGGTAGTGGACTCCACTGCAGTGCCTACCTCCAGGGGAGGAGAATGGGGAACAGGCAAGGTGGGTTGGACAGAGGGGGAGGACACCCTCACCACATCAGTGGCACAGACAAGCGCAGCGGGGGTGTGGTGCTGGGAGAGCAAGTGGCAGGGGGAGAAGGCCTGATCCTCTTGGGGATGGTATATCTGTGGGTGGGGGAACCTGGGGCAGGGTGTGGTGGGGGCACCTGTGCAGTGGGGGCCTGAGGGATGGAGGACGGAGACCTTGTGCCTGAGCTGCAGGGCGGTGGCGGGGTCTTGCTCTTAGGACTCCGGGGGACTTGCGGGTGGGGGCCTCAGTCCGTCTGCGCCTGGGGGAGGGTGTCCGGGGGCGAGGGGCACTCTGCTCCGTGTGGGTGGGCTTCCTCTTCCCCGGGATGCTGGAGCAGCTTCATCGGTGGGGAAGAGGCCGAGGTCACAGAGGAAGAGCTGCTGTGACTTTGGGGTTGCAGGTGAGGCAAGGGAGGGTGCTTTGGAGGGAGAGGGAACTGAGGACTGCGCAGTGCATGTGGATGCGTGTGTGTGTTCCAGGGCCCCATCCCCTGTGAGTCTGGCTTCAGTCCCCTGAATGTGCGTGCGTGTGCGTTTTGTCATTGGCGTGTGTGTCAGTGTGCTGGATGTGTGTGTGCTGGTGTGTGCCTGTGCCGGTGTGTGTGTGCTTGGGATGGGTAAGGTGCTGGGGAGTGTGGATGGAGCAGAGGCAGGAGGGGTGAGGGACCGTTTGAGGAGGGACACTGCTGCCGTCAGGAAGGAGTCCATGGACCTATTGCCCCTCTGTAGGTCAGACATGCCCGATGAGATGCCCTCCATGAACGACACCAGCTGAGTCAACAGCGCGGTGTGCGCATGGAGGACACTCAGCATGGCTGTCTGGCCTACATGGAGCTGGCGAAGGAGGTACACAGACTCCTCACTCAGGGCAACAGGGGCAGGGGCTGCGGTGCCTGGCCCAAAGGAGACACGCTCCCGGACATGGGAGCCTCCACGGACCTGGGGAATGGGAGCCGATGGGAGGGCGGTGGTGGTGCTGGTGGTGGCGGGGACAGCAACACTAGCTGGGGTGTGGTGGCTGCTGACACCCGCCTCCACAAGGGAGTCATCCTCCGAGTTGCTCTGGTCTTCAGCTGAGGTGGATGCTGCTGAGGACTCCTCGGTGTGGCTCCCCTCGCCCTCCGTGCCACTGGGTCCCTCCGACCACTCCTCGGCTGCTGACCCAGTCTGGCTCTCTGGCTCCTCCTGGTCCGTGGAGCTGTCCCCATCCGTGGCCGTGGATGTATCTGCAAACAATGGGGAAACAGACAGACATCAGTCACCTGCACAAAACGCACACACCACTGTGAGCACAGCACATCACAGAGCAAGCCCTGGCATCATTAGTTGTACATTGCTAAAAGTGCCCTAACTGAACAGGAGAAGCCAATTGTCAGTCTGATGCCAAGCATGGCACTCACATCCCACATGGCCTTGCACCCATCTGTCTGGTGTCTGTTGGATTGCAACACCCCAGTGTGGACACATGCACCAAGTACACAGTAGTTGGACAGTGCAGAGGACACGGTGTGGCATGTGGACATGCACACATCACAGCTCTTGCCACTGAGTCAGTACAGGGTTCCGGATGAAAGGGATGCCCAGAGTCAAATAGGAAATGCATGTGATGCATACCAGCGACAGACACCATGATGCACCCATGTCCTGATAGCCAGCGCCACTATGGTGTGCATGTAGCACATGTCACTCCCCTGCAGGCTCACCAATCAGTAGACACATGCCATGGCGGAGGCATGACTGCAAAGTCATACATCACTGTCTCAGTGATGTATGACTTTGCAGCCAGACAACAACACTCTGCACTGTGTCACAATAGTAGGTCATGGGGAATGCAAGTCCTGGAGCTGCACAAGTGCACATGTACATCCCCCCCACAACACATCCTCTGAACCCTCATCTGTCCAGGTCATACCTATTGGACATATGGGAGACCTGTGACACTACCCTCTGAACCTGAGCCCCTCACACTCTGCTGTGAATGGGGAACAGCTGCCTGAACTTCACATTCACATGCCCCAGACTGCATGGGCAGCTCATCAGACACCTATGTGACACACAAGTATCGTCTCCTATGGTCACATCTCCAGTGGCATGCTGAGCCCCTACCAAGAAACTCCACAGCAGTCCTGGCGACTAATCCACAGCACACTGACACAGAGGCAGACACCTGAGGGGTCAAATCACTGCGCACAATGTGTCAGCTGATACACGGGAGTGGGAGTACAGAGTGTATTGTATGGCCTGGAGTAGGCATGACTGTCCAGCCCCACATGAATTAGGGATGAGCCCTGGACTGTAGGCAGCTGGCTAAGTATGTGTGACACACGTCATATACATACTCCTGGGGCCCAAACATTGTTCCCACCCGCAGCATGGGTGTGTGCCAGATACCCCAGCCACATGTGGTGGATCAGCTCAGCAATTGGACCACAGATCAAAGTAACACGCTGAATACATGTCAGAATACAGGCATTGTGTAAGCAATGGACCCACCCATGATGCCCACCACAGAGTCAGGGAAACAGATGCTGTCTCCCACCTTGAGTCAAGCAAACTGCAAGGACACAGTCCTAAGTGACAGAATTCCCTGCATGTAAGGGCCACACCTGGGTATCAGATGAGGAGTGGGCAGTGCACAATAGAGGGACATGGCTCCTGGACAACATGACTGCTGTACTGTGGCAGTTTAACCAGGCCCGAGGAGGGCACATAGCATGTTAGACAGAGTTCACAGTGCAGTCTTTGACTCACCCCTTCCTTGCTGCTCTCTGGCCTTCAGCTGCCCATCCAGGTCTGGAAAGACCACCGCCAGGATCCTGAGCATGTGGGGGTCAGGGTCCGTGTTCCGCCCCTCCTGCGAGGAGGCGACAGCTTCAGCTGGACCCGTGCAATCCTCCGGGTCCAGCCCCGAAGGTCCTGCCACCTCTTTTGGCAGTTGCGGATCCGGCGCTTGTAGACCCCCACGGACCGGACAGCCCGGACGATGTCCTTCCAGATCTCCTGCTTCCGATGGGCAGAAGCCTGTCAGGATGACAAAGTGATAAGGCCATTACTACACATGCAACATATCCGTGCATGACACAGTTGCATATACATGTCGCAATCACAGGGGCACATGGTGTACACAGGCAGTGCACGACTGCCCATGGACAGTTTTCCAGAAGTCACTACATGGTATCATTGCATGGGGAGTAAAACCCTGTTCAGAAGCACTGTCACTGCACCATACCTGTCCAGTGCAAGTCACTACACACTATGGGGGGTGACAACTACTCAGTGAGCCTGCTAGCCAGTGGCGTGCAGACTCTCAGCCTTGCTAGTCAGACAAAATGCACATTCAGAAAGGCAGTGCACAGGACACTCACCTGCTCCCCTGGTGTCCCATACAGCTTGCTGTACTGTGGAAGTAGGCTGTCCAGCAGGGCCTGGTTCTCTTCAAGGCTGAAGGCTGGGGCTCTCTCCACAGTACGTGCCATTGCAGGGTCCAGAGGGGCAGAGACAGCAGCAGTGCAGTGGCAGATGTCGTCTTGGAGCATGTAGTGCAGGCAAGTGGGCTCTCAGGGGAACAGCCAGCAATATATATGTGCTGGAGAGGCAGATACTGTCCCTTGTGTCCAAAGTGATAGGTCCAAGTCGTTTGCATCTTCTGAATCTGGCCAATCCATGGAATAGCAGCACCAAAACACGCCCACAGCATCCTTCAAATCTTCAACTTCATGACATACATGATTTTGCAACATTGTTGTGGGTGACCAACTGATTTTCCAGCAACCGACTCATTCGAAAACGCGTCCGTTGCCAGGCAAGCCCATTGTCAATGGGTGCGCACCGATCGGTCCATTGCAGTTCAACGCGCACAGGGGTACAACGCGTACCCGCACACATTGAAAGCAATGGGCCGGCCGGAGGCACCGATCGGTCCATTGCAGTTCAACGCGCACAGGGGTACAACGCGTACCCGCACACATTGAAAGCAATGGGCCGGCCGGAGGCACCGATCGGTCCATTGCAGTTCAACGCGCACAGGGGTACAACGCGTACCCGCACACATTGAAAGCAATGGGCCGGCCGGAGGCACCGATCGGTCCATTGCAGTTCAACGCGCACAGGGGTACAACGCGTACCCGCACACATTGAAAGCAATGGGCCGGCCGGAGGCACCGATCGGTCCATTGCAGTTAACGCGCACAGGGGTACAACGGGTACCCGCACACATTGAAAGCAATGGGCCGGCCGGAGGCACCGATCGGTCCATTGCAGTTCAACGCGCACAGGGGTACAACGCGTACCCGCACACATTGAAAGCAATGGGCCGGCCGGAGGCACCGATCGGTCCATTGCAGTTCAACGCGCACAGGGGTACAACGCGTACCCGCACACATTGAAAGCAATGGGCCGGCCGGAGGCACCGATCGGTCCATTGCAGTTCAACGCATCACTGTACATGTGACTGGCATATGTCAGCATGCCTGTCTCAGATGGACATATGCCAGCCACAGATAGCTCCCAGGGAGTGAGGGGCACACCTACATCACGACAGCCTGTCCAAACCTTATCATAAGGCATGTAAGGCTGCATTTCCTATTGTGTGTATGTTGGTGTACATGTTGTCCTGTGGGTGTCACCTGTGGGCAGCCACCCCCAGGCTGTGCACGTGTTCATGGGGACAGGATCCTGGGTGTTACGTGTACGTGACCACTGTGATGTGCAACTGTTCATATCTGTGCATGTGCCATGGTCACATTTCACAGTGGTGTTTGTGTATGTCATGTCACATACCCCGTGAGTCCCATGTGGGACGGTATGTTTGAGCCAGGGTGTCCCAGTGGCACAATAGTGATGGACCTCCACAGTCTTTGTGCATGTAGTGTTTACAATGTCTCTGATTTCATGTGCACAATGGGAGACAGTCTCCACATCCACGTTGTGTGTGCATGGACTCTGATGTTGTGCGTGTGTGTCACAGACGTCCATGTCTGTCCTGCCGTGGCAAGTGGGGCCACTACCTGTGGGGGTCATGTTTGTTTTGCTGTGGTGTACACATGATACTCCATGTGATGCCAGTGTCCATGTGGCATTACAGGGTCCCTGGGAATGTACCTGTCGAGCTGTGGTGCCTGGGGCACATCTGTCCTCACATGTCACTGTGGGGGGTGATTGTGACACGGCAGCAGGAGATGGGAACTGTGACACGGCATCATGATATCCAATGGGCCAACCTGGGACAAATTGATGCCACCTGTAGGACCGTGTTGACAGATGTTGGCCATGTATGTACCATACATGTCCTTCCGGTACTGCACACTTCATGTAGTTGTGCCTCATAATGATGTATGTTGGGATCTTGAGTGTGTTCAATGCCGCATATGTGGGGTGACTGACAATCTTGCTTACTTCTCCTCTGCACTGCAGGCTCCTGCTGTCCATCGGCCATTCCCAGACCTGGCAACGATGGTGGAACGGGACAGCATCCGACGGTACCGCTTCACCAGGCAGCTGATTGAGGATTTGGCAGTGCAGTTGTCCCCACATTTGCAGCCTGGCCGGCCGTATCCTACAGCGCTGACCCCCAAGGTGAAGGTGATGGCAGCCCTACACTTCTTTGCCACCGGTACCTTCCAACATACTGTGGCGACTGCTGGTGGGATGTCACAGACCATGTTCAGCCGTGTGCTCCGCGATGTTTTGGCGGCAATGTTGCTCTTCCTGAACCGGTACATCTATTTCCCTAGACTGCGACGACTCACTGACGTGAAGAGTGACTTTTATGCCCTGGGGAGGATGCCGCATGTCATTGTCTCCATTGATGGGACACATGTGGCTTTGGTACCACCACAGGCCCAGGAGTAGGCCTATAGGAACCGCAAGCACTACCACTCGGTCAATGCACTGGTGGTGTGTCTTGCAGACATGACCATCACACACGTGTGTGCCCGTTTCCCTGGTTCAGCACACGATGCCTTTGTGATGAGGAGTAGTCGCATCCCCAGGATGATGGCACAGATGTAGAACCAGCGTGCCTGGCTTGTCGGTGTGTACTGACTTTGTGCCATTGTGTGTGATCTGATCTGTAGTATTCCGCCCACTTTTCCAAGTCAGCTAATGTGCACTTGTCTGTCCGTAGGTGACTCGGGATACCCCAACATGCCGTGGTTGCTGACACCCCTCAGGAACCCTGTGACACCTGCCCAGATGCGCTACAATGAGGCACATGGTCGGACCAGGAGAGTGATTGAGCGGACCTTTGGTCTCCTGAAGAGCCGCTTCCGCTGCCTGGACAAGACCGGAGGGTCCCTCCCATATGCCCCTGCGAAAGTGTGCAAGATTATCATCGTCTGCTGCATGCTCCACAACCTGGCAGTGCGGAAGGAGTTGCCTCTCATCCAGGATGACGATGACCAACATCCGCCACCTGTGGAGGATCCTGGCCTGGACCACGATGCCAGTGACGATGATGATGATGATGATGATGGTGATGGTGATGTCCGCACACAGCTCATCACCAACTTCTTTAGCTGAATGTGAGTATCCTGAGGTGTCATGTCAATGATGTGAGTTGGCATGATGTGTGGGTGGTGCTCTGGTGCTGTTGGAGTGTGTCCATGGGCTACTTGACTGGATGTGTGTTGCGATGTGTGGTGACAGGTGGGCTGTACTCCCCAACAGTGTTGACATGCTAACTTGGTTCTGGGTGGGTATCTTGTAACATGTATTGTGCATGAGTTTTGCTGTTCTGTCCTGTACTCCATTGCTTTTGACTGTGTCATTTCTGTCCTTCACAGGGTACTTTCAGATTCGTTTGGTCAACTGTGTCCACCGACGACGTGATTGCACATCCAGGCTGGTAGCTGTTGTGTCCCTACAGGTGATGTGCGCCACACCCATGGACTTCCTTCCGTCTACAGTTGTTGACTGTGTGCCCGCTGCCAGGTGGGGTTACCTTGCATCTGTAGTGGTTACGGCATGTTGCAACTGTGTAATAAACCTGTGCTTCACTTAGTGATGTGCGTTGTCTGTGGTCACACATTTGACTGCCATTTGCTTACTGCACCTGTGGGCTACTTGACTACAACTGGGAATGGGTGTGGTGTCTGTGCATTGCACCGTCTTCCCTGGCAACATCAGTGTAGGCAATGAGTCAGATGGCCTAGGTGTGTATGTGTCGTGTAGCCCTGGTGGTGTGTCTCCCTCATGTGTGTCACGTTGCCTGTACTCACATGCCTGTGTTGTCCTTGCTGTTGCAGTTCGCATACACAGTGTAATTTTGCAGTTCATCATCCCCATAACAGCACCCACGTTGGAATCACGACAGAGGCAAGTATGGTGTATTAGTGTGTTTATTGTGATACATTTGTGTTAATAGTGCATAGGATGAGTTGTGCTGTACATGAATCTTGCAATCCCAAGTTCCTAGGTGAATTGAAAGTCCGGGTAGACAGGATCCCCAGTATCGGGGCCACAGTTGTCTGACACATTGGTCCAACTTGTACTCCCCATGCAATGTGTGGAAGTAGTGTTGCCGTCAACAGGGTGAACAGTCTGTGCACAAAGGCGAACATCCAGAACAGGTTCAGGCTTCCTGGGAGTTGCGCTTGGCCATCGGCCTCTCACTTTTCCCTCCTCGGACGACCCCTCTTCTTGGGGGGGCCCTCAAGGGCAGGCTGCTGCGGTGCAGGGGACTCTCCGCCAGAGTCCTCCTCCCTCCCTGTGGCAGTTGCAGTTTGTTCGGCACCAGATGTTGTTGGCACACAGGGAGGTGTGGACTGGTTGCTGTTCATCTGGCGGAGGCATTGTAAAATGTCCCTGTGCACCGCCGTCATCTCATGCAGTGCATCCCACTTGGACTCCACGCGGGACATGTGTGAGTCCACACGGGACATGTGTGACTCCACGTGGGACATGTGGGAGTCCAAGCAGGCATGATGGGCAGCCTGCTGCTGTTTAATGTCTCTGAGGAGCCCCACTACCTGGCTGAGGTCTCCGGTGCTGGACTGGTACGCATCAGCTATGCGTACCAGTTGTGGGTCGTCATGCACACCAGCAACGTCTGCAAGCAGCGACCTCTGTCTCCCACCCCTCCCACCACCCCTGCTGACATGTGCAGTGTGTGCAGTGGCACGCACAGATAACCCTGGTCCACCTTGGGGGTTGGTGGTGGTGGTGGTGTCCATGGCCCCAGGTTGGTCCAGGGTCACTGTGCTGGTGTTGCTCCTTATTCAGTCCATGTCGGCAGGGATGGTATTCGTGGTGACAGTCGTTGTAGGGGTGGGTGCAGGGGGTGCAGCTGGTGGTCCTGCTGGTGCTGCAGCTGGTGGTCCTGCTGGTGCTGCATGTTGACTTGCACCGGATGTGCCAGGTTGTTCTTCATCGTCCGAGGAGGACAGAGGCTGTACGACGCCAGTGAGCTCGGCATCCTCTTGAGCCTGGGACTGGGACTCCTCAGCGTCTGCTGCTGTGTCCCCATCATCACCTGTTTTTGGGAGACACAAACAATGTATGTCATGTTTCTGCAGGCATCAATGGTTGACACACATGACAGTTGTGACTGTGCCTCTGGGTGCGGGCCTGTACATTGCATTGTCCTAAGTCGTCACAGTCAGGGGTTGATATCGGTGTGGCACATTGTCCTGCATTATTTGGGCATTTCTATGTATTTTCTGGGGTGTGAACATGGTCTGCATTGGTTCGTGTTTGGTTGACAGCCGGCCCTCCTTCCCACCCACCCAGCCAGTCAGTTATCCCACCATGGAACGTGCTTGCGTTGCAGGGAGTGGAAGTTGTCTCTCAGGATGTCAGTCAGTGGTGTCCTGCTGTTTGTTGGTGCACAGTTGGCAGCAGGGCCTTGTGCTCCCCACAGCAGTAGCCAGTGTCAGCCATCTTGTGAGTCCTTCTCCACTCCCTGTGATGTGAGCATGGTTCAGGGTGGTGTTGATGGGCCAGTTGTGAGGCTGAGCAATGTCTGTGACTACGACTCCCATCATGCTATTGCCTCCACCCCCTTCCCAGCATGCCCATGCTTCCTTCCTTTTGACTCTGCTTCCCTGTGGGGTGGGCTGGCTGTGCTGACAGGATGGCTGGGAGTGTTGTCCTGGCAGTTGTTTGGCTAAGAGTCCCAAGAGTGTCCCTGTGCTTCACACAACATAACCCAAGGTGGTGGTGCTTTGTGGGATCTTGTGTTAGGATGGAGGGCATTGCATTCTACCAGGTGGGTACTGTGGAGTTTGTGTTGGGGGGTGTGAGGGGAGGTGCTGGTGACTATAGTCAGTGCTGCAAGTCCCCCTTCCCACCCAGCCAGCCAGATATCCCACCATGGAACGTGCTTGCATTGCAGGGAGTGTAAGTTGTCTCTCAGGATGTCAGTCAGTGGTGTCCTGCTGTTTGTTGGTGCACAGTTGGCAGCAGGGCCTTGTGCTCCCCACAGCAGTTGCCAGTGTCAGCCATCTTGTGAGTCCTTCTCCACTCCCTGTGATGTGCGCATGGTTCATGGTGGTGTTGATGGGACAGTTGTGGGGGGGCAATATGTGTGACTGCGACTCCCATGATGCTATTGGCTACACTGACTTGGCCGGCATACACAGAATTCCTTCCTTTGAGTGGTCTTCACTGTGTGTTGGTGTTGTTGTGGTGGCTACATGTGTGGATGTGTTTGTTAGTTCAATTTGTGCCACTGCCTAGCTGTAGTTGTGGTTGTGTTTGTACATGTGTTGGCACAGTTGGATGTGACTTTTTTGATGGCATGTGTTGTGTTTCTCTGACTGACATACACATTTTGGGATGATTCTGTTCTGGTTGCTGTGTGATTGCTATGAGTGCATGGTTTGACTCTCCCCTTGACAGTGATGTGTGTGTGTTTTGTGGCAGTATATTGTGTACATTTGTTGTGTACTCACCAGGCTCTGGGATGTCCTCTAGTCCATATATGCTCACTGGCGGTAGGATGGCCCGCACCTTCTCCTCCCAGGGCCTGAGGTATATTGGCTTGGCAGGAGGGCCACTGCCGGTGTGTTGGCTGTTGATGTAGTCTTGCTTCAGCAGTTTCCGTACCCTCCTGCGCATGTCATACCACCTGTTCTGGATGTCGGTCTTTGTGCGCCGACATGGTGATTGGGCGTTCACCCTGTTGATGATCCTCTCCCACATCTTGGTTTTCTGCGACATGGGGGTCTGTTGGACCAATGTGCCAAACAGCTGTGGCTCTACCCTGAGGATCTCGTCTACCATGACTTCCAATTCACAATCTAGGAACTTGTGATTCTTCTTGGGGGGCATGGTGATGGGTGGTGATGGTGAGTGATGTGTGTGTTGGTGTGCAGGTGAGGGTGTGTGAGTGTGTGTTTTGCTGGGTGTATGTGAGGTAGGTATTTGTTGGTGTGCTGATGGTGTGTGGCTTGTGTGAGGGATGAGCTGTGGGTGTGTGGTTGCTTTCTCTTGGGTTCTGGCAGTGGAATGGCATTTGCAAAGGCTCATGGTTGTGATTTGTGTCCTTTATATAGGTGGAGTTGTGGGTGTGTCTTTGTTCTCTGTCCCCACCCCCCCAGTATTTATTGGCTTGGTAATTGCTTGTTTGGCCTTTTTTTGGGTGATTTTTCCTTTGTGCTGTTTGTGTATGTTGGAAACGTTCTTGTGACCGAGTCGGACCCTGCATTGGTCTCGTACGGTGTTCTCCGTTTCGTTCACGCTGTGTTTGTGCAGTTTTCTATGCTGCGTACGCGTCGGTCGCGGTGTATTGTGTTGCTTCGGCTCGGTTTTGTATGCGTGTCGGTCGTGACGGCTTGTCCTCCGTCCGACTCGCTCGTGGTTTTCGCGCCTTGCATCGTACTTAGCGGTTTGGAGTTAGCGTGTACGTTTCGGTCGGATTTGTTCCGGGTGCGTGTCGGTCGGTTGGATTCGCGTGTTTTTCCGGCCGGATTGCTGTTTTCCGTGCGGCTCGGTCGGTCGACTTGGTTTCGTTACGTGTCGGTCGGATTTTTCGCGCCTTGCATCGTACTTGGCGTGTCGGGCGCCATGGGTACGTGTCGGTCGGTATTTTTTCCGGATCCGAGTCGGTCGGTGCTTTTTCCGGCCCGAATCGGAATCGACCCCTATGTCTGACTCCATCTTGTACCCTAAACTTGATCTATGCAAAAAACTGTGTGTGGTAGAATGTATGAAAGAATATGATTATAGAATGAATGAACATCGCCCGGACGGCGTTAACTAACTTCGCATTTCATTTGTTAAACCTTTCAAAGCAGTGACTTGCACTACAATAGCTTGTTGGGTAAAAGAATCTATGCAATTAGCAGGCATCGACCATGAGAGATTCCAAGCACATTCCATGAGAGGTGCGATGGCTAGCCAACCCCTCTGGAAAGACGGCAGACTATAAGACATCCTTAGAGCCGCAGATTGGTCAAACTCCTCTACTTTTGCTAAGCATTACTGTATGCCAATAGAACACATGTCAAATGTAGTTCTGCAGAGCTACCAACATGCATAATGGTAGCCTCCGGTCTTGGAATGAAATAGCGATTCTCCTAATTACCATGCCAAGAAAATCTAGATTTCATTAAAGACACAGAGGCTAACATTATCCTACCCTCCCAACCCCCCCCCCCCCAAAAAGGGAGGGAAATATATATAAAATATAAAACAATTGGGATTTAATTTTGCACAGATAGTCGTGATGTTCTACCGAACGAAGATTTTAATGGTAATATTTTTAATTCTGTGTTCTCATTGATCGTTGTATACATTAAAAAAAAGAAAAGAGAGGTGAAATCTCTTAGACTACTTGCTCATGTTTAATCCTACTTGTAATCTTAGAGTACTCGCTCAAGTTTAACTCCTACTTGTAAAACATTTGTTCTGATAACAATCCTTTATTTCAGACCACTCTCAATTATCCAGGAGCCTCTGATACAATCGCCTGGAAGACTCCACGTCTACTGAGCATACCGTCCGGTTTATGCGGATTTCTGCATCCTACTCCACCGTTCATCCATCTTTCAAGGATCTTCCGCTTCCTGTCATTTTCTTCAACAAGATCACCCTTTTGACCATATGTTTGCAAACCTTCATGTTACATGCCAAGTACTTTATTCACATTTAAAAGAGGCAGATGAGACTGGCCACATGCCTGTTATAGCCTGAACGTATTATGTTCTAGAACAATACACACTGTCATGTCCTACTTTAAAGTGGCTGTGTGGAGTTGACATTAAAAGATTAATGCATAATGTTAGCCTCCGTGTCTTTAATGAAATCTAGATTCTCTTGGCATGGTAATTAGGAGAATTCGCTATTTTCTCTGCACAACAAAAAGGCACATTCATACCTACCCGCACCCATCATCAGATAAATAGTAGTGCCTAGGAAAAGACGATCACTTGACCCTTGCTAACAAAGGTCACTGTTGCATTTCTCAAGCAGTCCTGTCTCCATCTTTGTATGCTTCAGTGCCTGAAGCCATACCCTCCTGCTCTGCAATGCAAGGAATAGACTGAATCTGTCTAGGAAAGCTGTGCCACAATCTGCATCTTGAACTATGTTTTACCAAGGGCATCCAAAATGGATCCCATTGGTCTCTGCAGCAAATCAATCACTATAACCATGAAGTCTTGCCACCGGTCACTATACATAAGTCACACACATGGCACACACACACGTGTCTCTCTCACACACACACACACACCTCAGAACCAGGCCTTAGGTTTGTTGGTTAGTAACAAGGCCTAGGCCTCAGTATGCTTGCAGGATTGTAATGTGTGCTGGGCCAAAAAATGTCAGGATGCCAGAGAACCTACAGCGGAGGTCACTCAGGGCAGGGGTGCACATCTGTACTACCATGCAGGGAACATTCCCATCCCAAAACATGCAATATTTTCTATTCTTGGCAATGCACTCCTATAGAGTGAGATTTGTGTCTAGGGTGAATCCAACTGCCAACACATTGTGTCAAAGTTGGGATTTGAAGCTGTCAAGGTTCATATGGTTGAGCTAGGTTTGAACTAGTTGTCTGTTGTTCTCGGCAAATAATAGGAATTCTGTGAAGGTTTCCTTCACTACATAACAACAAGGTATAGTGTTTCCCCTAATGATGTGTGAGGAGTTTTTTTGGTGATGCAGCAGCAATGGGTTCACACAAAGGCACCTATAGGAAACACCATTAGGACAAAACCTAAAAATGGGTAACAGGAGTTTGGACCTTAAATAAGGCTCATTTGAGAACTATAATTGAAGGGTGTGCCACTGCTGTTTAAGTCTCACTTAAGACTCTTACCTGCACAGGCATGTGGGCTAAAGGTACAAGTGGCAGTGCAGGTTGTCTGACAGAATATCGTGGTAAAAAATATTGTTGACAAAAATATTGTTTACGACAATATTGTTTTCCTGTACATATAATGGAAATGACGAAAATATAGAGTCAAAAATATTGTGGAAGGAAATATCGTCCAAAACAGGTAAAAATATATCTTTTAAAATATATATGGACTTTAAATAATTAAAAAATATATAAAATTAATATAATGTAAAATAAATAGTTTTAATTAATTATTTCCCTGTACATATATTTATGGGGATCGAGAAATAAACACTTCTTGCACCAGTTGGCCCTGAATGAGTGTGGTTCTGACTTTTAGCTCAGACTATTACAGACCAATATGTATGCAGTTTTTGAAATGCATTGTTTTTAAAATATTAACACTGAAAAAAATAGTAAACATAAGTACAACCAACAAAAATATAACCCAATGCGAATATTTACATAACACATAAAAAATTCTATTTACAATTTAAAATTAAATAAAATAAAAATGTAATAAAATATACAAATATATACATTATACAGAATATAAACAATATATTTACAAACAACAAACTACCAAAATAATATCAACAATAAAAAATTGTAAATAATTCCATTAGAAAATGTCATATTTAATTTGACCAATATATTAAATAGTAGACTATTAAACACCAACAGAAAACTAATTTTCAAACTAATTTTGCTGAAAATAATACAAACAATACAAAACAAAATGATTACATAATAATAACAACACTACTACTAATACTAATATCAATCCAGTTTCACCAACAGTAGGGAAAGTGTTGATTTCAGAGGGGTTAGATTTACTCTTCCCACTCTAGTCTTAGCAACAGCAGGGAAAGTGTAGGACTTCAGAGGTGTTAGATTTACTAGTCCCATTTTAGTCTAAGCAATAGTACGGAAAGTGTTGGACTTCGGAGGGGTTAGATGTACTATTCCTTCTGCAGTCTAAGCAACAGTAGGGAAAGTGTTTCACTTTGGAGGGCTTAGATTTACTACACCCACTCCAGCCTAACCAACATTAGGAAACATATTGGACTTCAATGGTGTTAGATTTATTATTCCCACTCTAGTTTAAGCACCAGTAGGGAAAGTGTTGGACTTCGGAGGGATTACATATAAGAATACAATTCTTAGTCATTTATTAAAAATATTTCAATAGCTAATAAAAATGATCACATTATATTACATATGCAAAATATATACTACATTACTCAACAGAAAACCCCCAAATATTTTAAATGATTAAATAAAACATTTTAAAATTAATTTAGCTATAGCATTCACTTCCCTACCTACATAAAATGGAAAAAATCCAACTTTTAAGATAAACACCAAAGAATTTAATTTAAAATAATACTTAAAAAAACAAATATAATTCAAAAAGAATAATCATTTCACATAGAAAACTAGAAAATGTACCCTTCAAATAATTAAGAATTCCATTAAAACAAATAACATTATAAGTACATTACTATTTTACATATTTAATTATCAAATATATATAAATAAAAACAAATATAAAACATATTTCTTTAATATCTTCCCACTATATTCCCAGAAACAAAATAAACATTATTAAAAATTAATTAGTAACAAACATTATAAAGAAACTACACATTAAAAGAAATTAAACACTATATAAATGAAAAAACAATTGCAAAATTAAATAATTTATACAATTAATCAATTAAATATTTAATTAACATAAAAAACAAATCAACATTCAAATTAAATACAATTAAATTAAATGCAATTTAATTAACTTTCCTTCCTATTACCCTACAACCTCAACAACCCACTACTAATATTAAAAATAAACAAAATTATAATGAACAAAGTAAATAGAAAAATAGAAAATAACAATGAAACAATATATTTAATTAATATCAATTGAATAATTAATTCACAAGCTCTATTTTTTAACATTAATAACAATTATACTAACAATACTATCACCTACAATTAATAAAAAATGTTATTTTTTTACATCTATATCAAAGAAAATTATACTAAAAACAAATATATTTTTGAAAACTATTTTTATACTAAAAGAACTGAAATAACCCAACATTTTTGCCAAAGATATTCTGTCCCATGATATTTTGATAGTATAAATATTTGTGTCCGACGATATTTAAAAATCAATATTCTGTCCAAACTCTGGCTGTGCCAATACAAGACCATCACCACATCCCATGCTGTTGTTACTACTTTGACTGACAGTGGCTCTGACAGTCCTGTGGCTGACTCAAGAATTGGAGGACAACAGCAGTGATGTCAGGATGTGCTTGCAATGCTGCTTTGAGAGGAAGAGAGAATGGAATGATAAAGTAAATAAATGAGTCAGGGTGAAAGGTAATAATGGTATAGGAAGGGGGAGAGAGGACGTGAGGAAGGAAAAGGTTGTAGACAGGAGAGAGTAGGAAGAGAAGAAAGAACTAGGGGAGGGGGTGGCTTTTTCTTAAAAAACAGAGACAGGCTAAAGACTCACTTGTGATGGAGTCGGAACACTCCTATCAGGCTCAAGAGGAGGTGTGCGGCACTTCTAAGGGCAATATGGGGAATCAGCATTGGTGGTTAGTGGGAAGAACTTGCTCTGGTGTAGAATGTGGCAAGCCTGTAGAAGAGTACAGTGTAATGAGCTATCGCTGAGGCGCACGTTCAAGGAATTAGCACTGGTTGTCACTGTACCACCCAGCACTGGTGTTATGTATGAGAAGCTCCTATTGGTGTGCAGTGTGAGGATATGGCACTGGTCAGCATTGTGGCACAGTGAGAAGTGACACTGATGCGCAGTGTGAGGAGCAGTGCTGATAGGTAGTTTGAGCAATTATCTGTGGTGGACAGGGCGTAGCTTGCACAAGGGGGTAGTGTGACGAGCCAGCACCGGTGAGCAGTGATGCAGTCTGCACAGTGGGTACTGTGAGAAACATTATCTTGTAGGCAGTGGGAAGAGCAGGCATAAGTAGAGGGAGTAGAATGCAAGTACCTATGCTCCTTATGAGGGGCAGGCCCTGAGATTGTAGTGTAGTAGATGGCATTGATGTGAACACAGGCGGAGGAGGAGCTGGCAGTAGTAGGTAGGAAGAGGCGCTGACTTGGTGACTAGCTTCAGAAGCCCACTTTGGTGGGCTTTGTCAGGACCCATCAGAGTGTTGTGTGATGTGACACTGGTGGGCAGGTGAGTAAGCCTGCATCAGTGGTATTACTAGCTGGCACTGATTGGCAGTTTAAGGAACTGGTTTTGGTTTGGATTGTGAGAAGTTGAATGCAGTGTGACTTCAAATCCCAGCACTTTGAAGCCAGCTTTTTTTACAAGTACCAAATTAGCTTCTAAGATTGACACAAATGGAATGTGGTACAACATAGGCAGAATAGAAGCGATCAAAGTGTTTACACTGGATACTCACCAATAAATCGCACCCCCCTCATATCACCAACAAACCGAAGGATGAAGGAAGCGGAACACATTTAATAGCCAATGTCTTTTTAGTGGTATCCTGAGATTTCATTTGTGTTCTAAAGCCATTGAACTTTCGTCTTCGGCATCGGTTCGTAGCGCTTGTGCACCGTAGGGGTGATAGCACCTCCTATGCCCTTCTTAAGATACCCTAGTGACTAGTGTCTGCCTCTTGACACCTCTCCCAGGGTTGCATCTGCTTCGGAGGGCAGATCTGTTCTTTTTTAATGAACCCGCAGAGACAGAGATTTCTCTTTCCTTTGCTTTCTGGAAAACAAACGGAATCTGGTAAAACATGCACTCATCAAACTTAACAACTAGACCCATCCTCATAGCCCATTGGCTACAGACCGTGCCCCACCTTCCAGTCTCCCCTATGTATCATTTTCAAAGCAGAGGGGCGGCCTCGCTGAAGGCTTTCATCTGTTTCTCGTTTTTATAACACGCAAATTAACTGAGGAGTGTCAGGTCAGCACACAGACCAGTAACAACTAGCAGGGTTGGGGAAACCTCATATAGAACCAAAAAGATACCAAGAGAGTAGAAAGTCAAGAGGTAATAACCAGTTCAAACCAGTTTCAACATGAAGGACAAAAAGAGAAGACATCAAGTTATGCGCCAGGGAGAAGTCAGAGAGAAGCAGAAAGAAAGGAGGCAGAGGGTTTAGGAGGTTGGCATAAGGGGGAAGAATATGACAAAGGGGTTAGGAAACTATGAAAAAGGGAGACCTCAAGCTGTAGTGTAGTTCCTATTTCCCTAATAGGCTCTGCGCATTGGAATAATATACCCTATAGATTTGACATAGGACTGAGGTCAGTATGCCCCTATCGAATATATTAAACTTAATTACTTTGTACCAGCTAACTCAGAGGCCACTAGAAACTCCTTGGAAACAAGAAGGGAGTAGTTTCTGGCAACCGCATAAACATGACAACTTTGTTTCCCTTTAGAATCGGAACACTCTCAGAATCGTGGAAACAACAGATAACAGTTTCACTCAGCTAATCGTGCATGCTTAGTTTCTTCAGAGTTACACAGAAAGAATAGACGGGCGTTTCAATAAAAGGATTTATTGAACAGTCTTGTTTCTCGTGTAAGAGATAAGAGCTGTTACAATCGTAAGACAGTATGCGAGATATATTATGTACAGCGTAAGCAGTAGAAAGAAATAATACTGCGCTAGCATTATCTTTTAGCTATGACACATATATTCATATACATAAATAACAAGCTAAAAATGCGAGTACTCATAAGATGCTTCTCTAACTAGTTCTACCACAGTGTTCCTAACCTAAGTGTAGTGCAAGGTAAGAAGTAGGTGATGTATTCTATAGTATGGTATGCTATAGTATGGTATGCTAAGTCTGGTATGCCAAGAGTCCCTCTAGGTTCTAGTCCGCTCCATGCCTTGAGAATGAGAGAGGTGGGAATCTCTTTCCGGGTCTCGAACTCTAACACCCCGCGAAGGGAGTCAGAACACTGGAAGCTGGATTCTCTGCGAGCAGGGATGACAGCGTCTCTTGTCAGTGCGTCAGGCCGGGACACGGGCTCCTCTAAAGTCGAGGTCTCCTCCCACTTGCTTGGGCAAGGGAAGGTATATTTATACCCGGTAGGTGCCTTGGAATGTTAGCATTGACGTAAAGTCGGGCAGAGGAAGACGTCAGGAATGAACCCTTAAGGAATTGCGGTTCATGCATAATAAATGAGTTCTTGGAGAAATCAATAATCCTGTGCTAGGTGAACTCCCAAGAGCTTAAGGGTCTGGTTTCTAAGAACTCGTTGTGACGTTGGGGTGGACGGATGTAGGTGACCATGCCTGTATTTGGATAGCATGGCTAATGCCTAAATAAGGACTGGGATCTTATGCCTATATAAGGGCAATGCGAATTGTGCCTATATAAGGACATGTATCAGGAAAACCTATATACGGACACCTAAAGCGGAATACAACACCCACTCCACTTTCGAATAAACGATAGTACTAAATGCTAAACATTAAATGCTAAACATTAAACTGAGTACCACATGTTGCTAAAAACATTTCTAAAAGCATATTAAAAGAAGTTTTAAAAAAACTGTTGCTAAACATGTAATGCAATAGGTACTGTACATTTTAAAGCATTTTTTCATTCTAAGCATATATCGGAAATAAAATGCAACATGAATGAATAAACAGAATTATATACTTATGACGAAATGGTTGACAAGTATTCAAAAATCAAAGCCATTTCCTAACATGGTACTAAATGAAATTGTAGTAAATAAGGTGACAATGTGTCCCTGGAAGTATTCAAAGAAGTCCGTTCTATATGAATAGTTCTACTGTAAGCAGATTGAATTGCCATGTATTTTCAAAAATAGAGGGAGAAAAAAAAATTCAATATTTAGGAAGAGTTCCAAGTTTAGTTCTGTTTTGAAAATATGGAGGCCAGATTCATTGCTTCCCCAGTACACTGTGAGCCGAATCAAAGTCAGTGCATGGGTCTGTGGTAAACATGAAATCATCTATGCCTGTAGACAAAAGGTTGTCTACCGATGTCGGTTACAGTTGGAACACCTCGTTTTGAAGGTTAACTGCACAGAGATGTGAAGCATCGCCTTCAGCATAGGATGCTGCAGCAACGTTTGCGTCCGTTGTTACCTGTGTGCCTGTTGATCCATCTCGTACCTCAGCAGCAGCAGGAAGCGTCTGTGAGATCTCCACGAATGCCGACATCAGGATTGGTAGCCTCTGGGGACAACACAGAGCATGGGCCGTTATCGGGTCCAGCAGAGTATCGATATCCATTGGCATGACTGATGGGTGTGTTAGACAGATGTCTAGCACGCATTCTTCACCGCAAAGCAGGCAGCGTAGAACAGGTAAGATGCAATCTTGCCAGATTGGTCTAAATGACAGAAACCATGTTGTATTAAGTTCCCGTAGACGAGGTATGCCCAAAAGTTGCACTATGCGCTCACGGCACTTCCGTTCTAGGAGAGCTTTCTCCAAAGTGCTGGGAGTGACGCTGGTTGATAGGCTTGCCATAGCGTAGTAGTAGGAATAAAAACAGGATTCCTGCAACTAGTGCTAGAATTAATGGCACACCACCAAACACCGAATGTGCGAAGTTTGGAATGATTCCGAGGACTGCCTGAAAATGTGTTATCAGTCCTGAACAGATGGTCTTAAATACATGTACAATCCCGCTCGTATCAGACATGTTTAAGATACGTCCCATCATTTCTACGAAATGTATAGGGCAGTTTGTACGAATTAGAGCCTGTATCTCAGCCGAAGTCCTTGCAATTTGTAGATCATAGGTTTCTTTGGCCGAGGTCAAAGGCACGGTCTGTTGTAAAAGCATGGCTTTCATTCTGCTTAAAGTATCAAAACGTATAAATAAACATTCAATGAAGGCCATAGAGGCGACTCCCTGACTGTGTCTATTTGGGGGAACAATACTTGCATACAACAAGTAACCCTGGAGCTAACCGTTACCAGATATGGGATTCTTGGCAACATGCCACAGCAACTCTGATCATTCAACATGAGGTAACTCCCGTTAGAAAGTTGGCCAAACGCTGGATTAATCACAGCAGCTGGTGTACCCTGGAGGTGGCAGGACAAGTTTGCCACAGAACCATTACAAGCCCCGTGTAAAGAAATGTCCTGACATATGAGTGAACCGCTCAGTGCATTTTCACAGTGTGTACCGCTTAGAAACACTTCACGATCCCCACTCCAACATCTGTATTCGTAAGGTAAATCCCAGGATGTCTTAATGTATTCTTTACCCAACCTTTCATATTTGCCTGCTTGCATTTGTTTGAGGCAATACTGAAAATGAAAAGTAGTGACAGGCAGAGTTATTTTGCCATGGATAAGCCATTCTGTAGCTGGTTTTTCTGCTACCGTAAATGGTAATTTTTCCAGTTTTTCAATGCTCAGCACTGTATACTTTGCTCCCCTTTGTGCCAGTTCGACCTGTTTATCCGTTAGATTGTATTCTGAAAACAGAGACGACGTGTTGATAAAATGCCAAGGCACATAGCCTGCACGCAAGGATTGCAGCGTCCAGCCTAATAACATAATAGAACGTAACTGAGATTGGCCTTGTTGTAACATGGCTAAATCTTGTTCCAGTATGTCAATAGCAGAGGATACAATGTTGTCCAGTGAATAAATTCTGGATGACAAAGTTGTTAACCCATTGTCGACCACAGTGAGAGATTTCTCTAAGTTAATACGATCAAGCTCACGTATTCTTTCTGCGGCTTCTGCCTGTGAAACATTCCCTATTTCATTATAAGCAGCATAAATGCCGGCATATATGAAACATTTTTGACGCGGTTTTCTTGGTCCTAGCAAGAAATCCCTAAGGTCTGCGTCTTCTTTAAGTAAAGATAGGTGTTGTTTCACATCCTCGAGTGTAGATTTTTGTAAGCAGTCGAGGCACAATTTTCCTACACTGTATGTTGTTACTACCCCCGGATGTTGTCGTTGAACATAACGTGGGTCTGGCCTATGGATAGTAAAGCCCTGTATTCTATTCAGGAATCTTTCTTGACAGATGTTTGTGTCTGTCGGCCAGAGCAACCATTTTTTCCAATCAGGATCTGATCTGTTGTTTTGTAGTATCGTGTCTACTGTGACCGCTCCCTGTGTAGTCCTATTACTTGCAGGTGTTGGTACAGAAGGTGTGTTCATGTCTTTGATCTTGGCTAAACCAAGGCAAAACGTTTGTTGCACAGTGTCATTCAAAAACATTATTTGCTGTGGGATTATACAGGCTCTAAACAAAGCTTCTATCCCCTGCACTTGCCAATCTTTAGAACCCCAGACAGATTTTGTGTCGATTGTGTCTTTCCCAAAGTCAAATCCTTGTCTAGACAGTTGGGTAATAAAGGCTGCAGAATAAATCTGTTTTGTATTAGTTAACATAATTTTCTGTCCTGTTTTGTTTACATTTTTATAGTAAAATGTTTCTGGATCAGATGTATTGTACCCTGAAAAATATGGAAACTTATTTGCAAACGTTTTTGAACTACCCTTTGGTGGTGTAGGACAATGTTCCCATTGGTTAAACATAAAAATATTTCTAGGTGTTGCAGATTTATGCAAGAAATGATGACCATAGTGGTTGTAACAATAAAGCTATTCGTAGTCTGATGAACCCTCTAAGTTTTCATTGTTAGAGAACGCGGCAGACCTTTCGAGATCAGACATCATGTTATTAACAGTCTCAAAGTCCCAATCATCAGAATAGGTACTGGAGGTAATAAAGTCACTTAATGAAATTTTAAATAAATGTGGAATCTTCAAAAGTTCCGTCGGGCCGAATATGTCGAAATCGGTTTTGTCCCAAACTATACCATCCTGTATAGGAACGGCTGTGATGTTCACTGCTGACAAGTCTCTTGCTTCACGATGGGAAGATTTGTGTGGTTTTAAAAGTAAGTTCACATTTTTACTTTCAGTGTCCAAACGAATATATCTGCCATTCATAAGCACGCTCATAGTCATAACCAAAGCTAGCCAAAGCAGAAAGAAAAATATTCCAGAAATAATCCATAGTTCAATCCATGGTGAAACCAGATAAGTCTCTTTCAGGAAATGAAAAAGGTCTTGTACTTGTTGTTTGAAAGTTTTTAGGGCAGGCGTCGTTTCAGGCTCACTTGGATCCTCAGAAAACGTATCAAAGTTAATGAAGTAGCCAGAAGCAGTTCGGTCAATTGTTGGAATTGCATCAGGATTCGTCAAAATCGCTGGAACCAGTTGATCACGTGTTACGTTGGTGTAGACAGGTGTATCTGGACGAACTGTTACTTGAGTTTCAAGAGGGATGAGTTCCATAGCATTGTTGCTTAGTCCTTCATCTCTTACTGCTGAAATCTCGATGGTTATGAGTCTTTCAGTCTGAACCTCTTGGATAGTAGCGAGAGGAGTGCATCTGCTACTGGGTCGGAGTCCACGAGGCCTACTATTTAGTATTGGCCACATACTGTGGTTTGATGAGGTCGATTGACACAAATCTTTTCTCCTTTTTCCCAGCAAGGGGCGGCAGAAGTACTGTTCTTGTTACGTGGACGGCTAGGACAGTTACTGGTTGTCTGTAAGAAGGTCCAAATTCCTTCTTGTCCGCAATCTTCTCTCTGACTAGATCCCCAACTTTTGGGAACCTTGCTGGGACTGCCGGTTTTTCCCCAGTGGTGGTTGGCTTCAGGAACACGTTGCTTTGTTTTGATCTTAGTTCATTTAGATCCTGTAAAACAGCCAAACGATCTTTGATATCAAAGGGTTTATTTTCCACCACTGTGCCTTTACATTCGAGATCAGGAACCCACATTCTTGTCCCAAATAGGACCTCATATGGAGTGACCCCCCGTAGAGAAATTCTTGGCAAATTATTTAATGAGCGTTGGACCCCATAAAGATATTTGACCCACCCATCACCCGAACCTAATACTCTAGCTGTTATAGACTGCTTTATGTCCCGGTTTTTCCTTTCCACAACAGAATTTTCCTCAGGATGAAACGGAGAGGAGTACCGCAATGCTACGCCCAAACTGGCCATGGCTTCTTTGTAAGCCAGAGAGCTAAACGCAGGGCCCTGGTCAGAATGTAGTGTGCCAATTGCGTATGTGCCGATAAAGACTTGCAAATCTTTTATAACAGTTCGAGCGTCAGCCGAGCGCTGAGGCCCCATCCATAGGAACCTTGAGCACGAATCCACTGCGACCATTATATATTTATAGTTACCGTCCCTTTGCAAGGGACCGCAGTGGTCCAGGTAAACACAAGCTAATGGTTGGTCTGAAATCAACAGGGGTGTCTGCGCAGGACGTTTCACTGTGGAGACTTTCATCTGTTGGCATGTTTCACATTCCAAAACATAGTTCTTGGTCTGTTTCCTAATGCCAGGCCACCAATATCTTTGTTTAAGTAAAGATACTGTTGCAGAAACACCTGCATGTGCAGAGGCTATCCCTTCATGTGCTGCTAGGATCAGTCCTAATCTACGTTCCATGTTTGGAATTACCCTATCCCCCACTCCAGGGATTCGAGCAAAAGGAACGTTGTTTGCATCAATTACATAAGAGTACTTGAGTGGAAATTTCTTTGGTAACGCTGCACCACTGCCTTTGCTCGAAGCATTGACAGCCAACAATATCTCACTGTCTATTCTCGTTTTTGAACGAGTGATCGCAGCTATGGAAGCCGTCTGAACAGCCCCCTTTGCGGCTTCATCAGCCAATGAATTCCCTGCAACGTGAACGCCATCACGTTGATGACTCAGCGTGTGTATCACGTGAGCTTTTGGTAGTTCGTTTCTCAACTGAACTACTTGTTCCCAAAGCGTTTTATGCTTTATTGTGCCACCTTTTGCATCTTTGAATCCGTTTTGAAGCCAATTCTGTATATATTCATTATATGACTGAACACAGTAAAAGGAATCGCACACTATAAGTGTGGGGAATTCGCGATCTGTATTTTCAAGTGCCAGTTTGAATGCTTGTAGTTCAGCTCGCTGAGCTGTACAATCTCCTAGAGATTGAGTTTTAGTGGCCATTGGTCTGAAGTTACCATTGCGCATGCGACCTTTAACGATTGCGCACGCTGCACTGTAAGCTTGCTTACTCCGTGTAGCGGGTTGTGCTGATCCGTCAGTATAAATTATAAATTCGTACTGATCGAGAGGCAAAATTTCAGGGGGCAGAGGACATTCATGTTCATATTGCAGGAACGCTTGTGTTTTTAAATCAGGATCAAAAACATATTCAACATCTGTTGCAGCAAGAGAATTAACCCATTGTATCCATCTAGGATGTAAAGCTTTTGCATTTGGAATGCTCGCTTTTGTAACCGCCTCTAAGGCTGGTACTGGAGTTACGACAATAATGCGTTTCCCTTGAGCTAGAACTCTTTCTTTTGCTACAGCGGTTTGAACTGCTGTCAGTATTTTTTCTGTTGAATTGAAGCGCATTTCTGCTTGTGTATACAAATGTGATTTGTATGCTATTGGTACTTTTTCACCCTCATTAAATGTTAAATAGGTGAATCCGCATTGACTCGAAATTATTCGGATCACTAAATTTCGTTTATTTACGCGTGTTTGTAAGTGATTTGTTGCTAACATGTTAGTTTGGAGTGAACACAGGATTTCTGTGTGTTCTTGTGTCCAATGTTTTGTTGAAAAATCAGGTTTCATTAATTCGTAGAGAGGTTTAACCCATTTTGCATAATTTAGAATGTAAGTTCTTCCAAAATTTAGGAAACCCAAGATGGATTGTACATTTTTCTGCGTTTTTGGAGGTTGGAGCAGCGCGTACTTTTCTAAAAAGTTAGCTGCCAGGCTCTTGCCTTCACTTGAAAGCTCATATCCTACGTAAAGGACATTGAGATGGGCAATTCTGGATTTTTTAAAGTTGAATTTATAGCCCTCAGAGGCGAAGCCCAATATAATGGTACTCACCCTGTTCAAGTGCCTATCTAGGTCATCGTCTGTCAGATAGATGTCATCGACATATGACAATGCCTCATTATCATAAATTTGTAGTAACTCTGTTACCCTTGCTGAGAATAACTCCGGGCTGTTTTTGAACCCTTGTGGGAGTCGACAAAATTGACGCTGGGTCCCCATTATTGAGAAAGCTGTTAAGTACCTGCTGTCAGGTGCTATGTTTTGACAAAAGAAACCATTTGAAATGTCCAATGTGGTTTTATATTTTTTGCGCACAATGTTATTCATTAATGCTGTACTATGTGCATTTTGCACTGCAAATGTTTTGGAACAAGTGTTCAAGTGTCTGTAATCCAAAACTAGACGGTATGTATTGTCTGGTTTGGATACAGGAAACAAAGGATTGTTCATTGAGGAGGTGCATGTTTCAATCACCCCTTGGTATTCAAGTTGATCTAAGATCTCCCTGACCTGTTTTTTAGCTTCTTGCTTTATTGGGTACTGCCTTTGTGCAGTAGGTTGATTTTTTAGCTGTATTTTGTGGTGAGGTGAGTCCTCATCCCATCCTACATGATTTTTGTATAATGCTGGGGCCTGGGCAACTGCCCATTTCCTGGCATAAGTATATTTTAGGTGAATTGGAATATGGTTGGAGAAGGCTGGCATAATGATGTCCTCGCCATGTGGGCACTCCCTGACAAAGTTTGGTGGTCAGTCCTTTTCTGCTAGAAGTATATCATAACCCCTTGAAAGTTTCTCCCAAAAGAGTGCTTTCACTCTTCTAGGTATGTCTCCCTCCATTCGGAGTGTTATTTCATATAACTTTTGTGGAGTACTAACCCTGGTGTCTACAGTCTCTACTGTGATGTACTCATTCAAGTCCACTATCTCCAGAAGTTCCTTCAGGTTCTGGCGAGCTATTGTTACTTCTGCTGCACTGTCCAGCATTGTCTGAGCCGATTCTCCGTTCTTGAGCTGTGTTCTCAGTATTCTCGGCATGTCTGATCTTCAGACCTGCTACCTTCTTTTTTGTGAATTGAGGTTTTGATTTATTTTTCTGAACGTGTTTATCGTCTTTGGATTTCACGCGTTCTTCTTTGTGATCTGACCGTCCTCTTCTTTCTGATGTCTGTGACGATATCTGAAAGGTACGAGAGGAACGTGTATCAGTATCTTGATACCTGTCAGGTTTTCTTAAATGATCCCTATTCCTGAGGTTATACCTCCTTTCAGAGGGCTCCTTTTGAGGAGACCTACCTCGGGATTGAGAACGTGTCTCGTTTGAATTTTGTTTATTAGTTTCCCACTTCTTTTTAGAAGATGTAGGATTTTGTTTAATAGAGTCCTTCTCAGGACCTTCAGATAGTTTTGGCTTCAAAGGTTTTCCACCCAAACTGTCTCTGCCTAATTCTGCATAAGATTTTTCTATTATTCTGGGTAGTTCATGTTGATGTTCTGTTACATCAAATTCCCTTAAGCGTTGGCGGATCGCCACTGATGCTGCCTCTCCTTTAATATTAGATAATATTATTGTTGAGACATGGTCGAAGTTTTTTAATAATTTCATACCTAAATTCAGAGCAGGTTCTGCCCCATATTCGTTTTGAATTTGTTTCAGGACATCTGGTATTACTGCAATTGACGGAACACCATGTGTTTTAGTATAGATGGCAGCAAAGACTGTTCCCCAAGTGGTGCAGTCTTCCAGTTGTGGTGTGATCCCCATTGGTAAACAGATTGTTAGTATTCTGTGTTTCTCATAAGGGCTAGTATTTGGAAATACTGCTTCGATTTGAGTAATTTTTTGAGCTATCCAGAATGGAATTTGTTCACGTTTTGTGGGCATTTTACCCATGACTGCGTGTAAAGTCTGTGGAGTAATTTTTTGTGTATACCTCTGTTGAGGTGTTTGATTTGGAATGGTCATTGGTGGTTGGACTGTGAAAGTCCGCATGACATATTGGACTAATTGTCTGTAAATTTTTATTAACTATTGTAGTTGAGTAAGTAATTCTTCGTCTGACATTTCTTCGATGTCAGGATGAGGTGTGTAGCCGGCTAGAATCGGCCATGTTGCTCCTGGTCTACCTAGTGGACCGAGCCTGGTAATGTTTTTGTGATGTTTTAGGGCGCCTTTAAACCAGAGATTATGCTCCTGGTATGTGAGTGGAATTTCAATATCCTCGAAAGGAATATATTCCTCTGGTGGTTCATCTTCTTTAAAGAAGTGAAATATTTTTGTTACTGGATTTGATTCTGGGAATACTATCCATGAATAGAATACCTCTGTCTGAAAGGATTCGTGTGCCTCTATCACGAAAACTGCTCTACCACCTCTTGGTGTTAGGCCGTGTTTTATAAGTTTTAGAGTGATGGCTCTCCTTAAGTTTGGAGGGATGTTTATAACACCCTCATCGATTTCATTTAAACCTGTAAAATTAAAAGCTGTATGACTGGATCAGCCGCAGCTATACTGTTCTCGATGTTAGTATCCCCGTTCAAGGACATTGTTTTTTGAAAAATGTAGAACAAGTTTCAAGGAAACAAAGATAAGGTGCACAATATTTTGGAACACTGTATCCTTCAACGTTGAACAAACTGTACAGCTAATATATAGGATTTTTGTCCTATTCAGCTTTGGCGGATACTTAACCCTACCCACTCCAGACGTCTTATGGAGTATGTGAGTAGGGGTCTCTGAGAAAAGCACGACTGAGTTACTCAGTATCTAGCGTTAAATTAGTGCCTTACCAAACGTTGGGCGCCATGTAGTGTAGTTCCTATTTCCCTAATAGGCTCTGCGCATTGGAATAATATACCCTATAGATTTGACATAGGACTGAGGTCAGTATGCCCCTATCGAGTATATTAAACTTAATTACTTTGTACCAGCTAACTCAGAGGCCACTAGAAACTCCTTGTAAACAAGAAGGGAGTAGTTTCTGGCAACCGCATAAACATGACAACTTTGTTTCCCTTTAGAATCGGAACACTCTCAGAATCGTGGAAACAACAGATAACAGTTTCACTCAGCTAATCGTGCATGCTTAGTTTCTTCAGAGTTACACAGAAAGAATAGACGGGCGTTTCAATAAAAGGATTTATTGAACAGTCTTGTTTCTCGTGTAAGAGATATGAGCTGTTACAATCGTAAGACAGTATGCGAGATATATTATGTACAGCGTAAGCAGTAGAAAGAAATAATACTGCGCTAGCATTATCTTTTAGCTATGACACATATATTCATATACATAAATAACATAAGCTAAAAATGCGAGTACTCATAAGATGCTTCTCTAACTAGTTCTACCCCAGTGTACCTAACCTAAGTGTAGTGCAAGGTAAGAAGTAGGTGATGTATTCTATAGTATGGTATGCTATCAATCAATCAATCACAGAATTTGTAAAGCGCACTACTTACCCGCGAGGGTCTCAAGGCGCTAGGGAAAAAAAGGGGGGGGGGTGCTGCTACTGGTCGAACAACCAGGTCTTGAGTAGCCTCCTGAAGGTCAGCAGGTCTTGGGTCTGTCGTAGGCTTAGTGGAAGGGTGTTCCAGGTCTTGGCGGCGAGGTGGGAGAAGGATCTGCCGCCGGTGGTGGTTCTTCGAATGCGAGGGACGGTGGCGAGGGAGAGGTCGGCGGAGCGGAGTTGGCGGTTGGGGACGTAGAAGAGGAGTCGTCTGTTGAGGTAGGCTGGGCCAGTCTTGTGGAGTGCCTTGTGTGTGTGGATGAGGAGTTTGAAGGAGATTCTCCTGTCGACGGGGAGCCAGTGCAGGTTCCTCAGGTGGGGGTGATGTGGCTGTGGCGTGGTACATCGAGGATCAGGCGTGCGGAGGCGTTTTGTATGCGTTGCAGTCGCTTGATGAGCTTGGCCGGGGCTCCCGCGTAGAGGGCGTTCCCATAGTCAAGTCTGCTACTGACGAGGGCCTGGGTGACTGTTCTTCTTGTGTCTGTCGGGATCCACCTGTAGATCTTGCGAAGCATGCGGAGGGTGTTGAAGCAGGAGGATGAGACTGCGTTGACTTGCTTGGCCATGGAGAGCGTTGAGTCGAGGATGACTCCCAGGTTGCGTTCGTGGTCGGTGGGTGTCAGGGCTGCTCCCAGCGTTGTTGGCCACCAGGAGTCGTCCCAGTATGGTATGCTAAGTCTGGTATGCCAAGAGTCCCTCTAGGTTCTAGTCAGCTCCATACCTTGAGAATGAGAGAGGTGGGAATCTCTTTCCGGGTCTCGAACTCTAACACCCCGCGAAGGGAGTCAGAACACTGGAAGCTGGATTCTCTGCGAGCAGGGATGACAGCATCTCTTGTCAGTGCGTCAGGCCGGGACACGGGCTCCTCTAAAGTCAAGGTCTCCTCCCACTTGCTTGGGCAAGGGAAGGTATATTTATACCCGGTAGGTGCCTTGGAATGTTAGCATTGACGTAAAGTCGGGCAGAGGAAGACGTCAGGAATGAACCCTTAAGGATTAGCGGTTCATGCATAATAAATGAGTTCTTGGAGAAATCAATAATCCTGTGCTAGGGGAACTCCCAAGAGCTTAAGGGTCTGGTTTCTAAGAACTTGTTGTGACGTTGGGGTGGACGGATGTAGGTGACCATGCCTGTATTTGGATAGCATGGCTAATGCCTAAATAAGGACTGGGATCTTATGCCTATATAAGGGCAATGCGAATTGTGCCTATATAAGGACATGTATCAGGAAAACCTATATACGGACACCTAAAGTGGAATACAACAAAGCAAAAAGGACCCATTTTTAGGTGAGGTGGTAGGATAGAATTAAAGAAGGATCCGAAGACATGGAGAGATGAAAGGGTAGCGGTGTAGGTCTGTGGAGTACAAGGGGAATGGCTGTATTTAAAGGAAGACTAAGGTACAGAGCTAAAAGTAGCAGCTCTGGTAATGGAGACCTTCGAGTGATAGGCCTCAAGTCGGAAGGAGCAAGGTGTTACACGAAGAGCAAAGTCAGAAGTATAGTATGGTGCAAAGTCAGGTAATGCTGATGGGAGAGGGTAAATATGGGACGTCAGAAAGAGAGTGAGCAGAAAGTCAGCAAAAAAAAAGAAATAACTCAAAGATGTCAATCAAATCCTCCAGCCTTAGGGTGGCTCAGGATTGCAGCATAACTTCTCACTTCCTAGGTGCTTATCTACTACCAGGACCAAAACATTCTCTGGATTATCCACAGATGGGACAGGCATGGACATATTTCTCTTAGCTGGTGAGTATTCCCCTTTAAAAGGCACGCATTCTTCTCAGATGCTCTGAGCATCCAACTGGTTGAACGCAACCCAACTCACAGCCATGGGGTAATCAATGACATCCTAATAAACTGAATGGTGGCGCGTGCCACCCAAAACGCATAGCGAGAACCTTCCATGTCACGCAAACGAAAGGCATAAATTGCACTTTTTTTTAAAGCCTTCCTGCTGCTGGTTGCTTTTTTGATGTATAATACATGGAAAGTACAATGACAGGTGGCAACCACGTGGGAATAGGATGTTAATGTGAGAGATGTTCTGGCTCTTCACAGGGCATAGAATAAATGACATCATTGTGAGAAGTTGTTTATTTTAATTATTGAGAAGCAATAGCATTTATGCAAGAAATGATGCATAGAGCAAACCACCAGCACAAAAGGACAGGATAGGCTGGACTTTCCATAGATTATTATGATACATACATTACATATTGTGCATTATACAGTGACTGACCGGACTGTAGGAGGCTAGAAGGTGGTCTCTGGGCTGAGCCACTGTTGACGTTTGGAGAGTAATGTTCAATACTGGCAAGGAAGTCATGGCTCCTGGTCGAGCATGGGGTATTCCCGTGACTTTGGGCGGAATGCGGGTAAGGTACTGAGTGCAGCAGGGGCAAGGAGACCATAGGAATATGAAGGTTGGCAGAGGCAGACGTCATGAAGGCGAGCGGCAGTTTCCAGCAAGTGAGGGGGGGGGGGTTGAGTGCCTGGACATCAGCTGAGAGTAGACAACCAGGGAGCCTGGTGTTGAAGGAGGCCTGAGGCAGATATGGGGGGACATTAACGAGCATCCAGGGTGCACAAGTGGTAACTTGTAATGGAGAGACAAGGCACATTTTGGAGACCCATGATTAGACTGTTACAGTATTACATTAGTTTTATTTAGGAAACTGGCGCTTTTGGGCAGCCCGTCAGCCCTCTTGAACCTTCTAATACATCTCCACACCAACACATGGGTACAGGTAAAACTAGGCAATGGCACACATCTTTCGAGGCGCATACCAACCTCCAAGGGGGTCAAACAGGGTTGTGTGCTTGCACCAACCCTGTTTAACCTGTACATGGCAGACATTTTTTTGAAATATCATTTTTATTGGCATTTTTTAAATTTATTTCGGTACAATCTGTGTATTTTCACATTAACAGCAAGTACACACTCCACATGTCGGAAACATTCAACATTTACAGTAATCTTTGGCATTGAGCATACAATGATCAATCTCCAGTTTTCGGTCTACAGCAAATAGCATTTCCTTGCCCCGTCGCAGCCCCTCTGCCTTTCAACTTTTAATGTCATGTTCCTGCTGTGTTAAGGTTTCTTGTGGGGAGTAGTTGTGTTCGTTGCCCACATTTGTCTCTCTTGTGTGGCTATACCCTGTATGTGTCTGCATATATGATGCGATACAAAAAAAATTCGCGAACCAGAAAAAGGAAAGGGAAACCAAACTAAAACTTAAACGCAACTAAGTCTACCAGGGGTCCTCTGCCTTCAAATTATGTCATCTGTTCCTGTTCGTGGGAGGTAGCCCACCAGGTGGGCCAGGGGGTTTTGGGGGGGGGGAGCAAGGAGACAAGGGAGATGGCAGGGTAGGGGCCATCCGGGGCGTCCCTGCGTTAGTGCGAGCCCATTTCTGTCCCCTCGATCCAACATCCCTGTCCCATGACTGCCCAACAGCAGCTAGTCCTGCTCTGGATTAATATTTGCCTCTCGCTCTGCTTCGGGCTCTGAATTGTCTGCTTGCGACTCCGTTTCATTCGTTTTACGTGCTTCCCATGCCCCCAATATTTCTGCCCATGGTTCTGCCAAAGGTGTATGCCTTTCAGTGACCTTATCTTCGCGGATCAATGCCCTCTCCTCTGCTCTGGACCAGCAGGAAACATCGTTCTCCCAGTCAGATATTTGGGGGCCCGTTGCTGCCCTCCATCTAAGGGCTATTCTCTGTTTAGCCAGTAGGAAGGCCAGGTCCGCGAATCTATGTCCCAGCCATTTAGATTTGGGTCTCGGGAAGAGTCCCAGTAAGCACACTTCCGGGCAGCATGTCATAGTGCGAGCCAGGACCTCATTAACTGTCTCCACAATCGTTGTCCAGTACTGCCGGAGCTCCGGACAGGACCCTGTACATGGCAGACATGATATCAACTTTAAGTACTCTCAACGCGCATGCCCCTCGACTCAGTGGCAAAGCCATCTCCAGCATCTCATATGCCGATGATGTGGTCCTGGTAAGCCATACCCAAGTGGGTATGCAATGCTTACTCAACATTAGTTTTATTGCCTTTGGATTAATGAGGCACAGAACGGGGGGGTTAGATTTTCTGGTAATAAGTAGTTGGTCTTGCTGCAGTAGTTTTGCGGGAGAGGAAGGAGTGTACGTGTATTTTGTATGCAGTAGTACACTACGATTTCTGGTAGAAGAGCATTGAGGGTAATATTAGTAGTGTGATGTCTGGTGTAGAGCAGCAGATACGGTTTAGAGGAAGCAGTGACATATGTAATTTTGCACTCTCAGGAACGGCACAGAAGGGACTCCAGAGCTCCCCAGTGTCTGATCCTTGTAAAATAGTTGGAGATGTGAGTTTTGAGCTCAAGTGTGAAAGAAGGAAAATTGGATAAGATTTTGGTTTTATCACCATAAAGATGATAGGAGAAGCCACATGAGGAACTAATATTGCTCAGCAAGCAGGTGTTAATATAACACCACATACCATAACACATGATCGTAAAACACCACATAGCACACCCTAACATAACACAGCATAGCACAGCAGGCCATAAATAAGCACACATAGCGGTATAGCCCTGCATGGCACAACAGTGCACAGCACACCATAACACAGCTTAGCGCAGGACAACACAGCTTTACAGTGCATAGCAGATCATATCAGAACATATCACAATGCACCCTAAAGCAACACTGCACAACATAAACCAACTAACTTAACATAGCATTAACCAACACATTACACATCAACACAGCATTGCATCACTCAACATAATAAATCACAACATAACCTAGCAAAGCACTGCTATAAACAAAGCAGACTCTAATATAAAACACTGCAATACAGCATATCACAACACACCATTGCATAACATAGTATAGCCCTGCACGATAAACCATCACATAACAGAGATCTAGATAACATGCCCTATCATATTAGCATAGCAAGACACCACATTCCACACCCTAACGTAAAGAACTGCATTGCACAGTATTGAGAGGTACAGCCTAACAGCTTAGGGGCAGATTTACAAGCCCCTTGCGCCACTTGTGCGTCACTTTTCCCATGTTAAAAGTGACGCAAACGTGGCGCAAGGGGCTTGTAAATCTGCCCCTTAGTGTGTAAGATCGATCAGTTAAACTAATGGGCGGCAGCAGTGATCTGTGCATCACCTGACAGGCAGATTTTAAAATCGTGGAATATTTGTTTTTCCTTCTAAATTTGAAAGAACAAGGACCAGTCAGTTGGGTAATAACTTGCCATCAGCGTCTGGCAACAGAGGCCGTACTGTCATCAGCGTCTGGAGACAGAGCACGTACTGTCATCAACGTCCAGAGACAGAGCCCGCACTGTTCTAGGTGAAGTTACTTTTTTTACAGCTTCCTCCCCTACCAGAGGGCCAACATTGAGGGTAGCATGTTCAAAGACAAAACGCCAGTTTTCTAGGACTGATGAATATATGAGCACCTTTTATTCCAAACACACATGCTATGTTTTAATGGCGATTCTAAATCTATTTTGTATATTATTCATTTGTATTACATAGTATATTTCTCAATAACTTTATGTTCAGTTCTGACTATTAATACAGGCAACATTAATTACAAGCCAGCCTTATTGGCTTTGCAGTGCTTGTTTTTAGGTCTCGCCTACTAGATATCGAGTGCACAGTCTGTTGCAAGATGTATTGTTAGCTTACAGTAGGCTTAGAGCCCGCCCATTGCTTACTATTGATGGACCTTATTGCCACCCTAATTTGCTTGCTTCGTATTCGTTAGCTTGTGTGGGCTTTCCTTCCTCTTCTTGTGTTTGTCCCTCGCCTGGAGCATGAACACATTACTTATGACCTTCCACTGCTCACTTTCCAGGTGCTACATTTTTCTTTTTCTTTAAGCACTCCATACGAGTGCATGTGTTTTCCAGCTATCTCCCTCATGTGCGTCTAACTCCTCTCTCTGCAGGGCTACGGTCTTCCTCTTTCTCACCCGTGTGCTTCCCCGTCATTGCTTTCTTGCCCATGTGCTCTTACCACCAGCTTCACATTGCTTTGTTTCATCTGTTTGCTCCCTCATGGGCTCCACTCTGCTTTGTCTTTCTGTTTTCTCCCCTTCCCCCCCCCCCCACCTGCTCCCCACCCATGTTGCTTCCAGCCCATGGACCACTTTGTTACTTCTCCCTCCACCCGGTTCTCTGTGTTGCTGCTGCAACACTGTTGCTTCCCCTCACCTGCTTAAAAAAATGCTTCTGCGCTTTTTTTCTTTTTAGTTACCAATCCAACTCGCCTATAAAATGACACTGCCACTTTTATGTTTCTTTTTTGGCCATGTAAAAAGATTTTTGTTTTTTAATACCTTAGCCGTGCTTTATAGCACTGAGGATGCTGTGCAGTATAGCTAAAAATTATTGGCAAAGCCAATAGGTCCCAAAGGTCTATTGGCTTTGCCAATACTTGTTTAAAGTTATGATTTCTGCACATTGTGCCTACCAAAAATGTATATCAGTGAATGTTAATTGCAATGTATGCAATCTGCCTAATGTCCCCTCCACACATTCCAAATTCATGCTTTTAAATGTTGGCCTATAAAATTCAGTTGGCTTTATCATGCGTGGTTATAAATGCGCCCCAAATCTGCATGTTTATAGAAGTAAAGTGCACTCCCTCCAAGCATCTTCACAGAGCAAAATGTGCACATCCTGTTAGAAGCACAAACTGCATATTGCAAGAGAGTCCATGCGTAAAATATTTGGCTTAGCTGCATGCTTGTGTGTGGAGGCTGCCTTGTACTGAGGTTAAAAGTCTTACATCCTACAATGAAACATATATTGAGTCACAGAAATACATTTGTAGTCTGAAATGAGTCACGAGTCACTTGACCTCCTGCCTGGTTCCTTCACACTGACCCGTGGTTCTCATTCTACACTGTCAGGTGAGGAGCATGGCCCTGTTTTCATCATGACAGCAAGTGGGAGAGGTCAATGTATTTAGGTCGGTATAATGTTCTCAGTACAGTAAGCACTTAATCATTGTTATTTTGTACATGTTTTTTAGGAAGTAGGCCACTACTGTTTTTTAGTCAACATTGCAGCCTACAGTTTAATCTGATCGCCCTACTACTCTTTTGGACAAGCTCTGGATTTAACGAGGCCTGTTGATTTTGCTTACTTTAGTTTTGCAAAATTTCATGAGAGTCAAGTGAATGACACACTTTTTCCCAAAACCTAATTTCATGGTAACTCGGGTGAAAATTGAGCATAAGGGCATACCTTGTGTTCAAAAGGCAAGCAGGATACAAGCAGGGGGAAGTGGTTTGAGGAGAACACTTCTTCCCAAATACATTTTCTCCTTGAGCCAGTCTCGTGCTGCAAAAAAACGGGTGAAATTGTGAAATAAAAATTCTCAGCTATAAAATCTGTGGAATTCTATGGCTTTGGAGTAGTGTGAAATTTGCACATTTCGGAGATGTAATAAAAACAAAAAAATCACTCATGCCTAGATTTAATATGCTAAGAGGTAAATGCCATCTCCCTGAACAGGATGGGAATAGCCAAAAGCACTTGCTAGAATTACTGACTGTGTGCCACTCATGTGAATATTACTGAGCGCGTTACTGCTGCGAGTAGCTGACCATAGCGATCAAAGCTTACTAATTTGCGCCACCGCTTCATTTATATCTCGTGATGTCGTCTGGGTCAGAAGCCACATGCTTATTTCCTCCTGTGAGGATACCATTTAATGTCATGTGAGCTTCTGTGCTGCTATTGTCTGGCCAAAGGCCATGTGAGAGCATTACTGGCAATGCTTTCATCATGCTTTGACACTGGACAAGTTTGACCTCTTTTTGGTCAGGGAATCTTGGCACCTATGTTCTTTTTATGTTATGTTATTATACTCTACAGTGGTCTTTGCATGTGCTTTCAAGTGTTTCTAGTTGTGGGGGAGAGGAAGAGTTCTCCGACTGCGGAAAGGTGATTGGAGAGAGTAGACTCGGTCTCTGGAACGATGCACTCCACCACCGAATGGCCTTTAACAATGCGCCAGTTTTTCATTGTGCAGTATGTGATTCGGAGATGTGTCCCAATAGAGCCGATCAGGGAGGGAAGAGGGGGCGTAGGGGAGGGGGGGTCAAGACTTTTCGCTGACTGTCAATATGCTGTTTTCATGTGATAATGATGTCACGTTTTTTTTGTACCTGCCAATAAAAACGTGTACATAAAGTGTTTCTAGTGTTTCAGTCAAAAAAAGGTGCATATTAATAGGATGTGTTTGAGTTTCATTTTTGTTTTGTTTTTAGTTAAATTGGTGTTTTAAAGATTGTTTTGCTTCCTTATTATTTTCTTATGTTAAAATGTGTAGTTTCTTTCTGATTTCTTGGGTGGTTTCTCTTTACAGCGAGTCTCTTTTGTAATCCTATGATTTTTCCACTGTGTATCTAGTCAAAGTATCATTACGCACCTTAGTAAACATGGTGTAAGAATTAGGCCCGGGCAGAAATATAATTTCGCTCGCAGAATTTGGTAACTGCTAAATTCTGACAATCGGCACGTAGCGGAATTACTCTCCCATTTGTGCCTTGCGGTGTTCACAGGAACAACGCGAGGTTTGGCAACGTGCACTTGTGAATGCAAGTTGCCGGCCCCTGGCACGATTTCTGGTCGCCACGGAGTCTTCCGGCACCTTTCTGTAACAGAGCTGCTTCTTAAGTAGATTTTCTACTCGTGCAACAAATGACTCAGGCAGGACATGTAGTTTACATGTTCTGATAGTAAACATGCGAAATCACCACCTTTATTATGGAAACACTTGGTCGCCCAATTGGCAAATACAGGGTTACACGCTGACCCCTCAGATGTGCTAACTCCTGAACGGTGCAATCAAAGTGGGCACTCCAAGGTATCATACAATTCATTACATTAAGTCCGACTTTTTTCTCAAGTCGAAAGTATTGTAACTGGTTGCAATGTGCAGCTTTGTTGCCTTTAAAACTCCTGTGCCTTCCCGAGCACACATGGAGCCTGTTCCACTAGACAACTTTCTGCCCTCCTGGAGAGACATGACAGTGGCTCTCAGGAAGGAGACCGGTAAGGGATTTCAGGCCAGGAAGGTGTTACCTCCTTCTTGCAGAAAGCCACTTAGGTGTTTACCCCAAATGGCAGGCTTCAAAGGAGAAGTCGCCTTTGAAGGGCAGATGTGTCATGCTAGGGAGGAGGGCTGACCATTGTTTAGGCAGACAGGCTGGCACAGGGAGTAGAGAGGCGAAACCAGTTGCCAAACCGGTTTTCCCATGGGCGTGTTGTTCAGATTCCCTACCCCACCCCAGGGGTGGGTTAGGGAATCTGAACACCGAGAAAGGGGTCTCACCATCTTGGGAGTGGGCAAAATGGTTCATCCTGGGATAGCCTGATTCCACACTCCACAGGAAGTGGTCACCTGGTGGGAGGCTACCAATCACATCCTGCCCTGGGGGCATATTCCAGGCATAAAGGGGGTACCCCTGGGATCCAGACCTCAGAACTCAACCAACTTGGAAGAAGGACTGCCCTGTAAGACCAGCAAATAGAGGCTGCACCGTCAAAGACTGCACCTACTGCACCTGGTGGCTAGCGAAGAAAGGGACTGCGCCTGCCATGTCCTGCTCAAGGGGAATCTGTCTCCAGAGTCCAGTCAAGCCAAGAGAACTCCAAGGGCCAGTTGACTGGCCTCCTGTTTGCAGCACATGGACACAACAGCTGAAGAAGCCTGCTGGGGCAAGTTGGTAGCCCAAAGTCTTCAAACCACTGCCACCGCCGCCGTGCAGCAACAAAGACCCGATGCACAGAGTTGCACCTGATTTAGCTGAGCCCGGGGGTGTTGTCAGAGAGTTGCTGGGACGCTCAGAAGGAGAGGTATTAATCATCGACCCAGAAAGGATTAGCCTGTGACCGCAACATCAGGCGACTGGTAGTCCAGTGGCGGCTGCACTTCGGCCTGACCGGAGAGGCCTTCGTGAGATGTTGATTCTGCAACTAGGATCCCCTCACCATATTCATGGACTGAGGAATCCCATCAGAAAGACCCCAGTCAACCGTGTCGCACCCACAAAATCCTGAGAGCATTTTCAGCATCCTTCATCCCTTACATCCCTTCCTTACATCAGGACCACTCCATAGGAATCCATTGTAACATGGATAAAGTGCAAGAAACAGCTAAAGGACTGCTTCTTCTGTGAAGATAACTGTTCTTGAGGACCTTGCTGGTCCCCCTGACTAGCTCCCTGCCAGAGTTGGTTGCCCCAAGTACTTCTAACCGACCGAATTGACACCCAAAGTTTCTTTGAAAAAGTTTCTGTGTCCAGTTTTTGACTTTGCCAAGGCTTGTTTGAAGTTGAGTACAGTTGCTTTGATTTATTATTGTTTGTAAACATCTATATCTTCAGAACCCTCTGGTGGATCTTTTTCGTTTTAGTGTCTACATTCTTATAAAAATATAGTCTATTTGTATAAATTAGTGTTGGATTTTTTGAGTGTGATGTCTATTTCTTCTTCAATTGTTCTGGTGCTGTTAAACTGCTTTACACTTGTTCCTCTGTCTAAGCCTTGCTGCTCAGTGCCAAAGCAACCCAGGATTGAACTAAGGGATTGACAGGCAAAACCTAAGGGTCCTAAAGGGTTGAGTGAGGTCGCACAACCACACCATATAATACACCCCATTTCCTAACAGTCATATTATGTGGTCAGCAAAAGCCTGCTGTGACCTTAACAAAACTATACAAATTAATGTATACAAGAACAGCAGGGCCAAACTCCATAGGCCCTATTACATATAAGGTGCACTTTCCCTGTTTGCGCCAGGCGCACCTTCAAACAGTTGCGACGGGTGCAAACAGGGAAAGTGTGCCCTATTAGGTTGAATGCACTGCCCTCACCGCAGCCGCGAATTTGCGCTGCCCCTTGGGGCAGCACATTCAAATGAAATATGGAGCGGCTGCTTCAAAGCCGCTTTGTGTTTCACTGTGCATGCGGTGCCCGCCTGCACTTGAAAGAGGTGAGAGGGATCCCCTTGCAGGCGGGTCCAGTAAGTGACTGCACCCGCCTGCAAGGGGATGTCTGGGGGTCAATAGGACCCCTTTGACCTCCTCCAAAGGGCTGCCATCAGGGGTGCGCACTGACAGTGCACCACCTTTTTTGTGGCGCACTGTCAGTGCGCCTCCTGATGGCTTCCTTACCTCTGCGCCTGAGTCCATAATAAGGCATGGGCGCGGAGGTAAAGAGATTCTCTCATTTGACGGGGCCACGCCCCCTGCAAATGAGGAAATGCCCTTTTGAGATAGCGCTAGTGCAACTTATGCACTAGCATTATCTGTATTACAGAAGGCGCCACACAAGCATCTGTGGCTCCTTCTGTAATACTAAAGTGCCCCGGGGGCGCACAAAGCGGGCACAAATGCCCCTTGCGCCCAGGGCCGGACTGGCTACCGGGCGTTTTGGTGGGCTGCCAAGCTGGGGGCTGATTTCACTGCGGTGGGGGCTGATTTTGTGGATGGGGACCTGTATGCACTTCTAAATAAAGAAAGTAAAACAAATGGTTTTAAGTCATACTTTAAAATCATTTGGTTTTGCATTGTTTACTTAGAAATGCCCGGTAGCCAGTCCGGCCCTGCTTGCGCCCCAGGAGCACTTCCTGTAATATCGGCCAATAAAGGCTGGTGCCATGTAGTTATGTAGGCTACTTGTGTAGTGGGCTGGTTGTCTGTCCCTATGAATTGAGCTACACACTGCAGAGATGTGGTAATATTAATTCTGGTGCCATGGGAGTGGGTCTCCCCAGTTTCGGCGCCATGTGATCAGGCCTCCTCCAGCTCACATTGATACTTATAGTTTGTTTGATGTTTTCCTGCTTTTAATCCAAATGAACAGGGTTATTCTTGCTTCTCAAGAGCACACATGATATCACCTTACACTAGTCCACTTTCTTCTCTTACCTCATCATTTGAGTTTCATACCCATTTTTATGCCAATTTTGTCACCAAGTGTTTTTTCATTCACATCTTTTGCTCTGTTTCTCCCTGTCTCACTTCTATTGAAATCTAGAGACAATTTTCTTTCTTTAAACTCCTTATCAGTCAAATATTCTCTTCTTGTTTGTTCTTCAGTTGCATCCATCACCTTGTACAGTTTCTTTTCTTCTTTCATGTATTTCCTCTATTTCTCCTGCCAGATTTTGGGCTTCATCGCAAATTCGCCCCTATTATTTTCTGAGCATATGTCTCTGTAACCTACACATCATGTCTACAGCTGCCAACCAGCTTAGTTTTCTCCTGGCTAAGTTCCTCTTCCTTTCCACTGTTTATATTGCTCTATCAAATTATGGTATTTTAGTTTCAAAACCAATTCTGAAGTCTTCAATCCACATTCATTCCAACTCTTTTGCTTTCCACGAATCAATGTTACTATATCTGTCACTTCTTATTAAGTAATTATAACATTACAGACACAATTGCACTTCCTTTGTTTTCTCAAGTTTCTATTATATCAACCTGCTTTACAACTCTGTTCTCCTTCATCGTCCTCGCAGTGTTCCAATTGCACTGTTTCTATTATTGTAAAGTGCTTTGAATAAAAGTTCCCTTGAAATGCAAATAAATGAATACACCTGCATGGATGATTAGATGGTGTTGCTGTTCTTTAAGAGATCAGAACAGGTTTAGTGTTTATATTCCCCACTTTTGGTGGATGGCTCGTGTCTATTGGTAATTTTATTATTTAGGGACTGGTTTGTCTGTTGGTTTGGTTTGGCTGGTTTGTCTGTTGTCAGCATTTCAATCTGTACATTCCAGTTCCCAGCAGTATGTTGTTTAGCAGAGATGAATCCCTGAGAAGTGGATCAGCGAGTTTGTTTTCTCATTCCCAGGAACCAGTTGAATCTGCCATACACATCCGTGATCCTGTAATTGCCAGAGATGTATTTTTGGGGATTACACAATCGATGGACCTCTTCATTCCATTACACACCCAGTCCCGATGAATGGACTACATTCATTTTATGTTTTTTGTTTGTATTTCCTGCATACTCCTACTGCGGAATTTAAGTTGAAATTTTAGATCTCAAACTTGCATCACCTTATTCGACACTTGTTAGTTTGAAAAGTGTTTAAACGAATTGCTTTAAATAACATGTTTTGTCTTTAATGTGTTTACTAGAAGACCAGAGACTCTCTGGTGCTCATTTAGTGATTGTCGGACCTTTCCAGTAATGACAGTTTTTTCTGATGCTAATAGGCACTGATTTCCTGGGCACAGAACTGGTTTCACGGGAGTAATAGATGCAGCAGCACCACTTTTTTCCTATATACAAAAATCGTATTAAATGTAGGGAAAACCACGTTCCACATATTTAAAAACATTTTTCACACCTTCGGAAAAACTATAAATTGCTATCTGGATCACTGGGTGTTTATTTTAAAGCCTGTGTGCAAGGCCGACCTGTGGCATGGGCGAGCTGGGGGGCACGCTCAGGGTGTGGTTGACAAGGCGTGGTTACCCAGGGCCAGAGCAAAGCAGAGCTGTTAGTGTTAAGGTCATGCAAAGTCTTCCTCCGACTTGAATCCATCTATTGAGGTGAAACAGCTTTTAATCCCGTTCTACTGAGCAGCAGGCACCCTTAACTAACCCCTCTTCAAGTCCCTTCCTCCTCCCACATCTATGTCCCTCTTACTTCTGCACCGATCCCCCGGGCCCTCTCCACGCCTGGTTCTAGAATTCTGGATCTGGGCGAGCCATCAAGAAGTGTGGGTGGCATGAGGAAGCAAGGGGGAGCAGACAAAAAGAAAAGAAGGGATTTCGCAATATATGCAATTTTAGACATTGTCACATATCTAATTTTGCATTTGTAGAAAGTTATATATTTTAGAGATTGTATGTGTAGGACCTTAAGCCACATAATGTGCCCAATGCCTAATTTGTACTGTAATGAGGAATATGTGCCACCGGCTATGAGTGGAGATTCTGTCCAGTGCTGACAGGACAGTGCTGCAAGCCCTGCCCAATGTGTTCTGGAGACTGGTTACAAGGTCTGGGCTCTGGTCATTACCCGTGCCAGTGCACACTATGCATAGACATGGCCCACCATTATCACAGTGTGTGAGCTGTGAATTGTGGGATGCCATGGCACCAATCCTAACAATAAATGTTTAACACTTAAAAAACAATAATTTGGGGCGTGGCCAAGATGGCAGCGAGGTAGGACGCCTTCCTTCGCCTCTCCTGCCTGCCGCCGGCCCGATACAGCATAGTGGACCCAGCCACCAGCGAAATGTTGTAATCCAGCTGGGTGTACCCTGCGGAGCACTCTGGCCAGTCGTGGGCCCACGAGCGTGGCATCCGCGACCTAGAGGGGGGAGCATATCGCCGCTGTGCGGCAGGCCTCCGGGACGCGTCGGAAAAGAGACTGGGCTTGGTGACGCGCTGGAGGGTGGTTTTCTGCCCGCCACCGAAGCGAAGCCCTGGGAGAGACGCCTACAAGGTCCGGAGCCAGGACTGTGAAATTCGGCGGCCGCGGTGAACCAGCGAGTTCGACCGGCAGGCCTGCATGTTGGTGTCGGCGAGGCCCCTCGGCAGACCAGCAGAGGGAGTCTGCGGGGCGTGTGGTGCAGTCACCTGGAAGCAGCAGGAAGTCCTGGAGTCTTGAGCGAGGTGCTGGAACACTCTCCAGAGCCCTAGAGACCAGCGTGACGTCGACGGAGGCACCGGCTGAGTGCTCAGTAGAGGTGAGGAGCGGGAGTTGGGCCCCGGTGCTGAGCCCTAATGGAGAAGGGGTGTAGAAGCCTCCTAGCTGGAAACCAGGGATGTGAAAGCCGGAGATAGATTGACCCCCCGCCGAGAGAGCGACACCTGGCCTGGGGCAGAACTGGAGGGAGTCGGACCATAGCTGGAGACCCAATACACTCCGGCTGCTGTAGAGGGAGAGAGACCCCAGTAGCGGAGCGCCGGAAGGGATTCCGAACTAATCTACTACCGCGACACCAGCGTGATATCCTAGGTATTGACGCCTGCATGGAGTCCAGTGATCACGCACCGTGGCCCACATAAGAGGCCATATACGCTACACCTGGGCCACCCAACGGCCCTAACTAATAATCAAAGATCCCCACAACCTAGAGCAGACTTAGGCTACTGCTCCTCCTGTGGTGTAGAGGTCGCGACCACAGTGAACGCAGAGGGGATCCGCAAGAAGACCTGGTCAGGTGCCAGAGACCTCCAGTCCCAGAGGCTGATGACAAGGAGGACATAGGGAAGCCGCAATGTAAAAATTAGCACAAACTGCGCCAAGAAAGACCGCTCCCTCAAGGATATGCTCACGCGCCCTAGCGGGAGCATAATGGGGAACACAATCTCAGTGGCTGAGGCTTCCCGGAGCCAAGTGGAACAAACGTCAGAGGAACCGGTGACACACACATTCCTGGAGTCGCAGTTCTCGACACTTCGGGAGGTCTTACAGACGGGCAAGAAAGATCTCACACAGGAAATCAAGGAGATCAGGAAAGAAGTGGACACACTCGGGGACCGTGTGGCAGCACTAGAGGACAAAGGGGATGGCGACAAAGAGGAAGTGGAGGCACTCCGGCAGGAGGTACTCTGTCTCCATGGCCAGCACATAGATTTACAGGCCCACCTCGAATACCTCGAGAATAGATCCCGTAGGAACAACGTCTGCATCCGAGGAGCAGCACCAAAGGCGGAAGGAGAGGATATATTCGGCTAATGAGGGATCTCTTTCGCCATGTCCTTGGCAAACCACAGGACGTAGAGATCAAGATAGACAGAGCGCATAGAGTGGGCCCAACCCGCTCCAACACAGCACCCCGGTGAACATTTTGGTATGCGTGTATGACTTTCAGGTTAAAGAAGAAATTCTGCGCAGAGCCCGAGATATGCATCCAATCACTTTCAGGGACCAAACACCGACACTTGCGGAGCCAGAATATCGCCTACTCCTGGGGTCACCCCTTTCAGCTCATCTTTCGCTTGGGGGGCAAGCTCCACCCACTAAGATCCCTCACGGAGGCCTGCCAGCTGCTGGGACTAGACTTGCCCGAGGGGAGTGGCAACCTTGGGCCCTCGTCTCCGTCTCATGGAGAGCAACAACGACGATGGCGAAGGCAGAGGCCGTGACGCAACCCGAGAAGACTGGACCAGGTGGAGATAGCGGAGGGTCAGCAGGCGGCACTGGAGTCTATCCCTGCAACGCTGGCCAAAACAGATGGACCTTAGCACACTGAGAAGACAGCAGCTTTCTTCAGAGTATCGGGTGGGTGGGGGGTGGGGGGGGGTGTTGGGAGACTGGCCACACTATGGTCCATGAGTACTCACCCTGGCAGTAAAGTTTGGCTGTGAGACTGACATTGGACATTTTCTTTACTTTCATAGTTAATTCTTTTCTGGAGTTAGTAGGGTTTTTTTGTTTGGGACGCCACTCACTTCTAGGCTGCACAAAACGAAACACCTATGGGCTAGATAGGAAGCCGTTGGCAATGGAGAGTGGGTTCCCTGGGCCCTTACTACAGCTGGCACTCACAGCATGTTCACCCTTTTCACACACAAATGCAGTTCTCAATCAATCAATCAATCAATCAGGCGTTTGTTAAGCGTGACTACTCACCCGTAAGGGTCTCAAGGCGCTGGGGGTAAGGGGGGGTGCAGGTTCCAGTCCATCAAGGAGGGGGTCTGTCGAAGAGCCAGGTTTTGAGGTTTCTTGCGAAGATGGGAAGCGATGTTGTCTGTCGGAGGTGGAGCGGAAGGGCGTTCCAGGCTCTGGCTGCGAGGAAGGAGAAGGAGCGGCCTCCCGATCTGGTCTTTCTGGTGCGGGGGACCACGGATTAGGAGAGCTGGGCTGATCGTAGGGTCCTTTGGGGTGCGTGGAAATTGAGTCGGCTGTTCAGTTATGCTGGTCCGGTGTCGTGAAGGGCCTTGTGTGCGTGGGTGAGCATCTTGAAGGTGACTCTGGCCTCGATGGGGAGCCAGTGGAGTGTGCGCAGGTGCTGGGAGATGTGGCAGTGTCTTGGCAGGTTGAGGACCAGTCTTGCGGCAGCGTTCTGGATGTTCTGTAGCTTGCGGGTGAGGTTTTTGTTTATTCCGGCGTAGAGTGCGTTGCCGTAGTCGAGTCTGCTGGTGACCAGGGCGTGAGTGACGGTCTTTCTGTGTTCGAGGGGGATCCATTTGAAGGTCTTACGTAGGAGGCGGAGGGTGTGGAAGCAGGAGGACGAGACGGAGTTGATCTGGCGGTCCATTTTGAGCTTGGAGTCCAGGATGATTCCCAGGTTGCGTGCGTGGTCCGTGGGGGTGGGCGGGTTTCCGAGGGCGGGGGGCCACCAGGTGTTGTTCCAGGCGTCGGGGTTTGGACCCATGATGAGTACTTCTGTCTTGTTGGTGTTTAGTTGTAGGCAGCTGTTTTTCATCCATTTGGCGACGGCTTTCGTGCCTTCTCGAAAGTTGTGTCTGGCGGTGTTGGGTTCGTTGGATAGGGAGAGGATGAGTTGGGTGTCGTCTGCGTATGACACGATGTTGAGTCTGTAGGTTCTGACGATGGGGGCGAGTGGAGCCATGTAGATGTTGAAGAGCGTAGGGCTGAGGGAGGACCCCTGAGGGACTCCGCAGGTGGTTGGTGTAGGGTCCGAGAGGAAAGGGGGGAGTCTGACCCGCTGCGTTCTGCCGGAGAGGAAGGAGTAGATCCATTCAAGGGCCTTGTCCTGGATCCCTGCGTCGAGGAGTCTGCATATTAGGGTGCGGTGAGAGACTGTGTCGAACGCCGCTGAGAAGTCTAGGAGGATGAGGGCTACTGTTTCTCCTTTGTCCAGTAGGGTGCTGATGTCGTCTGTTGCGGCGAGGAGGGTGGTTTACGTACTGTGGTTTTTTCTGAAGCCGGATTGGGAGGAGTCGAGGATGTTGTGCTCTTCGATGAATGTGGCGAGTTGGCTGTTGATGGCTTTCTCGATTACTTTAGCTGGGAACGGGAGCAGGGAGATGGGTCTGTAGTTTTTGAGGTCGGTGGGGTCCGCCGAGGGTTTCTTCAGGAGGGGGTTGACCTCGGCGCGTTTCCAGTTGTCAGGGAACGAGGTGGTCGCCAGGGAGCGGTTGATGGTGTGGCAGAGTATGGGTGCGATGGTGTCGGCGGCTCTGTTGAAGATGTGGTGGGGGCAGGGGTCCGTGGGGGCCCCGGAGTGGATTGACTTCATTGTCTTCAGTGTGTCTTCGGTGGTGAGGGCTGTCCAGTTGTCAATCGCTGGCTTCAGGGTGTCGGGGGTGGTTGGCGGGGGTTCAGTGTATTGGTTGTCTTCGTCGAAGTTGTCGTAGATGCTCTTGATTTTGTGGTGAAAGAAGGTGCTGAGTTTGTCGCAGAGGTCTTGTGAGGGAGGAATGTCCGTCGATTCGCTGGTGGGTTGGGCGAACTCCTTGATGATGTTGAAGAGTTCTTTGCTGTTGTGTGCGTGTGTGGAGATTCTGTCTTCAATCGCCTTTTTCTTGTTTTTCTGATGAGTTGGTGGTGGGCGTTGGTAGCGGCTCTGGAAGTTGTTGTGTGCTTCTGTGGATTTGGTGTTCCTCCAGGCCTTTTCGAGGCGGCGGCAAGTGCGTCTGGACTCTCGAAGTTCGGTGGTAAACCATCTGGCTTTCTTGGCGTGGGTGTTGTTGTTTTTCTTGAGGGGGGCTATGGTGTTGGCGCTGTCGGAGATCCATCTGTGCAGGGTTCGGGCTGCGGTGTTGGGGTCGTCGTTTCCCGCAATGGTTGGGGTGGAGTTGCTGAGTGAGGAGGTAAGCTGGTCATCGGTGATTCTGGTCCAGTTTCTTCGTGGGAGCAGGTGCTGGTGTCTGTGGATGGTGGGTGTTCTGAAGGTGAAGTGGACGCATCGGTGGTCAGTCCACGGGAGTTCGGTGGTGTGGCTGAAGGTGATGGAGTTTCCTGTTGTGAAGAGGGGGTTGAGGGTGTGTCCTGCTGAGTGCGTTGGTTCGGTCACGATTTGGCGGAGTCCAATGTTGTGGAGGTTGTCCAGGAGGGATGTGGTGTTGGGGTCCAGTTGGTTGTCGAGGTGGAAGTTGAGGTCTCCCAGCAGGATGTAGTTGGTGGATGCGATGGCATGCAGGGAGATGATGTCCGTGATGGAGTTAGTGAATGGTCCGCATGGTCCAGGGGGTTGGTAGATGAGGGTTCCTCGGAGGGTGGTGATAGGGCTGGTCAGTATCTTGAAGTGAAGGTGTTCCATCAGGTCTGTGGTTTCGTCGGGGAGTGTGCTCAGGCGGAGGGTGGATTTGTGGACGATGGCGATTCCTCCTCCCGGGCGGGTGGGGCGGTCCTTCCTGGAGATCTTGTATTCTTGGGGAATGGCGATGGCGATGTCTGGCCCCGAGGCGGTGTTGGTCCAGGTTTCGGTGAAGAACGCTACGTCCGGGGTGGTGCTGTCGAGGAGGTCCCAGATTTCGGTGGCGTGTTTGTGGAGGGATCGGACGTTGAGGAGGATGCATTGCAAGGTCTTCGGTACGTGTGTGTTCTTGCGGTCGGGTTGTGCTGGGTCCGTGTTCCTAGCGGTGCTGTAGGTTTGTCGGCAGAGGTGACAGCTGAAGGGTCCGTGGGTGTCGGCTGGTGAGGCTAGCATGCAGTTGTTGTTTCGTACTGGGTTGAGTGTGCGGAGTGCTGCTGGGTCGTAGCGTTGGCGGTGCGGAGGTCCAGGGTTCCTGACGCTGGTCGCGGTCGGGTCGTGGACGGCGCAGACAGGCTTGCCTTTGGCGTGCCTTTGGTGCGCCAGCGGCACGGCCGCACAGCGGCCGCCATTAAGTAGGGGTCGGGGAGGGCTGGACAGCTGGGAGGCGGGGAGGGGAGCTGGATTGGGGTAGAAAAACGAGTGAAAAAGCGAGTGAAAAACGAGTGAAAAAACGAGTGAAAAACGAGTGAAAAACGGAGCTAGAGAAAGGAGATAGAGGTCCACTGGACCACCAGGGATGAGGCGCAGGGAAGCCTGCGGGTGGAGGAGGGCCTCGAGCACCAAACACTCGAGAGTGCAGGGGCAGGCCTCACTTAATGGTGGAGCTGCGAGGGAGGGGGAGCAATTTCACTGACAATGGGTCAGTGGTCTTGCACGCCTGTCCCCGCAGCGGCCGCCATTAAGTAGGGGTCGGGGAGGGCTGGACAGCTGGGAGGCGGGAGTGGGGAGGGGAGCTGGATTGGGCTGGTCACGCTGGTCGTGCTGGGGGGGAGGGGCCGCGGGGGCAGCAGTGGCAGGGAAAGCGGGCAGGAAAGGAGGGAAAAGGAGGAGTAAAGGAAAAAGGAAATAGAGCAGAAAGGAGCAGAAATGCAGAAAAGTGCAGAAAGTAGAAGAAAAAGAAGGTAGAAAAACGAGGGAAAAACGAGTGAAAAAATGAGTGAAAAACGAGTGAAAAACTGAGCTAGAGAAAGGAGGTAGAGATCCACTGGACCACCAGGGATGAGGGGCAGGGAAACCTGCAGGTGGAGGAGGGCCTCGAGCACCAAACACTCGAGAGTGCAGGGGCAGGCCTCACTTAATGGTGGAGCTGCGAGAGAGGGGGAGCAATTTCACTGACAGGAGGGCGGTTTCCGTACTGTGGTTTTTTCTGAAGCCGGATTGGGAGGAGTCGAGGATGTTGTGCTCTTCGATGAATGTGGCGAGTTGGCTGTTGATGGCTTTCTCGATGACTTTCGCTGGGAACGGGAGCAGGGAGATGGGTCTGTAGTTTTTGAGGTCGGTGGGGTCCGCCGAGGGTTTCTTCAGGAGGGGGTTGACCTCGGCGTGTTTCCAGTCGTCGGGGAACGAGGCGGTCGCCAGGGAGCGGTTGATGGTGTGGCGGAGTATGGGTGCGATGGTGTCGGCGGCTCTGTTGAAGATGTGGTGGGGGCAGGGGTCCGTTGGGGCACTCAGAATCCTCACCCTCAAGGTGAGGGGGCTTAACAACCCAGTGAAGCGCAGGGCAGTAATTTCTTATCTGAAAAGCTCGAGAGCAGATATCTGCCTTTTGCAGGAGACACACTTGCTAGCCAGAGACTGTCACTGCCTTAGATCGTAAGCCTTCCCCCACCAGGTAGGCTCCTCACATATCGTTTCACACTGGGGGGGGCAGGCAATAGTGGGGGGTTCCGTTTACGCCCCGTACGAGGACAGGAGAAATTCCTCCATACAGCGCAGTCAGAGGCGATGCCCACCGACCGAACGCAGAGTGTTACTAGGGGGGGCCTTAACTTGGTGTTTGATAACACATTAGACAGATCAACACAGCGACATGTACAGATGGGTGCATTGTCTAGGGAGGGCCACGCCTGGCTGAGGGAGCTGGGGCTAATAGATCTCTGGAAGATTTCTCATCCCCAGTCCAACTAATACTCTTTCTTTTCCAACGCACATAAAACATGTGCTAGATTGGATTATTTCCTAGGCACAAATGACATACACACACTCATGACAGAGACGGAGATCCTCACAGCGGCACTCTCGGACCACACGGCGGTCACACTCTCGCTGTTTTTCCCCCCATTGGAGCATCCCTCCCGACAATGGCACCTACGTGATATGCTGCTGCAACGCCCTGAGGTTGTAGCACAGATTCATCAAAAATCTATCGAGGACGACCTATCTCATAATGACACCCCAGAGGTACGCACAGCGTACTATGGGAAGCGCTCAAAACAATAATTCAGGGCAAATTCATTGCGATCTCAGCTGCAGATAAAACACGGAAAGAGAAAGGGGAAGACCTCTCTCAGCAAATCAGAGAAGTAGAGCGCATACACCAGCGCACTGGGGCCCCAAGAATATGGCGCCAGCTATCCACGCTGTGCTCTCAGCTGACCGCAATAGATTTAGACCCACCGGCTGCGTCATTTCTCCCATGTGGGAGGGGACAAATGTGGTTGGCTCTTAGCTCATAAACGGCGAGTCCACCGGCAGAAACAAGGGACCCAATCGATACACACACAGTGGGGGGGTTCTGGTGACGGACGATAAAGACATAGTTAATGCTTTTTCAGGCTTTTACTCAAACCTATACTCGACCCAATTCCTAGACAGCTCTGACAGTGGACAATATCTGCAAGGGGCACAGATGACCTCTCTAACCCCAGAACAAACCGAACAGCTAGATGGAGAGATCCGCATCGAGGAGGTCATCTCGGCAATCTCCCGGCTGAAGCCGGCAAAGTCTCCAGGCCCTGACGGCTTCAGGTCGGCCTTCTATAAGACCTTCTGCCCCATGGTGGCGCCCCTTCTGACACAGCTTTTTAACACATTCACAGAGCCAGGGGCGATCCCGGCCTCAATGCTAACAGCCTCAATAACGGTGATTCCCAAGCCAGGTAAAGACAAATCTCATTGTAGCTCATACCGACGAATATCCCTTTTAAACGTAGACTTGAAATTATTTACGGGCATCCTGGCAAACAGGTTGAATTCATTTATGCCCTCACTGATTAACCCAGATCAAGCGGGCTTTATCCCGCAGAGGCAGACGTGCTTCACATCATCGAGAAAGCCTCCCGGGTGCCTGGATGCTACATGCTACTAACAATAGATGCTGAAAAGGCCTTCGACAGAGTTCACTGGCCCTATTTAGAGGAAGTCCTCATACATTCTGGCCTGGAGAGAAAATGAAGACCCAGATCCTAAACTGTTACCGATTTCCCACAGCAACGGTCAGGATCAATGGCTACACCTCTGCCTCCTTCCCGATAGGTAGGGGTACACAACAGGGGTGCCCATTGTCACCCCTGCTGTTCGCCCTCTACATGGAGCCTTGGTTCAGAGAGTCAGGGACCCACCTGATATCACCGGGGTGCCCTTTGGGAGCGACCAACACATCATAAGCCTCTATGCAGGCAATGTCCTTGTGACACGTCCCTAGCAGCCTTTCTAAGGGAACTGAAGGCATTTGGCAAGGCGTCTGGCTTTAGGGTCAACATCAAGAAATCACTAGCACTTAGCCTCTCTCTCCCTCTCCAAATGGTGGACCAGCTGAGGAGGCAGCATCCCATCCAGTGGTCGACCAGTCATATCCCTTACCCTGGGATCAATTTGGCATCAACCACGCAGACCACAGCCGACATTAATTATCGTAAACTGCATAGGCAAATCCGCAATGACTTACAAAGGTGGAAACACCAACAGATTTCATGGCAAGGCAGAGTAGCAGCAATCAAAATGATGATCTTCCCAAAGATTCTGTACCTTTTCCAGACCCTCCCCTTGCAGCCACCCACAGGAATGATTCCCAAGTTGCAGTCAGAGCTATTGCAATTTATATGGCAGGGACGGAGACCCCGCATGAAAAAAACCATCAGCTTCCTTCCCCCTAGTGAAGGGGGTCTAGGGATCCCCGACCTCCTACTATATTACCAGGCAGCGCAACCGCGTTATTTGGTGGAATGGAGCCGCACAGAATCCAAGAAACACTGGTTATTCCAAGACAGAGCAGTGGCTGGCACATCCCTACCAAAGGTTCCCTTTCTGAAGAAACCACACAGACCGCGGAATCTCTACCTATCTCCTATTACACGGGCAACAATGGTGGTGTGGGACCAGACTAGTACCCGGTATGGCCTGCCTACATTCCCATTCCACTGACTCTGTTACTAGACAACACAGATTTAACTCAGGGTGTGGGAAACACAAGGTTCACAAAGTGGTGGCTCTCGGAGTGCCGTTCAATGGCCCACTTGTTTGATGAGGAGGGGATCCTCTCTTTCCACCAAGTCCATGCAGACTACAGCATCCCTGAGTCGGAGCGCCTTCAATACCTGCTGCTCCAACACTGGACACTACAACCACAAACTAAGCCCAACACGCAGCGACACCTCACCCAGTATGAAAAATGGATTCTCACTAAAACCTCGGATAAGAAACTGATTTCAGAAATATATGCACTCCTGAACTCAAGGAACAAACACATACACAATGAAAGCCGGGACAGGTGGGAGAGGGACCTAGGTAGGCAGCTGAGTAGCAAAGAGTGGGAGGGAATATACCACAGAGCCAGGCACACTGCCGGTAACATGGCACTTACTGAAACACTCACAAAAATTGCCACGTACTGGTACTACACTCCGGCGCAGAAACACAAGGCTATTCCATCACAGAGTGCAGATTGCTGGCATGGTTGTGGATCACCGGGAACATTAGTACATATTTTATGGGACTGCCCATGGATACAGCAATACTGGCCTCAAGTGCTCGATGAAATCGACTCCCACCTCGACACCCAACTGCCACAATTCCCTGCATACATAATACCTGGCCTCCCAAATCCGTTAACATATCCCCTGAAATCTAGAAGAGGATGACAAATAGGGTTAGCACTAGGAGTTGCCATGCAGAACATTCTCACGCACTGGGGCACCCAACAGACGCCTTCCCATACCGGCTGGCTCCATAGGCTAAGGCACATACGGGGCATGGAAAAGATAACGCTCTCTGTGGCGGGTCAGGGATCTACATTCAGAGACTTATGGCACCCTTTCCTGTCCCTACTCGCACAAGATTTTCGTGGACTTACATGCCCTAGATATATGTGCATTCTACGCTTGCCGGAATAGCCTCACAGCCGTCCTCCGAGTAGCCCTAAGCTTACATGCGGACACCACAGACTTTACTTTCTAACCTAGAAGTGAGTGGAGGGTGGGTGGGGGGAAGGAAGGGACTGGGACTGTTTGCCATATCGACACTTGCATTACTGTGTTCACATTGATAGGGGCCTTGCACCGCCGCAGAAAGCGCAAAGTCTGTTGGTGGAACTGTTTTCTTGTTATTTTGAAAATTCCAATAAAAGAATTGAACCACAAAAAAAAAAAATCATTATAATTATATTGTCCCTATGGCAATGGTTTCAAAACACATATTTCACAAGAATTTTTCCAGCCGAATATTTATTTATTTTCAATAGATTGTGGAAATGACACTTGCCCTATAAGTTACAGAAGGTAATATAGTATAGAGAATACAACTGTAGGGTCTAGTAAAGGTTACATTTGCATTTTTCCTATTTTAAACATTGTAATATAAAAAATACATACCAGGTAACTGGTTCTGGTGACATTTACAAACCATTCTGCCTCATGGTTGATTATTATGTCACAAGAACCCCTCATTGGCATTATAGACCTAGTGGAATGCAGATTATGCTCACATAGTATCCCACCTCGGGAGACTGTATACTGTGCTCCAACTCGGGATGAGGGACAGCAGGGAAGTACAATAGTCACTACCAAACAAGATGCAGAGTTCCCTATCCTAACTGCTAAAAGTCCTGCTCCGTGACTACCAGCATATGAAGAAGTAGAGGTACTTTGCTCGTCAAAACTGTCAAGAAAAGAATTGAAACTTTGTGATTCTGACCCTGCACCATGCCAGAAATGTTACCACTGCTGCACAGGCCCCCACTGTTTCTCCTGATATTTTTTAAACCTTTGCAACCTTAAGAATGAAGAAGATTAAAATAATATAAAAAGTGCTAAGCTTCATAACTTTTTTTTAACACAAACTTTCTTGTATTTTTGAGTTATACACATTGCCGTCATCTCGTACATGTCAATAAACCATAGTCATTTACACCACAGATCAGGCAAAGATTAGGTGTACAAGTTTAAGCATGTAGGAGTGCAGTTTGAAAAGTTACTATCAGCTATAAAAAAAAATGCTATCTATCATCCTGTCTAAACAGATTAACCCGCCCTCCACCCTCCCTGAACTGGACACATGGGCGTCCGCAGGGGGGGGCAAGGAGGGGTGCTTGCCCCCCCCTAGAGCGCCCCTCCTTGCCCCCCCCCTGCGGACGCCCATGACCATCACCACGTGGCGTCTTCAATCCCTCGTTCACCCCTCTTTTAAACCTCACGCCAACTCCCTCAAATTTCGGGGGGGGCTGATAAAAATTTCGGGGGGGGGGGGCTAATTCATCCAGCCATATGCAGAGTGGAGATGCAGGGGCTCTAAGTAGGGGTGAAAACACAACAAAGCCTCATTACCAAGTAAATGGTCTTTTAAAGACCTGTGTGAAGTACTCAGGTGCGGCTGTGTGTGTGCCCGGGAAGCTGTCTCAGCCGGGCTGACACACACGAGGGTGGGGGGGGGGGGCTGAAGCCCTTTGAGCGCAATGGGCGTTGCGCGCCTGACTTTAAACACTCTGCTGTGCCCTCCAAGTTCCACCCATTCTGTCATACACCGCTCCTAACACCCGTGCCGCAGCGACTGAGACTCCTACCACCTGTTACCCTCACACAGGTCTGCGTCTGAAGCTCTTCCTTGAGCCAACTAGTCCTCGTTCTACCTCTACTAACCCACCACATCTATTATTTATATTATAACTTCTAACTCCCAAGTAACAATGACTTAAGGATAGGGGCAAAGTTTAGTACATCGCTGTTTCGTTTGGGTACTTGCAATATGATGATGAAGTCAATGGCCTATAACACGGTGCAATGGTACTTACTATATTATCGAGCGGAGAAATATTGGAATATGCATTATACGCTTAAGACGCACATTGGTATGCCGCTCTGTTTTTCTTTTGCAATGTCAACATAAATACACTTAAAAGTCAGATAATAACTTCTAAATGCCAAGCAGCAACTCCTAACCGTCGTTTCACCTGGTGTAACCCTCACACCAACGCACCCACCCCCATACTACCTCTGGTCATTCTCATAACATTCACACCCCTCAGAATGACAAATCACCACTTCTAGCTGCCTCGTCATGGGGTGGGAGTGGGAAGATGTGCACAGCAGGGGGAAAGGGATGGCCAGTGCAGGTGACGCTTTTCTTTTGTATAGGAATTTCTGCTGGCGTCATAGCCCAGGGTTTGCTGTCTGTGCACTTGTATAGATGTGTATTCCATACAAGTCCACAGACAGCAAACCCTGGGCTATGACGCCAGCAGGAATTACTTTACAAAGGAAAAGCGTCACCTGCACTGCCATCCCTTTCCCCCTGCTGTCTGTGCACTTGTATGGAATACACATCCACGGCGCTGCTCACCAGATAAATGGTGAACAGGGCCATGGATCTGTCTCTTTTTGCATCCAATGGCACCGACATAGAAGCAGAGGAGGCCCAGGCAAGGAGAAACCAGGAGACATTTGACCCACATCTATCATCTACACAGTGAGACCTTCAGGAGGGGCTGGATGCCAGGACGACAGTGCTGCTGATCAGCCCGACTCCACCGAATAGTATCAGAAGAGCAGGCAGCAGTTTTTAAGTAAGTTCCAGTAACTTTAATGCATTCTACAGCATCATCAGCATTACCTACTGGCTGCATATCTAGGTTACTCTAAGTGAACGGTGTTCTAGACTTACATGCATGGAAACGTCAAGGAGGACAGTCCCCTCCGAATATGCAAATGTAGTGTAAGCTTGTAGGGGCAGATTTACAAGCCCCTTGGCCCACTTTTGCGTCACTTTTCCCATGTTAAAAGTGACGCAAAAGTTTCGCAAGGGGCTTGTAAATCTGCCCCGTAGTGTTCAGCTTTTGGGGTGCCAGTGGGGTAATTTTAGGGTTCAGGGTGGGTATGGGTATTGGGGTGCTAGGGATAATTTTAGGGTTCAGGGTGGGTATGGGTTTTGGGGTGCCAGGGGAAATTTTATGGTTCAGGGTGGATATGGGTTTTGGGGTGCCAGGGGGTAATTTTAGGGTTCAGGGCTGGTATGGGTAATGGGGTGCCAGGGGGCTAATTTTAGGGTTCAGGGTGGGTATGGGTTTTGGGGGGGGGAAGGGTAAATTTTTGGGTTCAGGGTGGGTATGGGTTTTGGGGTGCCAGGGGGTAATTTTTAGGTTCAGGGTGGGTATGGGTTTTGGGGTGCCAGGGGGTAATTTTAGGGTTCAGGGTGGGTATGGGTTTTGGGGTGCCAGGGGTAATTTTAGGGTTCAGGGTGGTAATGGGTTTTGGCGTGCCAGGATGTAATTTTAGGGTTCAGGATGGGTATGGGTTTTTGTGTGCCGGGGGTAATTTTAGGGTTCAGGTTGGGTATGGGTTTTAGCGTGCCGGGGGTAATTTTAGGGTTTATGGCTGGTATGGGTTTTGGGGTGCCAGGGGGTAATTTTAGGGTTCAGGGTGGGTATGGGTTTTGGGGTGCCAGGGGGTAATTTTAGGGTTCAGGGTGGTAATGAGTTTTGGGGTGCCAGGGGGTAATTTTAGGGTTCAGGGTGGGTATGGGTTTTGGGGTGCCAGGGGGTAATTTTAGGGTTCCGGGTGGTAATGAGTTTTGGGGTGCGAGGGGGTAATTTTAGGGTTCAGGGAAGGTATGAGTTTTAAGGGGCCAGGGGCCATCTACAACTCACTTTATTCAATACAGCCAGCCTGGTGATGAGCAGAGTATTTAATGATCCCCATTTCTTTTTAGGAATGGACATCCAAAACTTTTTTTCAAAACGAAAATTGGATGATGTAGAATCTGATATTACGGAAGCAAGAAAAAAATCTAGACATGGTGAACAGGAGGAGGCAGAACTAAGCACAAGCAGTTCTGCAGGTCCACTTTCAGCTCCAACAGAATCTAGCCATGATGTTGATGCTTCTGTAAATGATATTGGATTGTATTTTAATTTAGCAAAAAACTAACAGACGATGTAAAATACAATCTTCTAATAAATACGTATACTCCACCAGAAACGTATGACTTCAAGAAAGATTCAGGTGGAACACGCTGTTTCCGTCATGTGTGGATTAATCAATATTCACCATGTCTTAGCTACTCTCCACAACTGAAAGGTGCAATTTGCAAGTTCTGCACAGTTTTTCCACAGCCAGTTCATCGTGGGATACAAGGAGCATTCATAACTAGGCCTTTCACTAAATATAAAGACTTCCATGAAAGTGCACGCAAGCATGTCTTATCGTCTTGGCATAAAAACGCACAAGTGGATGCAACTCACTTTTTGGCGATCAGAAAGAAACCGGAAACAAGTATTGTTTGCCAAATAGACAACGCTGTGAAAAGGCATGTTGAAGAAAATTGGAAAAAGTTATTTCCAATTTTGTCAACTATCTTATTTTGTGGCACACATGACATTGCTTTACGTGGGGAAAAAAGTACATCCGGAAATGTGCAAAGTCTGTACCAATTTCGCATTGAAGCAGGAGATGTCACCCTAAAGAACCATCTGGAAAATGCACCAGTTAATGCACGTTATACATCTGTTCGAGTTGAACATGAATTGATTACATTATGTGAAGAAACATTAAGAGAAGATCTAGTATCCTTAGTCAATAGGTCAAATGGATTTTCAATCATTGCTGATGAAAGTGCTGACATATCTGGAAAAGAACAGATGTCACTTGGAGTACGTTTTGTAGACACGACAAGTAGCACCGTAGCTGTCATCAGAGAAGAATTCCTTGGATTTGCAACCTTAAAAGAAATGGATGCTATCTCAATTGCAAATATGATTATGGATACATGTTCTAAATTTGGATTAAACTTAGAAAAACTCCATGGCCAAGGATATGATGGATGCTCTACAATGGCAGGAAAGGAAGGTGGCGTTCAAGCCATAATAAAGAGAAAATATCCTAAAGCTGCTTTTGCTCACTGTGCTGCACATAAACTTAATTTGGTTGTTAATGAACTGAATGCTGTTCCTGATATATGGAATTCTATTGGCACAGTGAAAGCCATCATCAAGTTTTTCCGTGAGAGTCCAAAAAGAAGATCTCTTATTCCTAATCTGCCATTGCTGAGTGAAACACGATGGACAGCAAAATACAAGAGCATTCGAATTTTTAGCTCACACTTTGAAGAGATTTTTAAGCAATTATGCTTACTGGTCACAACAGCATCAGGGAAAACACGTCAGGATGCATATCAATTGCAATGTTCCTCCAGCACAGTGAGCTTTCTCTTTTGCTTGTCCATAATTTCAGATTCCTCATCAAGATTGGAATCTGTAAGCCAGGCTCTCCAAGCTGTTCAGCTTGATATCCTCAAGGTGTGTAATCACGTGCAAGACCTTCTGACTGTGTTCCGTGATCACAGACAAAAAGCAGAAGAGCAATTTAAGGACATTTTTACAAACGTTCAAACACTGGCAGAAAAACTGAACATCGAACTTTGTGTTCCCAGACAGTGTGGCCGGCAAGTATTTCGTTCTAATTTTGGTTCCTCTTCTGTGGAAGAATACTATCGCCAGTCTATCTATGTGCCATACATAGACTCTATCATCGCATCATTAGAAAGCCGGTTTGGCAATGAAAACAAGAAACATTTGAGTTTGTTCTCACTTTACCCAAAACATATGGCAAAAATGACACTTGAGCAATACAAATGCCATATTGCAAACATCAGAGAAATTTACGACATTGAAAGCCTGGAAGCCGAAGCAGTCACATGGTTTCAGATCTGGTCAACGAAGGATGAGCAGTTAGACAATGGATTTCTGGATTTGCTAAACCACACAGATTTATTTCCATCAGTCCAGCAAGCAATTCTCATTGCTCTCACATTACCAGTGACCACTTGCACAGTGGAAAGGTCTTTCAGCACAATGAGAAGGGGGAAAACCTGGTTGAGGTCGACAATGGCAGATGATCGCTTATCGGGTTTGTGCATGATGAGCATACATCGAGCAAAAATTGATGAAAACAAACAACAGCTGATTGACAAAGTAATTGATAGATTTGCACAAGACTACAGACGTTTACAGTTCCTTTTTCGAGATCAGTACACTAACCAGTGAAGAAAAACTGTATAAAACTGCTACTCATTGAAAAATGTGACTGTTACATTACAGCAAGACTGTACATGTTTGCAGTTCCTGCAACAGTTATCCAGGTTAAGTTTATATGTTTTATTTTCCAATTTGGAAGAGAACAGCTGTTATTTTATTTATGGTAATATATTTGATTTGATTTATTTTAATATATTTAAGTTAATACATTTCCAAAATAAATACATTTGTCATATATTTTAATTCTCATTCGTTTGTGCACGTTAACACCAAATGCAGACTGACTCTACATGTTTTTTTTTAGAATGCAGTTATAGTGCCTTCACTGCCTTGATCATGTGTGTATGAATAATGTGGTGTGTTCAATAGTGGTGACATAAAAACAGATTAGAAATTGCTAATCAGACAATGGCAGCTTGATCCTTCCATTAAGCCTTTGCATCAGGTTTCTAAACCCTTTGCATGACTGTGCTTTTTCACTTTTGGCCAAGAGCCGCTCCTGTCTGCAGCTGAGCTCTGCTTTTTTCTTTGCCAACTGCTAGAAGGTGTGAATGATATCTACCAAAGTCCACAAAAGAAAGAGATGGCTGTGGCACAACAACCCTATGGTGTATGAGATCATATGCAGCCTGCTTCCTGTCCCCCATGGCTCCTCCTGCGCCCCAGTGTTTCTTGTGCCCCACCTGGCACACATCATGTCGGAGGATGGTGATGACGTTAACATTTTGCCCCCCCCCTGGAAAAAATTTTGCGGACGCCCATGCTCCAGTGGGATAATGAGTTTTACGAAGCGGTGGACGCTTCGATTTACAGAGCCGTGGGCGAAGCTATGACCCCACTAGAAGAAAGGCTAAAACAGAAGATTGACCAAGCGCTTGTGCGCCTAACCAGCCTCCCTATGGTCCCTGCGCCTCTGATGACCTGTGGTCCCTACACCTCAAATGGCGGCCCCGGACCCCTCCCCTCCCCCAGCCAAACGCGGACACGACGCTGGGATGGACTCCAGTGCCTTTGAGCGGCTGAAGCAGGCCTTTTTGGCTACCCAACCAATTTTGCCCCCAGGGGACGCTCTTCCTCTGCCCCAGGGTCCTGCAGGGAATAACGACGGGGAACCCGGGCCTTCCAGACCCAACCAGTCTGCACCACCTGCTGACGTGTCGGATATGTTTGATCCGGATGATATAATCCACCCACGCTCCTCTGACTGGGCCCCAGCAGATAAGGTAGCAGAGTACGTGGCCATGCGTATCAGGAAGCCCTTGGAGAAGGAGGCTCGTAACTGCCTCCGGGCGGAATGCCCACGTCCTTCCTTAGAAGGCAAAGTCGCCCTTACCCCAGAAATTGATGCCCGGATGGCGACTTTTCTCCAAAAGTTCATGAGGGACCCCAAGAAGGGGATAGACAGATCCTGGCGAGCTTGTCAGGATAAGCTCCTAGACGTTTTAGGCCCGTTGATGAAAATTCTTGACATGGCTGAGGAAGCCAAGTCGTCAGGTTCACTTATCTCCCCTGACTCCCTTTCCGGTTGGGCACAGAGAGCCATCGTGTTCTTGGGCAACGCGAATTGTGCTATATCCACAGAGCGTCGCCGCTCTTTGCTTATCAAAGTGGACTCCAAACTCGGGGATCTAGCAGATTCAGGGTCCGGAGCGGTAGCCCAGGGAGGTCTTTTTGGCGACCCGTTCGTTAAAGAACTGGGAACATTTGTTAACACATTCACCTCCCTCGATAAGGCGCAGACCACCATCAAGAAGGTTTTTCCCCGGGTTTTCAGAGGGGCCGGTCGAGGTAGGGGCCGCTCGACCGGCCGCGCTCCCAACCAAAACCTAGAGGGCAAGGCTCCAACAGAGGCCAATACCAGGACCAGTCCCGTTTTGGTAACTTCTACCCTACAAGGGTTCGCCGCGGCAAAGGTCGAGGTTACCGAGGAGCTGCAGCCTCTTCCACTGGTGAGTGTCTTCCCTTCTTCCCACTTAAAAATAGGGGGGAGGCTGGGGAATTTTTTCCAGGCATGGACTTCTGTCACTGGGGACCCGTGGGTTTTACAAACCATTCAGGGCTTCCACATAGAGTATCTAGGGGACCCCTGCCAGCGGGTCAGACCCTGGCCTATTCAATTTTCCCAACAGGACTCTGCCTTGGTAGACAAGGAAGTAGCTTCCCTCTTGGACAAAGGGGCGATAGTGCCAGCTTCGCTTCATCCATGGGGTTTTGTCAGCAATTTATTCCTGGTGGACAAGCCCGAGGGGGGCAAGCGCCCTGTGATCAATTTAAGCGAGTTCAACGAGTGGTTAGTCTATCGCCACTTCAAGATGGAGGGTATCCATCTGCTCAGGGATGTTCTTCGCCCTTCGGACTGGATGGTTCGTTTGGATCTAAAGGACGCTTATCTGGTGGTTCCGATTTTTCCCCCCCATCGGCGTTTCCTCCAGTTCTTTTGGCAAGGTCAGACTTTCGAGTTTGCCTCCCTCCCTTTCGGCCTGTCATCGGCCCCCTGGTGTTTTACCAAGGTCCTCAAGCCGGTGGTGGAGTGGTTGAGAGCTCGGGGCATTCGAATGATCGTATACCTCGACAATATCCTCCTTATGGATGCGTGTCCCCGGCAACTTCATCAACATCTTCAGATGACGGTGAATCTCCTCCAGAGTCTGGGGTTTGTCATCAACGAAACAAAGTCGATGCTCTCCCCTTCACAATGTGTGACGTTTCTAGGTTTCGTGATCGACTCAAGGTCCTCCACGCTCAGCCTTCCAACAAGGAAGATCGCGAAGATCCGCCACGAATTGAGGCGGACTCTCGCCAGGAGTCGGGTATCCCTCCGAGATCTAGCTTGGATTGTGGGACTGCTCTCAGCCTCTATCCACGCGATCTTTCCGGGACCCCTTCATTATCGCGCGCTGCAACGACTCAAAGCATTCTACCTTCGGAAGGGGTGCCCCATCTCCCACAAGGTGGTCCTTTCGGAGGATGCCCAGGAAGAGCTCCGATGGTGGCTTCAACACATGGAGGCCTGGAACGGTCGGGCAATCTTTGGCTCGGCTCCAGACTTAGTCATAGAGTCAGACGCCAGCACTGTGGGTTGGGGAGCCAGGTGCAGCGAATTTTCTACAGGAGGGTTGTGGTCTCCAGACGAATGCAGATTACATATCAATTGTCTGGAACTCCTAGACCGGCTCCTTCGCAGTGCGCTGTTGGACAAGAGAGTCCATTCAGTCCTCAGTTCTTCTCAAGATGGACAACGTTTCCGCAGTCCGCTATATCAACACTTGGAGGGACGAGGTCCAAAGCCCTTGGCCGCTTCTGGCAATAATGTCTGGATCACCACGTGTCGGTGACAGCGGAGTACCTACCCGGGCTGGAGAATCTGGTGGCGGATTTCCAATCACTTCATGGATTCAAGTCTGTGGAAGTTGGACACAGACATTTTTCAGAGGTTGAACGACCTATGGGGGCCATTTTCAATAGATCTGTTTGCTTCGAGGCTCAACCACCAACTTTCCCGTTTTTGCAGCTGGAGGCCGGACCCCCTGGCAGTGTCCACGGATGCCTTCCTCCAGGATTGGAGCCTGGAGAGGGGGTATGTGTTTCCCCCCTTTGCGATGATCACTCGGGTAACGGCACAGGTCAGGAGGCAAGGGGCGGAGCTAGTGATTCTCTCCCCCCTTTGGAGATCTCAAGTATGGTTTCCAGTTCTTCTGGAACTTTCCTGGGATTCTCCAATCCTACTCCCCCTGTTTCCGAATCTTCTTCTGAATCCCGACCGAGTTCCTCACCCTCTAGTCCTGCAGAACTCGTTATTGTGACTGGTTACATCAGATTCCTTTTGTGGATTGATGATTCCTTTGTCCTCGTAGGTGTAAGAATCTCACCTATGTTTCCGCAGGAACATCACGGATTTGAAGTAAGGTCCACAACTTCTCTAAGTCACCTATTGCACCTGACAAAATCAAGGTGGCAATGGTAACCCGGGGAAGAAGGGAAACAAAACAAGGAAAAAGGGGAAGAAACTCTGCTTCGGAACTCAGACAACCACAGGATCTGTCAGGACAAGGCAAGAGGCTGTATGTAGGAGAGAGTCAGTACACAAGTTAGAAAGCAGAAACATATACTGGCTTTTCTGTATTTCTTGTTATGTCTCTCTTCCCTACCTTATGGTATCCCTTCTTCAGTAAACTGGTAGTGAGAATATAACGGAGTTTAAAGCTTGTATCTGGTGCTAGAAGAAATAATAAAGTGAAGTAAGTGAAAGGGCCCCTTCAGGAATGATGTGACACAATAGGTAAGAGTCTATGTATGTGCCTACCTATACACCAAGTATAGCTCGTGGAAACAATCCCCCAGTAACGGTCTTGAACAGTTGAATGTCGTAAATTATATAAACCTTATACTCAGGTGAATAACTGTCCTCACTTTTCCAATAGATCCTAATAGACGGAGCGGATCCCCACAGCGCCAAGAGCACAGGATCAGGTAAGCGATATAAACAATAAATCTTGAATTAACATGTCAGCGCAAGAGCGCTGTTACCGTAATAAACAATAATGCTGCTTTGTCTTGTCTGTTATCTTTCTTGTCTTTGCAGGAAACTGGAACGATGTCCTAAGGCTCGCCAAGGAAAGACGACCCGACAGGAGAAACGCCGCAACACGCCGAGACTAACGCGAGGAGCGCGACGACCCGGACCAGGTAAGACGGAAATTAGACTACCACAAAACACTAGAACGCGAAGCGCTGCTGCTTGAGGGAGGCCGGGCTTTAACTTGCCTGACCTTTTCCGGCGCATGCGTGTTCTAGGCCGGCGGCCATCCTTGTAGTTCGTTGCTCCTGGTCTGTCCTCGCGCAATCGTGACAGTAGGTTCGGATGCGAATAAACAAGACGCTTGAAGATTTGTTACCGGCTGACTTCGCGCAAAGAAAGAGGAGGCCAGTGAGGGCAGACTATGTGGACGCTGGTGTTACCTGATTGGAGGATCCAGGACTGTTCCAGATTGGACATTTTGTTTGACTACAGTTTTCCCTAGGGTTCATGGGAAATGTAGTCTTGTTGTTTTGAATGGCTGTTGTTGAATAAAGTGAAGAGAGAAGGCATAATCCTCGCCTCAGAGTCCTGAATAGAATTGAAACTTTCCGTTACGATAGCTAGGAAATTTTTCATTCTCAGGCCCAATAGTAGTTGAATAGTGTTGCTTTGGGCTAGCTAATGTCTACTGATGAAAGATTCGGGCAAGCAAAATTACATTTCCATAATCTAATCTAGTTGAGATAGTCACTTGAATAAGAAGGCTTTTGCCATCAATATGGAGAAATGGGGGAATTTTCCTCAACATTCTCAGGATAAGAAAACAGGTAGAGGCAATTTACCTGAGGGTAGTATAGGTTAAACCTGAATCAAACATTGACTAGGTTTCTTGCTTCATTGGCGTGTGCACCTGCCAACGCTTGAGGACCATTAAGCAGCGGTCCAGATAGAAAGAGAAAGAGGTTCCTCCGGTAATGAGCATCTCTGCCTTCTCATAGTTCCATTTTATTGTGTTTGCTGACATTAAATCTGCCTGAGTTGTTAGACATGCTTGGAAGAAAGAGGAGGCCTTAGCCAAAAAATCATATAATAACACCATGATTTGTGTGCTGTCTGCATATACATAGAAAATTGGACAAAGCACTTGATCAGTCTCTCCAACGCGAATATTTATGAAATAAATAAAATAGGGCTCAACGAACAACCATGTGGTGCTTCACGCTTCAAGGAGTAAATTACAATATCTATGAACAAGCCCCTGTAAGTGTAGTGCTCTAAAATGGACTCCTATAAATCATCTTTCAATCCATCAAATCCTTGCTGGTTGTTCAGTAAATGTAGAATGTGTTGCCAAACGTGCATCGAAGAAGAGCATTTAAAATGTTTTGAAATTTATCGAAGACGGTACAAGTTTAGCAAAAAATTGATTTTGAGTTCCCCTTGGAAAGGGTAACTTAATATCAACCATATTCGTGATATTATAGTGGCACAATTATGCCACTATAATATCACCATGTCTGTATGTATATAAGATAAATATGGGCAACTCTGAATTACGTTTCTATATAGTGGTGTGCAAAGTTGTGAAGCTTATGGGCTTGCGGAAAAAGCTCACAGCACTGGAATGGGATGGGATGCCCTGTTGGAGTCCTTCAAAACCTTGGATGCTGCAGACACTTAAGTTAGCACATCCAACCCCATCTACAGACAAATATTATGCTATATGGGACACAATCACCTAAGCCCCGCATAATCACGCACCGGCAGTATATCGCCAAGAATATGATGGGATCCCTATTGCACAATATCACTCATGCCAAACCTGACTACCTCCCTTGCTTTGGGTAGAGCCAGTCTCTGAACACAAATATGGTATGTATATGGTTTTTGACGATGTCCAGTCATGGGCGTCCGCAGAAATTTTTCCAGGGGGGGGCAAAATGTTAACGTCATCACCATCCTCCGACATGATGTGTGCCAGGTGGGGCACAAGAATCACTGGGGCGCAGGAGGAGCCATGGGGGACAGGAAGCAGGCTGCATATGATCTCATACACCATAGGGTTGTTGTGCCACAGCCATCTCTTTCTTTTGTGGACTTTGGTAGATATCATTCACACCTTCTAGCAGTTGGCAAAGAAAAAAGCAGAGCACAGCTGCAGACAGGAGCGGCTCTTGGCCAAAAGTGAAAAAGCACAGGCATGCAAAGGGTTTAGAAACCTGATGCAAAGGCTTAATGGAAGGATCCAGCTGCCATTGTCTGATTAGCAATTTCTAATCTGTTTTTATGTCACCACTATTGAATACACCACATTATTCATACACACATGATCAAGGCAGTGAAGGCACTATAACTGCATTCTAAAAAAAAACATGTAGAGTCAGTCTGCATTTGGTGTTAACGTGCACAAACGAATGAGAATTAAAATATATGACAAATGTATTTATTTTGGAAATGTATTAACTTAAATATATTAAAATAAATCAAATCAAATATATTACCATAAATAAAATAACAGCTGTTCTCTTCCAAATTGGAAAATAAAACATATAAACTTAACCTGGATAACTGTTGCAGGAACTGCAAACATGTACAGTCTTGCTGTAATGTAACAGTCACATTTTTCAATGAGTAGTAGTTTTATACAGTTTTTGTTCACTGGTTAGTGTACTGATCTCGAAAAAGGAACTGTAAACGTCTGTAGTCTTGTGCAAATCTATCAATGACTTTGTCAATCAGCTGTTTTCATCAATTTTTGCTCGATGTATGCTCATCATGCACAAACCCGATAAGCGATCATCTGCCATTGTCGACCTCAACCAGGTTTTCACGCTTCTCATTGTGCTGAAAGACCTTTCCACTGTGCAAGTGGTCACTGGTAATGTGAGAGCAATGAGAATTGCTTGCTGGACTGATGGAAATAAATCTGTGTGGTTTAGCAAATCCAGAAATCCATTGTCTAACTGCTCATCCTTCGTTGACCAGATCTGAAACCATGTGACTGCTTCGGCTTCCAGGTTTTCAATGTCGTAAATTTCTCTGATGTTTGCCATATGGCATTTGTATTGCTCAAGTGTCATTTTTGCCATATGTTTTGGGTAAAGTGAGAACAAACTCAAATTTTTCTTGTTTTCATTGCCAAACCGGCTTTCTAATGATGCGATGATAGAGTCTATGTATGGCACATAGATAGACTGGCGATAGTATTCTTCCACAGAAGAGGAACCAAAATTAGAACGAAATACTTGCCGGCCACACTGTCTGGGAACACAAAGTTCGTTGTTCAGTTTTTCTGCCAGTGTTTGAACGTTTGTAAAAATGTCCTTAAATTGCTCTTCTGCTTTTTGTCTGTGATCACGGAACACAGTCAGAGGGTCTTGCACGTGATTACACACCTTGAGGATATCAAGCTGAACAGCTTGGAGAGCCTAGCTTACAGATTCCAATCTTGATGAGGAATCTGAAATTATGGACAAGCAAAGAGAAAGCTCACTGTGCTGGAGGAACATTGCAATTGATATGCATCCTGACGTGTTTTCCCTGATGCTGTTGTGACCAGTAAGCATAATTGCTTAAAAATCTCTTCAAACTGTGAGCTAAAAATTCGAATGCTCTTGTATTTTGCTGTCCATCGTGTTTCACTCAGCAATGGCAGATTAGGAATAAGAGATCTTCTTTTTGGACTCTCACGGAAAAACTTGATGATGGCTTTCACTGTGCCAATAGAATTCCGTATATCAGGAACAGCATTCAGGTCATTAACAACCAAATTAAGTTTATGTGCAGCACAGTGAGCAAAAGCAGCTTTAGGATATTTTCTCTTTATTATGGCTTGAACGCCACCTTCCTTTCCTGCCATTGTAGAGCATCCATCATATCCTTGGCCATAGAGTTTTTCTAAGTTTAATCCAAATTTAGAACATGTATCCATAATCATATTTGCAATTGAGATAGCATCCATTTCTTTTAAGGTTGCAAATCCAAGGAATTCTTCTCTGATGACAGCTACGGTGCTACTTGTCGTGTCTACAAAACGTACTCCAAGTGACATCTGTTCTTTTCCAGATATGTCAGCACTTTCATCAGCAATGATTGAAAATCCATTTGACCTATTGACTAAGGATACTAGATCTTCTCTTAATGTTTCTTCACATAATGTAATCAATTCATGTTCAACTCGAACAGATGTATAACGTGCATTAACTGGTGCATTTTCCAGATGGTTCTTTAGGGTGACATCTCCTGCTTCAATGCGAAATTGGTACAGACTTTGCACATTTCCGGATGTACTTTTTTCCCCACGTAAAGCAATGTCATGTGTGCCACAAAATAAGATAGTTGACAAAATTGGAAATAACTTTTTCCAATTTTCTTCAACATGCCTTTTCACAGCGTTGTCTATTTGGCAAACAATTCTTGTTTCCGGTTTCTTTCCGATCGCCAAAAAGTGAGTTGCATCCACTTGTGCGTTTTTATGCCAAGACGATAAGACATGCTTGCGTGCACTTTCATGGAAGTCTTTATATTTAGTGAAAGGCCTAGTTATGAATGCTCCTTGTATCCCACGATGAACTGGCTGTGGAAAAACTGTGCAGAACTTGCAAATTGCACCTTTCAGTTGTGGAGAGTAGCTAAGACATGGTGAATATTGATTAATCCACACATGACGGAAACAGCGTGTTCCACCTGAATCTTTCTTGAAGTCATACGTTTCTGGTGGAGTATACGTATTTATTAGAAGATTGTATTTTACATCGTCTGTTAGTTTTTTTGCTAAATTAAAATACAATCCAATATCATTTACAGAAGCATCAAGATCATGGATAGATTCTGTTGGAGCTAAAAGTGGACCTGCAGAACTGCTTGTGCTTAGTTCTTCTGCCTCCTCCTGTTCACCATGTCTAGATTTTTTTCTTGCTTCCGTAATATCAGATTCTACTACATCCAATTTTCATTTTGAAAAAAAGTTTCGGATGTCCATTCCGAAAAAGAAATGGGGATCATTAAATACTCTGCTCATCACCAGGCTGGCTGTATTGAATAAAGTGAGTTGTAGATGGCCCCTGGCCCCTTAAAACTCATACCTTCCCTGAACCCTAAAATTACCCCCTGGCACCCCAAAACTCATTACCACTCTGAACCCTAAAATTACCCCCTGGCACCCCAAAACCCATACCCACCCTGAACCCTAAAATTACCCCCTGGCACCCCAAAACTCATTACCACCCTGAACCCTAAAATTACCCCCTGGCACCCCAAAACCCATACCCACCCTGAACCCTAAAATTACCCCCTTGCACCCCAAAACTCATTACCACCCTGAACCCTAAAATTATCCCCTGGCACCCCAAAACCCATACCAGCCCTGAACCCTAAAATTACCCCCGGCACCCTAAAACCCATACCCAACCTGAACCCTAAAATTACCCCCGGCACACAAAAACCCATACCCATCCTGAACCCTAAAATTACATCCTGGCACGCCAAAACCCATTACCACCCTGAACCCTAAAATTACCCCCTGGCACCCCAAAACCCATACCCACCCTGAACCCTAAAATTACCCCCTGGCACCCCAAAACCCATACCCACCCTGAACCTAAAAATTACCCCCTGGCACCCCAAAACACATACCCACCATAAACCCTAAAAGTACCCCTGCCCCCCCAAAACCCATACCCACCCTGAACCCTAAAATTACCCACCCTGTCATAGCAAACTCTGCTTTGGTTTTTGGAAGAGATAGCAGGAAACCTGCTCTCGCTTCCAAAAACCAAGCTGATTACTTTCCACACGGGGAGCTGCATCTTAGCAGCTCCCCGTGTGACAATGATGCCGGCTCCCGCAGGAGGCGGGGAGCCAGCTGGGACCGTGGGGGTATTGGGGCTCCCCCACGGTCCCCAACGAGAGGCCATGCCCCGGGGGATGGGGTCCCCGGGGCCATGATTGGCCCAGGAGGGGGGCCACGCGGCCCCCCTCCCCCATGATTAAAAAAATTGTAAACAAAAAACGCAAAGGCCGGCCTCGGGGGATGGGGACCCGGGGCCATAAATGGCCTGAGGAGGGGGCCACGCAGCCCCCCTCCAATAATTTTAATTTAAAAAAAACACTGGCCATGCCCCGGGGGATGGGGTCCCCGGGGCCGAATATGGCCTCGGGAGGGGGGCCACGCGGCCCCCTTCCATTATTAAAAAAATATATATATAGGGGTCAGGCCCTGGGGGATGGGGTCCCCAGGGCCAATAAAATAGGAAAAGAAGGGGGGCCACACAGCTCCCCTTCTTAAAAAAATGAATAAAAAAAAAAGACCGGCATCGCGCCGGAGGCCCCGCCCACTCCCTGCAGCACTCTGCAAACGCGCCCCCTGGCGCGTTGTAAGATGGGGAAGTAATTCCCCTTGAATACTGGGGTTCCTGAGGGCCAACTAGCCACCAGGAACCTCCAGTATGCGCCAGGGAGCTGCGTTGCAGAGAGGTGTTCAGAGGCCACGCCCCTTTTACACCTCTCTGCAACGCAGCTCTGTGGCGCTTACTGGAGGTACCTGGTGGGCTAGTTGGACCCTAGGGACCCTCAGTATTCAAGGGGACTTAATCCCCCAACTTAAAACGCACCACGGGGCGCGTTTGCACAGTGGTGAAGGGAGGGGGCGGGGCCTGAGGTGACATGTGTGCAAACACACCCTGTGGCACGTTTTAAGTTGGGGAATTAATTCCTCTTCAATCCTGAGGGTCCCTGGGTGCCAACTTGCCCACCACTTACCTCCAGTAAGCGCCACTGCGCTGTGTTGCAGAAAGGTGGCCCAGGCCATGCCCCTTTTTACACTACTCTGCAACGCAGCTCTGTGGCGCTTACTGGAGGTAAGTAGTGGGCTAGTTGGCCCCCAGGGAGGGACCCTCAGGACTCAAGGGGATTTAATCCCCCAATTTACAACGCACCAGTGATGTCATCAGTGATGTCACTGACCATGTCATGAGTGATGTAATATGTGACGTCATCAGCAGTGCATTGCGGGGGCGCGAGTTATAGTTAGCTGAACTAACTATAACGGGGGAATTTCACAGGTTTTGTACGAGTGAAATGTCCAACTAACTATAACTGTCCCTAAAACCTATGGTTTTTTCAGTGAATTTCTAAGGTTTTTTAAATGTTAATTTCTAACTATAACGTGCCTGAAACCTATGGTTTTTTCAGTGAATATATATATATATATATAAATTCATTGAAAAAAACCATAGGTTTCAGGGACGTTATAGTTAGTTGGACTTTTCACTCGTACAAAACCAGAGAAATTAGGACGTCATAGTTGAGCTAACTATAACTCGCGCCCCCGCAATCCACTGCTGATGACGTCACATATTACATCATTCATGATATGGTCAGTGACATCACTGATGACATCACTGATGACATCTCAAATGACATCACTGATGACATCACTGATGACATCATCCACGTGATAATCTGATGCACCTCCTCACACCCTAATATAACCTTTGATACACCCACTCTAAAATACAGACTACCATTCTCGAAACCATAGACACACCAATACCAGTTACTACATACCCACTCACTGATTCCTAGGTGTACACACACGTCCACTCATTCACCCATACAGTCACTCATACATGCAGTCACTCATCAATACAGCACTATCATATGCACTCATACACCTATACAGACACTCACAGACCGCCACTCATCCATGGAGTTACTCACACACCTAGTCAGTCATGCAAAGAATCTATCACACTCCCATTTACTCACCTATACAGTTATACACACACCACCTCACTTATTCATACAGATACTAACACATACTTAGTCTCTTATACAATCACTGATACAAGTACATACTCATCCATATAGCCTCTCTCACAATCACTCACTCTCACATATAGTCATTTATATACTCCAACACTCACATATGTCCCACTGAGACATTCATTCACTCACCAACACAGACATACAGACACCCACCCACCCACCCATACAGTCCCTCACAGATGCAGTCTTGAACCTATACACCCAGGGAATCACCCACTCACACATCTATGCACAGAGTCACACACCCCCCATCCACCCACACAGACACTCAGGCCCCCATACAGATAGTTAGACAAGCAATCAATAACCGATATAGACACTCATGTAGCTACTCACCAAGCCATGCAGCCGCTTACACACCAACTGACAAACTAATACAGACATTCACACAGTTTAGTCAGTCAGTCAGTCAAACCACTTTATTCGGTTAATAAAAACCATAAAAGTACAGCACATATATCAAAATACACTACACAGTAAAAACATCTAAAATACAAATCATCAATAAATATGGGCGACTTTAAAAAAAAAAAAAAATTTTTTTACAAAACCAGAATTCATTAAATCACCTAAAAGCCCTGCCTGCCATTAATACATATATAGCAATAAATCACTCCAATAAAAACAGATCAGGATTAAAAACACCAGCATAAAAACAATAATCATGTAGGCACAATCAATCCACTTTAAATATTTATCATGGGATGCCGTTTTTTCCTAATTCTAACAGCTGCGACTAAAAAACTTGCAATATTAAAAATCTCCCATGGATCATTCAGCAGCTGAAGATAGAGTAAGGCGGGTTTTACCTGTATAAAGCCTTATCCCCCTTAAAATAGGAATGAAAAACCTCCTACGAATAGCATTGTAATGCTCACAGAACATTATAAAGTGCATAGTGTCTTGATTCGAGAAGTTGTCACAAGTGCAGGGACCTAAATCGCACACCCTACTCCAGCCTTCCTGATTGCCTAAGAAAAGGTGGATTAAATTAAAATGAAACCTAGTTAAAAGCAGGCGATGGAAGGGCTTTGTGACAATTCTTAGGTAAGGTTCAATCTGAGGGGAGGTTTTTAACAAAAAATAAGCTTTTACTGAGGGTTTCATTAACTCAGTCACCTCTCTCTCAGCCGTCATTAGGCTAAAAAAATGTGTTTTTACCCAGGCCAAATCTTCTTTTTTTATTTTATCCGGAAAATCATATAGGTCTGGGCGCCCTAGTTTATTTAAAATGTGCTTAACATAATATAGCCACGGGATACGGTTGACTCGCTCCAGGGCGACACAGTCCCTAATAATCTCATGATTCAGGGTTAGCTCCCGGTTAAGCCATATCTTAAGCCAACATACCACCGAGGCCAACCTGAACAAGTCTGATACGTAGCTAACGCCTGTCTCTTGATGTATTAAAAAAGTTGAGGTAGATTGAGGGACCGACAAGAGGGCACGTAAAAACTTGTTTTCGACTGTCTGTACCCCCTCCGACGGCTTGTAACCCCAAATGGACGATCCATACAGTGCGATGGCTAAGCATTTAGACCTGTATATGTTAAGCATGGCTTCGATTGGCCTGGCCCCCAGTCACTGTGCAAAAGCATGTACTGCAGCCGTTGACCTTGCCATCACATTTGTTTTTGCTTTCTGTTGGGGAACCGAAGAGCCCCTCTCATCAAATAATACCCCCAAATAGGTAAAAGAGGTCACCCTGGTCAGCTCTACACCTTCACAGTAAAATGATTTAGTTCTTTTATATTTCTGGCCCATAGTATGTGATTTAGCTATATTGACCACTAGGTCCAGTGATTTTATATAGGCCCCAAAGGAATCCAAAAGCTTCTGGAGCCCTACAGCTGTACGTGCTAATAGCACATCATCATCCGCGTATAGGAGCACAGGGATTACCCTGTCTCCTACTCGCGGTATATCTAAGCTTGCTGAGTTTAAAAGCTTTCCTAAGTTGTTTATATATAGAGTAAAGAGCAATGGAGCTAAAATACATCCTTGGCGCACACCTCTACCAGATTTAAAGTGCTGTGTGCAAATACCTTCTTGGTTGACCCTTACCCTTGCGGCGAGATCCCTATGTAAGTCAGCCAAGAAGTAAACTAAACTTGAATCTATGCCCATGTCAAGCAGGATAAGCCAGAGTTTAGATCTGTTTACCAGATCGAAAGCTGAGGAGAGATCCATAAAAGCCAGCTGTATTGTCCCCGCTTTGGCTAATGTATGCTTTCCTGCTATTAAAAGTCAATTTTGGCACTGGTCCAGAGTGCCCCTCCCGCGTCTAAAACCATATTGGAGGTTTGGTAAAACCTCATTATCATTCAGCCAGTCCATTAGCTTAGATAAAATCACTCTCCCTAAGACTTTTACCGCCGAATCAATTAAGGATATCGGCCTATAGCAGCATGGGTCCCCTCTCTGCCCTTTTTTAAAAACTGGAATAATAGTAGACAGCGACCATGATGACGGAAAACCCTGCTGACTTGGCGCATTATAGACATTTGTCAAGATTTTTTCCCAGAATGTTGGGTTTTGTTTATATAAATCGTCCGGGACACCGTCTGGACCAGGGGCCTTATTACAGGACATTTGCGTTATTGCTAGTTCTACTTCACCCTCATTAAAAGTAATTTTGGGTGATTCCCTTCTATGTTCTAAACTCTCAGGAACATCCAAGGTAGTAGTAGCCTCGTATATGGCTTCAAAATGAGAAAGCCATTGAGCTTCTGTGATGTTACATTCTAGGGGGAAATTCTCTTTTCCAGAGAAAAAGGGTTTATTCACAATAGCCCAGAATCTAGAGCTGTCCTTTAGGACCTCCACCGCTAATAAGGCATTCCATGCGTCCTCCCTTATTTCCTTTTTACGCGTAATTAAAGCAAGCTTTTACTGCTTTCTTAACATGGCTATGTGGGCCTTATCACGTGGGACCAGTTTCAGAGCTACTATCAGTTTTCGGTGTGCTTCTGAACAATTGCTATCAAACCAACTCTCGCTATTATTATGCCTAAATCTGGTTGGTAAGGAAAGGTCTGACGCTACCTGTGCACAAATACCTTCGAAGGCTGTAATTAACTTCGCCCCCCGTGTAGAATTATCAAGGCAAGTTTCAAAATTTACATCAACCTTCACACAGAGGTCCTGAAAGAAAAGTTCCGGGATTACTTTGGCCCATTTCAGCCTCCGTCCCTGATCAGAGGTTTTCATACCGGTGTCACCACCTAGCTTTTCTAATTTCCCTTTTAGACCACAACCCCTGTCCAATACAAGAATTACAGGATTGTGATCGCTAAAGTGGGACCACCTGGCATTATAAAAAATTACTTGAGATAATAAAATAGGGGAGATAAATATAAAATCTATAATAGTATCACACCCTTGTGCTTTAAAGGTGGGAATCCTCTCGTCTGGATCAATAAAACTCGTCTCAAAGAGGTCAACTGTGGCCAAAAGCTCCTCTAGACATTCCCCATGACGAGTATGCTCAAAATGGGGAGTAGAGGAGTTTTCCGGCCCCAAAAAAATTGTCTACCTGGCAGTTCAACTCACAGACATGAATATTAAAATCGCCCATAATTATAATTGAATAGTAAGTGGTTTGCTTCGATCTATATTCCTCTAAAAAACATTTCAATTTACATAGATGTTCATTTAAAAGCTATTCTCTCCTGAATTATAAAAATTCACAAACAATAATTTGCCTGAATTGGGAGTAGTAAATTCAATTGCCAGACAATTATGGGACCCCACGTCCACCCTCCTATGTGTACCTGACAATTTAAGTGAAAATAACATTAGAAGGCCCCCTTTTGCTCTACCTGACCGAGAAGGTCGGACAGGGACACTGTATGATTTAAACCCATCCACCCAGAAATTATTTTCCATATCCCAAGTCTCCTGTAGAGTAACTATATCATAATCTTTTAGGAAGTTAATCCACCCGGGGTCATCTTTTTTGCTTCTCAAGCCTGCAATGTTCCAGCTGATAATCTTGCAATTAAGAATGTTATTCTCTTCTGTCCCCTGCCCTTTAGTGGATTCGCTGGTGGAGCTCTGTTGGCAGCAACGCTGCTCCAGTCAATCATTTTCATCTAGTAAGGACAGGGGGAGGAATCTATTTTGACAGGCTAGACTATTTCCTTCTTCAACTTTTCCAGTAGACAGGATTGGTAATTTCGGGGCACATGCTAAGCTCCAGTTAGACGTGTCAGCACCAATCTCCTCCATAGGACTTGGACGGAGAGTGGAGCTACCCCGTCTGATCGCTAAGGGCCTAGGCCTCCTGGTGGAACTACCCAATGGCTGTATCCCCTTGGGTGGTGGATAGAAAAAGCCCAAAGGCAGGGCCCTAATGCCCATCAGACCCTCCTTGGGGCCATCCCTAAATAACTGCCCCGCTATGTCCACACTGTCAAAATTAACGACAATACAGTCTCCATCAACCTGTTTGGGTCTATGGCCAACCCACCCCACTCGTCTGGCCATTATAATGTGTGAGGAAACCTTAGTCCGACTACTGGCATATTGATCGCACCAGTATTTTGTTTTACGTAGCAACTCCATAGTTGTTTCCGAACAGTGCTCTCTAAGTGGGGGGAACCCCTGTAAGAATGGCGACTAAAGGGGTGGCCTCTGGGGGTAAGTTGAGTCTACAGCCATTTATCACTTTATTAATCACTATATTATCACGGGGCCTACTCTGATTCAAAGGCTCATAATTGAACAAGGGACTTGGGGCTGTCTCAGTATGGCAACGTGTGATGCCTTCAGCCTGCGTCCCTCGAGTAGAGTCTACATTGGATATAGGAATTGAGTCTGCCCTGTTCTTTTGCGGCATTAAATTAGCTGGGCCTCCCGCCCTTTTTTTAGCAATAGTCAGCGTTTGGGCCTGGGGGTTAACGTTATTCTCATCAAACTCACAGGCATTTTTTTGGCCCCCTAAATAGTTCTCTAAATGCTCTAATTTCGCCATAATCCCTCTTACAAAAATGTTCAGCGAGTCAATAATATCTTTAACAATATTCGAAAGTACAGACTCCATCCGTGAGTTAAAAATTTCCTCCATAGCTTTCCGTACAGCTAATTGAACGCATGAGTCCAAGTCTCCGACCTGATTAGCGGTCATATCAGTAGATAACTGTCCAGATTTACTTGATCTCTTTTTCCCCCTCTTTTTCCCTAAATGAGTCAGATGGGCCTTCTGGAGGGGTACGTCCTCACTGGGGGTATCTTCCTTCGTATCTCCCTCTGCCCCCCTTGATGGTCCATCAGTGTGTGGGGCACCTTCCCCCGCTGTTCCCTGTACAGTTATCAACACTCTTGGCTCAATGGGGACTGGATTTTTAGGGGCGATAGCTGGTAGAATAGTACTCCCTGGATGATCAGAGCTAACACCCAGTTCATCCTCCGCAATTTGGATTTCCTTGTTCAACGCCCCCACTGCAGAGGTCAGATAAGAAATAATGGAGGCACAGTTCCTTGGTACCTTCACTCTAGCGCTCCCCTGTTCCTGACTACAGGGATGTTTCCGCTTACCCATTCTTGTAGGAAGATGCAACGATGTTAAGGGGTGGCCCTGGTAGATTTTAAAGGCACCTCCTGGCGTTTTAAAGGCGCCTCCTGGCAGTTTAGTCACTAACCTATGCATTCAGTAAGAAACGATTAATCACTCACTTATACAGTCAGTCACGCACCTACTAAATTATGCATTCAGACAGTTATACACCCACTCATTGTTCAATACAGCTTGGTGTATATATAAAACATATTTAAACTTTACAGAAACACACAGTCACTGGATGATGTCATCAGTGATGTCATTTGAGATGTCATCAGTGATGTCACTGACCATATCATGAATGATGTAATATGTGACGTGATCAGCAGTGCATTGCGGGGACGCGAGTTATAGTTAGCTCAACTAACTATAACGTCGAATTTCTCTGGTTTTGTACGAGTGAAAAGTCCAACTAACTATAACGTCCCTGAAACCTATGGTTTTTTTCAGTGAATTTCTATGGTTTTTTAAATGCTAATTTCTAACTATAACGTCCCTGAAACCTATGGTTTTTTCAGTGAATTTCTAAGGTTTTTGAAATGAAAATTTCTAACTATAACGTCCCTGAAACCTATGTTTTTTCAGTAAGTTACATAAATACATGCATACTTCTGTACTCAAAAAATAACTGTAACAGTACTGTGTCATAACTCATAATTCAACTACGATTAAAACTTACTTCACACTAATCAAGATATTAAACCATTCTAATGCTAAATGTTTCCTATGTTGTTTTTAATTTTTTGTAATGTGAACCATAGTTTATTCATATGTCTTGTATTCAGAATCATAGCAAGTATTAGGCGTTTTCAGTCACGAGAAAGCAAATGAGACGCTTTGGCAGTTAACAGTTTTCAACCTCTGCCAACGTGTGCACATGTCAAACAGTTAACACGTGTGAGGATGCAAATGAGACGCTTTAGCGGTTAACAGTTTTCAACCTTTCCCAACATGTGCACATGTCAAACAATAAAAACGTGAGCACGTGTTAACCGAAAAACGTGATATTAACATGCGTGCGCAGCACGTTGCTTCCATAGACTACTTTGTAACCAAAGACTATATAAACCACACCCAGCCCTTTGACAATCGATTAGTTTCGTTTTTGCGAGTCATTTCCCTGTCTCCAGTCTGCGATCCAGCTTCCCTTCTCCAGCGTCGGATTCTTCTTTTGCGACAACAAAAAAGATTACGGACTTGTAAATTGTTAGATTAAAGGATAGTAGATATGTATAATACGTAACTATTTATCCGAATGGTGGAATTAACCATTGTAATTGCTTTTTGTGTTCTAGGAAACAACTAACTAAAAGTATTTCTTCAAGGAATCATATTTAGTTTAAAGTTTTATTAAATATGTATATCAAGAGTTATCAAGATATCGAAACGTTAGGTATTTGTATGAAAGATTCTAAAAAGTTCAACGTGTGTTTGATATTCAGTTGTTACATTGTTTGTTTATTTGCATTTATATCTAACGTCAGCAACACCTGTTCACAAACAGACAGAATTCAGGAGAAACTGTTCCCTTGCGAAACTCTACATACAGTCTTTGAAAACAGAAATATTAAAAGAAATAAAACGCTTGATAACATTTAGTCATTTATCTTTTTCTCTCTTCTCGCCCTTATTCTCCTTCTCCACTGGGGTGATATAGTGTGGCCGTGTATATTCTACTACTGCCTTTCTATTTCACCTCAAAGGTGTTGGTGGCCCGTCGGAGCCAGGACTCAACATTCCCAAGTCCCAGAGAACAAAAACAGTAAAGATGTTAAACGCTTGATAACATTTCGTCATTTATCTTTTTCTGTCTTCTCGTCCTTATTCTCCTTCTCCCATGGGGTAATATACTGTCACCGTGTATATTCTACTACTGTGACTTTGTAGTACCTCACAGGGGTTGGGGGCCTGTCGGCTCCAGGACTGAACAATTTGGAATACAGGATACTGGCCCTCATAACTTAGTGGCTCACAGTTTCTGACAGTCACTGTGTATTACCAAATAGTACATTAAAAAATTCATGTGTGCATACATAGTTCCTAACTGAATGCCTTCAGAAACCCTACATTTCCGAGTGACATTTCGTCATTTGTCTTTTTCTCTCTTCTAGTTCCTATTCTCCTTCTCTCCTGACATGATATAGTACGGCCGTGTATATTCTACTACTGTCTTTCTATTTCATCTCAAAGGAGTTGGAGGCCGATCGGCGCTAGGACTGAACATTCCCGAGTCCCAAAGAACAAAAACTTGAAAGCAGTAAGACGCTTTATAACATTTCGTCATTTATCTTTTTCTCTCGTTGTCCTTATTCTCCTTGTCCCCTAGGGTGATATAGTGCGACCATGTAAATTCTACGACTCTCACCCTATTTTACCTCAAAGGGGTTGGGGGCCTGTTGGCGCCAGGACTAACGAATCTGAAATACAGGTTAGTGGCCCTTATAATATACAGGCTCACAATTTCTATGAGTCACAGTGTACTCCCACAATAATTAAAGAAATACTTCATTTGTACATCACTGAATGGATATGTTCAAACTAGTACTTTAAAAAATTCAAAACTGTATAGTCCCTCTATGAATGCTTCAATGCAAAAGTACTCCCTCCCTCGCTCATTGCATAACTACATAAGTAATCCATGATTGATTTAATTTGTGTGGTAGTAGTGCCTACTTGATTCTATAACTCATCGCTTCTGCCTAAGTAACTATGGGTCATATTCTCAATGAAGTGGCGGAGAGAAGCGTTACCTGCTTGGCTTAACGCCTCTCTCCGCCACTTCGGAAACGCGAGGCTGCACCCTATTCTCAAGGACATGGTGCAGCCTCGCGTTTCCCCCTGTGATGGCGCAAAGTTTCAAAACTTAGCGCCAACGCAGGCACCCTTGCACCAGAGTGCAAGGGTATCTGCAAACAGGGAGGTTTCTTTATGTACAGGAAGGTCTCCCTTCCTGCACATAAACAAACCGAAAATGCCAGTTTGTAACTTACATGTGTGCTGCTTCGTGCAGCACACATGTAAGTTACAAAACTGCATTTAAAAAAAAGTTTTGTTTATGTACAGGAAGGGACACCTTCCTTTACATGAACAAACCATGGCATTTTGCATTTTCAATGCGTGCTGCAGAAGGCATGGAAAATGCACACATGGAAAATGCAAAAACGACGAGAAATAAAGCATTTCTCCTTGTTTCCCCACCTTAAGACCATATTTTTTCTGTCTTAAGTTTGGCGCTACCTCCTATTTACGCTGCCCTTGAGAATAGGAGGTAGCGTCAAACTCAATGGGTGTTGCGCTGGAACGCCCACCGCAACACCCAGTGCACGCCCCTTTCACGCTAAAAACAGTGTGAAGGGGGCCCTATTCACAAGGCAACGTTAAGCCGCGTTAAGCCACGCTGCCTTGTAAATAGGGCTAAGCCCCTATCGCCACAACAACGTCACTGAAAGTGATGTTGTTGTGGCGATAGGGGCTTGAGAATACGCCCCTATATCATTAAAAAGATTATACCTTCCTGTTTACAATACTGCGCGGAAACTGCCTAATTAAAATGATGACTTCCACAGTAATTTCTGGGTCATTGTGGGAGTGTATGGGTAGTACCTGAGAGAATCCATCAGTGCTTTCGTACTGCCTCAATCATTAATTAAGTGCAAAAATACAAACGGGGGGATTGCATAATTCTGTTGCTAATGTCTGATTGATCTCTGTATACCACAGCCTCCATGATTGCATAAAAAATTACCCAGTTTATACATTTATCTACCTTGAAACTACTTTTATTCATGAATTGCATTCTTTGTTTTTGCATTTTGCTGTCAAAATGAAGATAATTAAGTTTTAGTAACAGAGAACCACACTTTGTTTTGTTCAATATTCTTTAGTTTATACACAAGTTAAATTAAACGGCAATTCTAACATTCTCCTCCTAATTTAAACTGTTTTTTTAAACAAACTCCAGTAGCTGATGCAGGTCCCACGCTCAGTGTGCTTTTGAAAAACAATTATCTTATTCCAAATAACCGCAAGTGCTCTGACCTACAAGCAAGAGTCCCGTACAGAGCAACTCTTTCACAACGTGTAACATGTTCCACCACTGTCTTCTCTCCTCCCCCACATGCGCTTGAAGATAGTTTGGTCTGGCCTTCCACTCTTACTTTCAAAACATATATTAATAGCAAACACTAACAGGAAACGCTATTGTTTCAACAACAAGCGGGTCTCATATAACCTTGTGCGACCTTCAAGTAACAGGTGGCTAAATTAGCAAGTGACATTGACTTAGTCTTCTATGGAAATCTCCCACTACATTTTGCACAATTTATACACCAAATATTTAATCAGTCTGAAACTCAAGGCCTACCACATTTTTCTAAACTATCCCACTCCCGCCTTGTTATCTCTTTTCAGACTATTTTTATAGTAATACCGAATTTCATTCATTCTAACTTTGCAAGCACATTTGGCGGGTCCCTTGGTGCTCCTTCCTTGTTTCCGGAAAAGTCGTTCTATAGCTCCTACTACGATATTGCTGCCCGTCCTCTGCTTCAACCCCATCCACGACAAATGAAGCTATACCGTGGACGAATGCTACAACTTTTTGAATGCTTGCCATTGGCGATATTTGGCATCAGATATCGCCTGAATTTCCGCTACGTGTACTTCACCTGTGTTCAACCTGTTTTCTATTGTCTCCGGTGCCACTATGAATGCGACCTCCAAGTCTGCCTCTCTACTACTTCACACGATCCCCTGGATTATGAACTGTTGCTGCGTCCATTGCTGGCTCAGGACTGTTCCGGAGACACACGCTTGATGGATGCGTTTCATAATGCAATAAGGGGAAGATGGAGTACATGCGCTCATACGGAGAGCCTCTTGCAGCAGACTATCATCGAATATCATGCAAGTTGCCCTGACAGGCTCCTGCTTGCTGAAGATTATGATGACCATGTCTGTTCTTTCGACTTGCTAAATTGGATGGCCACCCTCTTTGCTTGAGAGGTGCAGATAACCTTTTGGAACTGATCGCATATCACGGTGCTTCTGAGTTCTTGAGCTTCAATGAATCTCCATAAGTGCACATGGTAACCGGATTTGACGAGGTCTTATTTCTACACTTCAAGAACACTGTTTTTTTTTTCTTTTTCTCTTTTCGCTTTTCCTTCCTTTTTGGATTTTCAGACATTGACTTTCTTTACGAATTCCCCTTTACAGACTTGGTTACGCTCTTTTGATGTTTCCACTCTGTTTGCCTGGTTGTTACAGAGCTAGTCAAAGAAACGGGCGACTTGGCAGTTGGGGACTTTACTATCTATATTAAAAATGATGTAGTCTGCAGACAAACCTCTGAGATGTTCTATTTTATAATAGCAGTTCTTTTTAGCTGAGAGAGAAACGTAACTCAAGATGGTCCTTTCTCTATTCTCTTTTTCTGATAACATCTCCCTTTATCAGATATCGATTCACTACTATACTGATTATAATTCTATCATACACTTTCTTTTTTGTTATGGCACATATACTGCAGATTACACCATGTACTTTAAAATACATTTTTAAAAATGTATCATGTCTGTGTCATATGTTACAAACACATTACTGACAGTTAATTCCTTTCCCACCATGTTTTTAACGTCATTTCCCTGCCCCATATTCACTACCCACCAACTACTAACAATATTGGGCCTAAGCAAATGCAAACCAGAAACTCTTTTCAAGTTACAGTTGACAGTGTCACCATATTACTATTACAATGCATACATCTCCTGTGCCTTTTCGTAGTGGCAGCATACTTAAAAGAAACATACAACTACATGTATACCTGTGTTTTATAGCTATCGCTTCTTCCAATATATAACTCGTGTGAAAATACATGTTCAAGCATAGACATACCTTAGCAAAATTAAATGTTAACACCAATCGTCGACCAATGTAAATTAGAGCAATATGTAAGTTGCACATGTGAGGCATATTAACAAGCCCCTATCGCCACCACAACGTCACTTTCACTGACGTTGTGGTGGCGATAGGGGCCTCACCTTATTAACAAGGCAGCGTTAAGCCACTTAACGTAGCTTAACACTGCCTTGTTAAAAAAGCCCCCTTTCACGCTCTGTTTAGCGTGAAAGGGGCGCCCAGTGAGTATTGTGAGGGGCATTCCACCTCAACACCCATTCATTTTGATGCTGCATCCTATTAATAAGGGCAGCGTTAATAGGAGGCAACGCCAAAGTTAAGACCAGAAAAACCCTGGTCTTAATTTAGCGAAACGAGGAGAAATGCTTTATTTCTCCTCGTTTTTGCGTTTTCCATGTGTACTGCCTTGTGCAGCACACATGCAAAAAGCAAAATGCCATGGTTTCATTATGTACAGGAAGGTGTCCCTTCCTGTACATAAATAATTTTTTTCAAAATGCCGTTTTGTAACTTACATCTGTGCTGCATGAAACAGCACACACGTAAATTACAAACTAGCATTTTAGGTTTGTTTATATGCAGGAAGGGACACCTTCCTCCACCTAAACAAACCTCCCTGCTCGCAAACACCCTTACACTCTGGTGCAAGGGTGCTAACGTTGGCGCTAAGTTCCGAAACTTAGCGTCATTGCAGTGACAAAGGCAAGGCTCCACCATATCCTTCTTAATATAGTGCAGCCTCGCATTTCCGAAGTGGCGGAAAGACACATTAAGCCAAGAACGCTAACGCCTCTCTCAGCCACTTCCTTCATAATATGCCCCTGTGTGCGGCTTTTTTATATAGCACAGAAATCGATGATGACTTTGTCTGCCCGTCAGATGCCCCCAGCAGCCCAGTGACGGTCAACGCACATGGGCCACTGTTACCTTCCTTTTACAAACCACGGGACAAAAACCGTTAGAGACCGGGACAAAGGAGGGGGGGGCTCAACGGATGTGTCATTCTCAGTCTCTGGATCTGCGGCCCCTGTGATATACACAGGTACAACACGAGCAGGAAGCTTCACAATACCTTAACTTACATTCATGTGTGCTTCACAACTGTGCACAAACCAATACACGAAGTGTGGAAATAACATTTCATTTTTTTCATCTCACTGAAGTTAATAAAGCATGTCCGTGTTAAAGCCCCCCCCCAGTATTTTCCCACAAGCTTCAATCTGCAAAAGTACATTTCTTGTACATTACCCCACCCGATATTACACCCCAATTCATCCCTATACGTTACACACACGTGCGGAGCGCAACCACACCTACTATTTGCATTTGGAAGGTACTGTTGTAACTTAAAAAAATAGTCAACTTCTGACCTGCACGTACTGTTGAATGTTCCAGAAACTGTTAGAATTAACTATGCGGAACTTATGACCTGCACGTGACATTCAATGTTGCACAAACTGTTGGGATGAAATTTGGTGAACTTGTGACCTGCAGCCTTCCGTTAATGTTACCCAGTATTCCTTTTGAACAAAGCCAGCAGCTCCATGCAAGCTCCCTTTGCCCAAAAGCAAATCTGCTTCGCTTCATAAAAGTGAGAGCAAATTTCCTCCTCTCGCTTCCATCAAGCGAAGCAAAAGTTTGCTATGACAGAGCCGCAACTCTGCATAGATCCCGTCTTGCCATAGCAAACTACAATGTCCATGGCGTAGGCACCACGGCTCATTGTTGCAACCGGCCCTCGGACATAACCATACCCAGCGCCATGCAAAGCTTCTCAAGTAAAATTGGACGATGCACCTCCATCCAATTTAAAGCCTGCGAACATCGTACTCCCAGAGGCCGCCAATCCGCAACAGACCCCCGCATTTTAATTCATGAATTCCGAAAGACGTAGTGCCCCCCGGGACAGTATGGGGAAGCTTCACCCCTCCACACTTAAATTTTACGTATACCTCCAAAAACGTGCTGCTACTCGGAGCGGAGGGGCAGGGAAGACGCGAACCCCCCCCCATATCATTATATTTGCTCCAAGGAAATAGCAGTCCCCGTCACAGAAGTAAACGCCGCATCATAACTAAACATTGCTCCCGGGAACTAGCCCAACCGGGGGCTTAATTAAACGAAGCACTCCACACCGCGCTCCATTTTTCATTTTCCCGCCGTGATTTCCAGGCCCTACGCGAATCCCGCCGAAAACATATAAAAATGTTTTTTTACGTTCCGACTCCCTGTGACACCCCTGAGCACCCTAGGAAGGTCACACTGTTCCTACCCTACCCTCTTCTACTTAACCAAGTCACAAAATGGCTGCCAAGGCTTCCTAGTTTGAAGTGTTGGCAGCCAATCCCAGGCAAGCTCGTGCTCGGAACGCCTCAGCCAATCAGATCTCACAATTCTCAAATATCGATATCTCTAAATCTATAAATATCTCAAAAACTACTGAACAGATTTACACCATTTAAAACAAGCGTGCTTTCTGAACCAAGAGCTACCTTTTTGCCAAATTTGGTGTAATTCCGTTCAGCACTTCGGGCTGTAGCCGTGTCTCAAGTTTCCTATGGAAATTAACATGGAGAAAACGCGTTTTGGGACCCCCATTTTTCTCGCCCCCCCCCTTCACGAATCACCCCCAAACTTTCAAGACAGGAGCTGACCTGAATGAACAATTAGTTTTCAAAATTTCGTGAAGATTCGTCAAACGGCGCCAAAGTTATTGGCAAAACCAAAAACGCTTTTCCTATGGAAACTAGGTTCTAACTATATAACTACCTACTGGCAACCGCCAGTAGGAGATATATATATATATATCATGAGATTCTACAATCCCTGTATAAAAACCTGTCTCTAATTTCTGTATAATCGGTGTTTCAATTGTGCTACCCCCATTCAGTGCGCCCGGATTTTTTTGCTTTTCGGATCACCCGGTTTTGGATTTTTTACTGTGGGTGACTCTCACTACATGTGTCTCACTCACGGTAATCACATGGCAAATGCACTGCACGAGTTTATTGCCAGTGTCCGCGTTACAAATGAACACATGTACACACACGTATGCACACGTGTGCGGGCTGTGCTTGGGAGATTACTGCTGTGCGCAGCCTGGTAACTTCGCACAGGTAGCCTGGTGCAGAGGGGACTCTGCAGGACTAGATTTTGCCCTGTGGTAGGCCTTATAATGTTAATGCACACTAATAGGGAAAGTCAGTGTGATTTACTGTTTTGTCTGTAGTGACACTTTATTATACACATAGGGAGAAAACTGCCTTAGAGTGCAGTTTTGCTTCCCTTTGGCCTACAGAGACCAGTGACATATCAAAGTGGTGTGTAACCTCCCCTTCGTCTACAGAGATCAGTGATATATCAAACTGGGGTGTAACCTGTGCGAGAAAACCAAATCTGCAAATTCCACAATGATCTCTGTTCAACTTATGGGTCATCCAGAACTGTCATATTTCTCTGGCTCAGCTCACGATCAGAGCCCAGTCCTTTTGTGACCTTGCCATGCCAGGTTAATTACATTTCTCTCCCGCAGCAGGATCGAAGGCCTCAATCAATCAATCAATCAATCACAGAATTTGTAAAGCGCACTACTTACCCGCAAGGGTCTCAAGGCGCTGGGGGAAAAAAGGGGGGGGGGTGCTGCTACTGGTCGAACAACCAGGTCTTGAGTAGCCTCCTGAAGGTCAGCAGGTCTTGGGTCTGTCGTAGGCTTAGTGGAAGGGTGTTCCAGGTCTTGGCGGCAAGGTGGGAGAAGGATCTGCCGCCGGTGGTAGTTCTTCGAATGCGAGGGACGGTGGCGAGGGAGAGGTTGGCGGAGCGGAGTTGGCGGTTGGGGACGTAGAAGAGGAGTCGTCTGTTGAGGTAGGCTGGGCCAGTCTTGTGGAGTGCCTTGTGTGCGTGGATGAGGAGTTTGAAGGAGATTCTCCTGTCGACGGGGAGCCAGTGCAGGTTCCTCAGGTGGGGGTGATGTGGCTGTGGCGTGGTACATCGAGGATCAGGCGTGCGGAGGCGTTTTGTATGCGTTGCAGTCGCTTGATGAGCTTGGCCGGGGCTCCCGCGTAGAGGGCGTTCCCATAGTCAAGTCTGCTACTGACGAGGGCCTGGGTGACTGTTCTTCTTGTGTCTGTCGGGATCCTCCCAACACAAAGGGAGCAAGTAACATTGCTTCACTCCGCTCCTGAGGAGGAATGGGGTGGGGCTCAAACATCTGCATCAATCAATTAGCTGGCACACTGTACCAGGGATGGGCCTGCCCAAGCCCACTGAACAAAGGGGGGAGCCCAGAACTCTGCAGCCAACATAGGAGGGGGCTCCTCTTTAAAGATCTAGTAAGGAAGTGTAGGAAGCTGGGTTTCTGTTGCAGTAACCCCCCCCCCCCACACTTTTTGCCAGATTTTTGATGCACTTTGACTAGATGTGCCCTGGGTGCCTGCCAATCAGGTTCCCAGGGCCTGTGTTCTTTCCCAAAAACTGTACCTTTGTACCCCCAATTGGCACCTTTCTGGCCACATGTAAGTCCCTTGTAAAAGGTACCATGGGTACCAAGGGCACTGTGACCAGGGAAGGCCTCTATGGGCTGCAGCACATATTGTGCCACCCTTAGAAGTCTTGTGCCTTAACACACAGTCACTGCCATTGCAGGCTGCGTGTTTGGTGCAGAACAAAGTGAAGAGTCAACATGGCACACATCCCTGTGTGCCATGCCTACAACCCACTGCCCTGACATAGGTCAGCCACCCCTCATTACGTACTCCACAGCACCATAATGGCTTTACTGAAAACTGGGAAGTTTGGTATCAAACTTCTCAGCACATTAAATCCACGCTGATGCCAGTGTGGGATTTAATGGAAAATGCACTCAGATGGCATCTTAGAGATGCCCCCTGAAAAACGACCAGCCTCTTGTGGGTTCCCTGACTGGTACACACCAGCCTGCCACCACAAGACATGTTTCTGGGCCCCTGGGGAGGGAGCCTTCGCTCCCTGAGCCCAGAAACAAAGCCTTTCCTGGGCGGATGTGGTCACACCTCCCCCAGGCCAGGAAAAGCCATCTGTGGCAGGGGAGCTTCAAATGCCTTGCCGCCTTTGTAACATAACCCCCAGCCTCTCCTGCTCTCAGGAGCAGGCCCCCATCCTGTCTCCACTCCTTTTCAGCAGGAAGACAGGCGGGAAAAATTAGCACAGCCTAGAAGGTGTGCCCACCTCTGCCAACCCCACCCCTCAGGTGGTGGAGGCGAGGTGAAGCTCACTCTTAAATGCCCGCAATCTTGCAGATGGCAGGCACTCTCCAATCAGGATTAGGGATTGTGCCCACTCCCCCACGTGGGGTGACCACACAAAGGGTGTAGTCACCCTAAGGTCAGTAGCCCATTGGCTACTGACCTCGAGACCCCTAAAACGCCTCCTAAATACAGTATTTAGGGGGCAGCCCTGAACCAAGAAGACCGATTCCCGCAACCTAAGAAGAAGAATGACAAAAGAAGACGCCCAGCAGAGGAGACTGCAGAGAAGAACTGACTTGGCCCCAGCCCTACCGGCCCGTCTGCAGTTTCCAGAGATCCTGAGCCAAAAGTCGCCTTGTCCTGCAGCCAGCGACCTCCAGAACCCCTGGGAGGACTGACTGCCTTCAACAAAGACCGGATCGCCTGTGAACAGCAGCTCTGTTCAAAAGAAACTCCCAAGACAGACTCTGAGCCTGCTGAGGACAAAGAAACCAGACGCCTAGAACCACCACTGCACCCGACGCCTATGGTCCGAATCTGGGTGGCCCACTGGTCCCAGCGAGGTCCCCCAGCGCTCCAGAGCCTGAGTCCACCATGGGTTGACCCCTCCAGGACTTCCCAACATCGCCTGCAGCCTCTGCACGGAGACCCCCCCATCCGCCAGTGGCCTGCTAAGGTGAAATCCGACCTCAAAAGACACCCCTGCATTCAGCCACCCTGCGCCCTGGAGAAGAGAACCCGAGGGGCACCTACGTCCCGAGCCCTCCAACTTACCTGCCCAGCTGTTGGCTCCTCCTGGAAGACTTCCTGGACCGAGCCTGCAGCTAAAAAACAAAACCGGCAATCCCCATTGAAAACAACAGGGAACCCGACGCCAAAACAGCACCCTGCACCCGGCCGCCCCAGTGCCGCTGTGGGTGCACATTAGGTGCTAACTCGGATTCCCCTTTGCCCCGAGCCTAACCCCAGGAGCTTTGCTCCCACAACCTTGTGGCCTGCTCGTGAGCAGCCACAACCCGGAGGCCCCCTATCCCCCATTGGATAACATTGGGCCTCACCACTCTGCACCCGGCCGCCCCAGTGCCGCTGAGGGTGCTTTGAGAGTGCATCCAACTCTCGTTCTAACCCCAGAATACCAACTCCCACAACAAAGTACTTACCTGCAAACCGATAACTTCATTTCCTCCCGTAGGATTACATGGACTGCTTTTCCTTGAAAAATCTTCTGTGTCGAGTTGGTTTGTATGAAACATTGAAAAACTGCAAATGTACTAAAAGTGAATTACTTACCTTTTGTCTAGGAAATGTCTCAGTGTGATATCTAGGCATATCACACTGATTAGCAAAAGAAACTTAAAAAATAATCTAATAAGTAACGTGCGCAGTAATCTGTAAAGTAACTGAAAAGTAATTTCAAACTGTTGACTTACCTGTAATTCAACCAACTGCATTTGAACCTGCATTCATCTGTAAATCACTGCATAAGATTTTGCAAAGTATTATTTTACTGACCTGCACCAGGCTTGGCTTGGTTCTAGAAATAAAATAACTAAATTATATTTTGATACAAACAAATTGGTCTGAGTTCAGTCTTTAAGTGTGTGACATCATTTCTTGCCTGAGTGTGAACAACAAATGCTTAACACTACCCTCTGATAAAGCCCTACTGCTCGCCCAAACTACCACAAATAGAGAGTAAGGTGCTATCTACTTTTACCTCTGCCTACCTTTGGGGATCCACTGGACTCTGTACACACTATACATCATTTTGGTATAGTATATACTGAGCCAGCTTCCTACAGGAAGGCCATGGCAGTGATGCCAACGAGGGTGGAACTCAGGCCCCCAGAGGAGATGTGACTAATGACTCCTGGATGATGCCACATTTTGAACTGTCCCAGCATTCTGTGCAGGAGGGTTGGGACAGGGGTGGAGAGGTGACGTGGCACCCTAGGATTGGCCAGGGGTGCCTGGCTTCTAGAACCTTCCTCTCTCCTTTAAAAACTTGTGCACAAGGGGGAGACTCTCTCTTGCTTGGTGATTTCTCTGTGCTTCGCTGCTGGACCCTGGGACTGCCATGGACAACAGGAAGGAAGTACCCCCTGATTCCCACAAAGGACTAAGGACCCTGCCCAGTTGACCCCAGGACCAGTTGGTCTCCCCTAGGGCCAGTGAGGCTGGTTGCTTTACACCCCCAGAGGACCAGTTGGGTGAAAGCCATGGACTTCTGCACCCAGAAATCAAGACCAAGAGGAAGGCTCGCACAGGGAGCCAGGAGAACCAGCTCCTTGAGGACTTCACCACTTTGGAGGTCTGCTGCAATTACCACTGGTGGCTAGAGCTCACCACCAGGAGTAAAATGAGCCCAAGATCGTCAAAATTGGCCCGAATTATGGCATTTTGAAATTTGGCGACCTTTGACCCTTTCGGCAAAGAAGCACATAAGGCTCTGCTGCTGTTTTATATTCGAATCTCAGAGGGGACCAAGGACTGGGGGTCGGCACAGGGTTTATTTAATTTGCGTGCGTGGCCCCCCCCAGACTCTCCTTTGGCCCCGGGGACCCCATCCTTCGGGCATATTGATAATGGAGATGGATGAGACCCCATCCTCGACCCCCGAGAGCCAAAAGGACAGGGGAGCACTATTGTGTTGCCCCAGTGGTGGCGGGCCTGCCCCACTCCCCATGCCTGTGTCTGGGGAGAGCGGGCTGCCACCACCATGTGCACACCTGCCCACATGGCAGGGTCAGTATCCTGTCTAAATAGACTCACTTGTGAGTGGGACAGAGAGCTGAAAGGGGAAACCACCTGATGCCCAGAAAGGACGAAGGACTCTTCCCAGTTGACCCCAAGACCAGTGGGTCTCCCTAAAGGCCAGTGGCGCTAGCCCTCTTGAAGACCAGTTAGGGGAAAGCGCTGGCCTTCTGCACACAGAAAACAGGAGGAAAGCTGGTGCGGGGAGCCAGGAACACCAGCTCCCTGAGGACTGCACAGCTTTTGAGGTGAGGAGGACTGCTCCAACAGCCCCTGGTGGCTAGAGCGTGCCACCAGCAGTAAAATGAGCCCAAGATCTTCAAAATCGGTCCAACGGACCCCAATTATGGCATTTTAAAGTTTGGCAACCTTTTTTTCTGACAAAGCGCCTTGGGTTGGCGCAGGACTTTGTAGTTCCTTTTTCTCATGGGGGGGGGGGGGTTTGTGGGCCTTCCTCCCCAGCCAAACTAACCTGTGGGCTGGGGGGACACCATCCCCCGAGCCGTATTTGTAATAGAGGGAGCTGGGACCCGACCCCCGGGCAACAAAAGGACAGAAGTAGTGATGTTGCACCCCCCAGTGGTGGTGGGCCTTGCCAGCTCACCGTGCCTGTGTCTTAAGGGAGCAGGAGGCCATCACAAGAAGGAGCATCTGCCTGCAGGAGCGGGCAGACAGAGAACTGCTGGCTCCCGCAGCACCAAAAGGAGTGCTGCCTTCGCGGGGAGTCAGCCGGGGCAGCGGTGAGTGGGCTCCCTGGGCTGCCCCCAACATAATGGAGGCGGGGGGGTCACTGGGTGGGACCGGGCACCCCCAAAAGGAGGAAATACAGGAGAGAAAAAACATATATGTAGGCACCTGGCACAGCAGGAGACCTTCTGTTATAATATTCACTGCTCTAGCTGGAGTGCCCCATAATGCCCTGTGGGGCTTTTTCACTTGTGGTGGCCCCAAAACAGTCAGGGGCACCACCAACAAAGTCAAGGAGGGGTTGAGGGCTGCAGGAGTGCAGCGGCTCTCCCCAAAAGAGTGTTTAAAGTTACTGACCCTGTGTTTGCGGGGTCAGAAAACCAGGACCCCTCTGGAATTGTGCTTAATGTTTTCAAAGCACTCCCAAGGCTGGAGCTTTGGCTCTACAGCTGGGAGTGCAGTGTCTTCTAGGGGCTTACTCTATGGTTGCAATTATTGTGGCCTGAAGTGTTTTCTAGGGGTCTATGTTTGCATGTAATGTAGTTAAAATGTGATGCTCTCAAGGGGCTGCTTTTATGATTGCATTTTTACAGTTGGAAAGTTTATAAAAATACACATACACATATTTTGCTAATTTTAAATGTTATATTGAGATAATAATGTTGACAATGATTATTGAACACGGTGTATGTGTTTTATTAACAGTAATATGTGCATTTACACGTGATGATTATTATTATTATTGTTGATTGCATTTCTCTAAAAAATAATGTCTTTAACATGTGGTTTATTGATCTTGAACCTTTGACCAAGTCAGTAGACTTACCGTACATGTTTGTATGAACCCTGTAGGAGATCAAAGGTGATTATGTAATGCCATCTGTGGTATTTTCCATCTACCAATGTATATATTTGCAAATACCTACGTAGTATTTAGTAGTGTGTGTGTAATAAATGTACTTCTTTTTCTAAAGAGCAAGTACTGACTGGACAATCATTTATTGAGTGTTATTATTGCATGCCAGTGAACGGTGATTGCTGGCACACACCACCTCCCCTCAGTAGGCCTTGGACTGCTCTACCTCGCTACCCTGAGAGAGTTAAGCGCTACAAAGGGGTGCTTGGTTCATGGTAAGGAGAATTGTGGACCTATTACTCATGCAGACCACACAACTCATAATCCAGTTTCCTACAGGCCACACAACTAATAACCCAGTTTCCTACAATCGACAACTTATGATGCACCCTGTCACCGATGATAAAGAAATGGCATCAGGACTCTACTGTAATAATTTATTACAGTTGAGTGCAGTGCCTGCTGCCAGAGCCAGCAGCCAAGGTGAAAGGCAGTCAGGTCACAGAGCATAATTAAAGCAGCCATTTAAAGAACAAAAGTGAAATGCTGCTTATCTTTGTTCTACTCTGTTTTTCTAACTTACAGTGACACTCTGAAAGGAGATATTTATGGCAACATATTACATTTTTGAACTCCTTAGGTAATTATAGAAAAGATAGAATCTTTTTGCATGTTTCTACATATTACGAGCTACAGTGGCTTTTTTTGAAAACTGACTTGTATTAAACTGAAGCTAATATTTTTGCAACAAATATCTAACAGCTTTTTTGATGTGTTTAATTTTGCACTAGCGATTTTATTTTTATTCTAACATGCTCTCTCTTTCATATGAAAGAGCCACGCTCCAAGTATTTCAGTGGTTTGTGGAAAAGGTGATGATGTGAACATGTATTATATGGAATAAAGTTCCCCTTGCAGTACATGATAAGAATATTGCAAGTCACTTCCGAGTTCAATAACCTTATGATCTCACCTATGACATCAGTCAGGATATATTCTATTACATCCTTGATGACATTTCATATGACATCATTGACGCGCCCTCTCACACACACATTCAGAGAGTCACGTACCACTCACAGTCCCACTCAGAGACCCATGCATCCACTCAGAGCCACACTGAGAAACTCACGCACCCAGTCACAGTCCCTCTCAGACACTGATGCATGCACTCAGAGACTGACTCAGAGACTTACATGTCCACTCACAGACCCACTCAATGACTCATGCTCTCACTCACAGATGCACTCAGACACTCACACACCCACTCACAAACCCACTCAGACATTCAGGGATCTATTCATAGACCCATTCAGACACTCATGCACCCACTCACATACCCACACAGACACTCATGCTCCCAGTCACAGACCCATTCAGAGACTCATGCACTCACTCACAGATCGATTTAGAGACTCGCGCAACCAGTCACTTGCATAGAGTCACTTACATAGTTGTGAATTTTAAATGTACTAGTGTCTATTCAATGTCTGCTTTTATTTTGCGTATTTGCAACGTATTTGCAAATTTGAAAAAAACAAACAAAAAAAGGGATTTAAAAAGAAAATGAAACAGTGCTTGGGAAATAAGGTGGCTCTTAGAAGAGCCTTAGTGTTTATTGTGTGCAGAAGATAACTACACATAAAACAGGATTCAGTGTTTCAAATTGTTGAGGAACACTCTATTGCCTTTCTCTGTGAAATTAACTCCATCATTTCTATAGATACCATCAATGTCAAAGGGTAAGTTGTTTTTGTAGACAGAGCCCATGTTATGGTCTCTGAGGAATGCAGAAACAGTTTTATTGACATGTTTCCTGTCTTTGTTTATCTGTGGACAGAATTCGTTTGTCCACTTTTTGATTTCTGCTTTTGGCATATGTTGGAGAATACCAATGCAGTGTAATGGAAAAGTACCATAAATAGAGCAAAGATATCCTTCATTAGGATTTCCAGTTCTACCTCAGTAAGTGTGCCTAGGTCTTTGCCACCACAGTGCACAATCATGAGGTAAGGGTGTTGGCAATCCGCAATGCTTTCAAACAAAGGCAGCAATTGATGCCACTTTAACCCCCTCTGACCAATCCAAGTAATGTCCACATTAGCCAAACCTAAGTCCCTGTCAATTCCACTCTTTCTAGCACACTCTCTAGCCCAAAACACAAAGCTGTGACCCACAACCCACACTCTAACCATTTTGAAGGCAAGGAGGAGTAGCACACAAGAGAAGGCTGGAGCTGAATGAGACATTTTTCAAAATGAAAGGCAGTTAAAATGGAGGACAGGGCCTGGTTTAAAAAAACATATTTTATTGGATGGTGTAAATATGCAGGTTGATAATATTAGGTAGTGTCTTTAAAGGATAAATAAGTAGATCAGTGATTGGCTCTGGTAAAAATAAAAAAAAGTAATGCAAACCTGGATATGTTTTTAATGCTGAATAGTCAACCACACCTGCTGCTGTTCATTTTGAAAACTGGTATGTTGCTTCTAGAATGTGTTGTGAACTGTGAACTACTAGTTCAAGAGAGTGTTCCAAAGGGGATTGCTATGGAAACTCAGCTAAGAGACTGTGGGGGGGAAGGGTATTAAACAGAGTGTAGTGTATTAGATAAAGTTAGACTCATTATTTATGAAGTGGGGTTTAGTTTCCTAGTCAGGAGTTTCTTTTGAAGTGTAGTGTAGTTGTAAAGTATTAAGAGTACAAAGCTAAATATGTTTTAGACTCCCGTACGTATTCACAAATTTATTGCCCAGTTACACAGGGGTTCGCGCTGAGTGTCGCAACAAATTCGCGAATACGCCCAAAACCACTACCAAATTGGGCTTCTTTACTGAAGTGCAAGAAAGGGTTAAGAAATACTGACCATTGAGAAGTAGAATAACAAAAGTAAAATATGAAACAGACATTTTGATTTGGCAACTACGACAGTATCACTGAGAGCAAAGTTGAAAATGTTGCCATTAATGGTTGCTATGTATGAGAGTGGTGTACCATTCTTATGCTTAGTTTTCACATTTTCTGTAAGAGTAAAGTGCAACTGACAAAGTCAAAAAAAATTACTGACCAACCAACTCAATTAAAAGGTATGTGAATTAGAGTGTAGTTTAATACATGTGTACATGAGGTTGATGAAAGTGTGTATGATATATATAAAAGTATTAAGAGTGTATGTGGGTATTTGTGAGTGGGTGTGTTATTGCAGAGACTCACACACCCACTGATAGACCCATACTGCCACTCACACCCACAAAACCACTAACACACCCACTCACCGACTTATACAACCGTTCATACACACACTCTCAATGGTTACAGGGTACAGTTAGGAAATAAAATTAAGGCTCTGTGCTTAACCCTGTGTGGGCAGCCATCTCCCAGAGCACATGGATGAAGGCCATGTACAGCAGGGTTGGCCGGAAGCCTGTTGCCCAACTCTCCACGGGTGGCCAATGCCCGCAGCATCTAGCTTTCGGCCGTGCACAAGAGGGGTTGGCCATAGGGCACTCAACCGTCCACAAGCAGCCAACACTGCAGCCAGCCCTCCATGGGATCCCAACCCAAGCTGCGCAAGGCCAAGAGACAAGTGAAGCAGGGGGTTGGCCACTGGGTCTGGACTGCAACCAGGCTATGGTCCCACCCCACCATGTCCCACCCCTCATATGTGGCCTTTGGCCAAGCACAGCACTCATTCCATTTTTTCATTTTGTATGGGCTTCACAAATCATATGGTGGATTTATGAATCTGAGGCTTGTGGAGGGTCCAAGATTTGCCAATCTATCATGAGATTCACAAATCCCAAGATAAAAATAATTTTTTGATAATTACATTATTGCCAGGGTGGGTCACTTTGGGGCCTTGGGATTACTGTAGGTTCAATCTTCCCTTTTGCCATTTTTCATTTGCCCAGTACTGTGCTGGGTGCACTGTATTGGGTAATGGCGGCCAATCAGCATATTGATAGATAAAGCTCTATGGTCCAATATTTTTTTAGCTGCATTCAGGAATTGTCCATGGATTCGTGAATCCACAGAGGATGTGTGAATTAGCAGTCCAGATAGCGCTAACTTGTAACCTCTTTATTTCCAGATCAGAACACTTTTTAAATGTCAATTTCTCAACTACCACTTAACAGATTTACACCAAGCCAAGTAAAGGCACTTCCTTCAGCAAAGTATGTGTGTGTATATATATATATATATATATATATATTCACTGAAAAAAACGAAGGTTACAGGGACGTTATAGTTAGGCTCAGATTTCACTCATACAAAACCATTGAAATTCAGCAGTTATAGTTACCTGAGCTAGCTATAACTTACACTCCTTCAATGCACTGCTTTATGACCTCACATATTACATCACTTATGGCATGGTCAGTGACATCACTGATGACATCTCAAATGACATCACTGATGACGTCAAGTGAGTGAAAGTGTTTTGTAAATGTTTCTGAGACTTAAAGATATATATTAAACTATTGCATAAGTTAAATTAATATTCTTTCTAAACTAGTAATGAGTGATACTGTTTCTAACATATTTCATCTGAGTCGGTGTGTGACTGTATCAGTGTGGGTGTGTGAGTGTTGTATGTGTGTAAGTGGATGTATATGTGAATAAGGGGGGTGTGAGTAGCTGTATGGGTGTGTGAGTGACTGTGTGAGTGGCTGTACTGGTGATTGAGTGTGATTGGCTGTATGGGCAAGTGGCAGCCTTAATGGCTATATGGGTGGGGGAGTATGAGAATGGCTGCTTTGGTGACTGAGTGGCTGTGTTAGTACCTCTATAGTTGGGGGAGTGGGTGTGTTAGTGGCTGTATGGGTAAGTTAGTGGCTATTTTAATGGATGTATGGGTAAGTGAGTGTGTGTGAGTGGCTGTTATGCACAGTAAGTGACTGTGTCTGGCTGTATAGGTGAGTGAGTGTGTGACTGCTTATATGTATGTGTGAATGGGTATGTAAGTGGTTAACTGGGTTAGTGAATGGATGTGTGAGTAGCTGTATGGGTAAGTGAGTGGCTGTGTGAGTAGCTGTATGGGTGAGTGAGTGCTAGCGTGAGTGGCTGTGTGCTATGTATTTTGGGCATTTGCATACGTAGGGTATTTAAAAGGGAGACCCATGGACTACTCTCACCAGGAGACGACAAGAAAGAAACCACTCATCACAGTCACTACACATCAGATTGTGCTCCACTAGATCAACAATGAAGTCTCCTCCATTAAAGGTTTCATATCGTTTTTCAGTGTTGAATACAAGCGGAAACCCACTTGCTTTGCCTTCGCCAAGCCCAAGAAGTTAGGATCGTTTGTGCTTTACTGAAGTGAAGCTTCAACTGAGGCACCTGCTATGTTTTTATTTGTAACTGCTTCCCGTTGTGGTTTAATTTCTGTGAAATCAGCACCAAGGTCAGAATCAAACCAAAGTTTTTTGAAGACGAGTTCCCAGTTTTGCAGAAAACGTCTACCCAACTGGAGTACTTTCATTTGGTTAATTAGTAAGTGCTACCTCGTTGGGTAAATGTCTTGTGCATATTCTCCACTACATCTGCATAAAGGACCACGAGGTGTGCTGTTAATTTCGGCAATGTGATTGTTCCTCGAGTGTCTTCATCCACAAATGTGTGATAACGTGAACCCTCGTCAAGAGAAGACGACGAGACTACAAAGAGGTGAATCTCCACCAAACAGGGGTACTTCCCCTTAACTAAATGAAGTAAGTGCTTCTTTGTTTGGTGGATATGTCCTTGTATTCCTTTGCATAAATAACGCCTAACTAAAATCGCCAGGAAAGGTGCTTAAGGGCCTTTTGTTAAGCTGTCCATCAATATGGGAAAAGGCGGGAAGACCTTTACATACTACTAAGGAACATGGGGCGTGGCAAAGCAGGCGGAGCTTGCAGATGATTTTGGGTATTTGCATACTCAGATTAAGGACTCTGCCCTCACCAGGAGACGAAGAAAAATAAATCACTCGTCACAGTCACTCCAGATCAACAGTGGCGTCACCTTCATTATGGATTTCAGATAGCTTGTCAACGAGGAATAAGAGCGAAAACACACTTGCATTGCCTTTACCAATGCCCAAGAAGTTAGGATCGTTTGTGCTTTACTGACGTGGAGCTTCAACTGGGGAACCTGCTACGTTTGCAAGTGCTACCCGAGGTTTCATTTCTGTGAAATGAGCACCAGGGCCAGAATGGAACCTCATTTTTTCCAAGAAGAGTCCACTTGTTTTATTATTTTTCAGGGGGAAGGGGGCCACACAGCCTCCCTCCCCGGCCGGTTTCAGCCTCAGGGACCCCATCCCTTGGGGCCCGGCCACATCTGCCTGGGTGCTTTGGTACCACCCAGGACACCCAGTGTGCTTTGATGGGGACCGCGGGGAGCCTTAACGCCCCGCGATCCCAGCCGGATCCCCACCTCCTGCAGGAGCCAGCATTGCTCCTGCATGCAGGGAGCTGCTTAAAATGCAGCTCCCTACATGTGGGGGCAATTCTTTCATTTGTTTTCCTGCCCGCATGACAGCGGGCAGAGAAACAGATGAAAACTCCGCTCCCAGCAAGCAGGAGTAATTTGACAGCTCATGCTGAGAGCGGAGTTAGTGTTTGATCTTGCTTTGTTGGCGGGAGCTGTCACAGCTCCCACCAAGCAAAAGCAAACAGCAATCTCCCGAGGATCGGCACCTTGGGAGATAGTAGGAGCTGGCCCTGGGTGGGTAGTGGTCTCCAGGGCCATTAGTGCCCCAGAAGGGGGGCCACCTGGTCCCCCTTCTTTACTGTGCATGGGCCAGCCCCGGGGAGGTGGTGGTCCCCGGGGCCGTATATGGCCCGGGAGGTGATGCAATCTGTGAGGTCATAAGCAGTGCATAGCGGAGGCGCACATTATAGGTAGTTGAGGTAATTATAACTGCTGAATTTCTATGGTTTTATGCGGTTAATATCTGTACCTAACTATAACGTACTTCTAACTTTAGTTTTTTCAGTGAATTTCTAAGGTTTTAAAAAATGCTGATTCCTAACTATAATGTCCCTCTAGCTTATGTTTTTTCCAGTGAATTTCAAAGGTTTTTTTAATTGTACTTCCTAAGTAATACATCCTTGTAACTTCCGCTTTTTTACTGAATTTTGAAAGTTTTTTATTTGTAAATGCAAACTATAAAGTTCCTGTAATGTTTTTTTTTTATATAGTGAATTTATAAGGTTAAATTGAGAGGTATTTTTGCTCCTTAACAGAAATCTAGCATGGAAGCCAAAGTAGACAGATGCTTTCCCTTAGTGAAAATAGCACTATGTTTTGTTCCCTTTTCTATGTTTATAACATTTTGTAGGGATTAGTTAATATATTTAGAACACATGGGTAAGACAAAAACATCGAAAAGGCACTATCCTGCTTTACCTCCATTCAGCACCAGAGTGTGGAGTAGAACATTCAGTTTACCCTCCAGGGAGAGTATTGAGAAATCTCTCCTCATAGTTTCCCCTTCTCCATTAATGTGGTGTCTGCAGGCTAGAAGTGTGACGATTGCTGCTAATTGGTCCCTGGTATTTTTTTAAGAGCCCAAGGTGCACTCTGAGCTTGTGGTTTTGTTGTCATGTTGCTGCTGGTGGCGAGTAACAGGACGATGTAGTGACGCTCACCACATTGCGATGCTCTGTCCTGGGAGATTGTTACAGGCATCCCTTGCAATTTGATTGGTTGTGTACAGGGTCCTGACCTGATGCCCTTATTCTGGAAGCTACTGTGGACGACCCTAGGCAATCTACAGTGGTTCTACACATGTGGTAATTTTTTTTAATGGGTTTTTGAATTTGCCGCAAACCGTTGCATTACGTACATTCTGGTTCAGCAAGATATATGCGGAGCCGTTCTGATTTTTAGCAACACCTAAAAACATATATCCAGGTTATAAAATTATTGTTTGAGGTCAGTGCTTTACTAAAATCACATAGAAACACACATTCCAATAAGTAAATTTGTTAGAAGGTTGTTTTATTACATATTTCCGGATTCACAGTGACGTCGGTCACTGCGAATCCCACGTGACTCCAGAGTAAAGGGATTTGATTGGTTAAAAGTCCTTTCATGGTTCTCTAAAGGAAGTCCCCACCCAGTTTTGTTCTCCTTTGGGTGTGGTTGGTGAAATTACTCCTTATAAATACTGGAGCTCTAGTTTTGTTTTTTCAATTGGTGTTTTTTGCAATTTTTTCCTAAAACAGCAGCAGGACCAAAAAAGCACCTCTTCCGACGAGGAACGCTCACCAAAGAAACAATCTAATGCGTGGTAATTTTTCACTATCCCATCTGGTGAGAAAAAAGTTGTGGTGAAGAACGAAAGTGCAAACTATGTGAGAAGGTGCTGTCCAGAGGAACTTTGAAAAAATACTCACATGGGACAAGCCGTAGGCTTAAGCATGTTAAAACTATGCATCCTATGCACCTTGGAAGGGCAGAGATACAGTGACATGCGCCGCAACCTTCAACATCACATGCGGCGCGAGTAGCACATGGTAAATGTCTTTCACCAGAAGTAGAACAATGTCTGCCTCAAAGAGCCTTTGACCTGGCAAATATAGGATCCTTTTGCACTGTTTGCAAAAAAGTGTTGACTGTCAGTCCATCGCTGCTGCTCTTGAGGCTGCGAGAAACCACAAGTGTTAATTGTTTTGTTTTACGACACTTGTTGCATAAGTTTTGTGTGGTTTTTTTAGTTTATTTTTTCCAGTTGCCATTTTGCAACAAAACAAATCCCCAAAAAACAATAATGTTAAAAACCACGAAAAAACAAGTTCAGAAAACTAAAAAAAAAAAAAAAAGTTCTTCTAAGAACCACTTTTTGGGTTTGAAAAAAGGAAAACTGTATGTGAGTGGGTATGTAAGTGAGTGTATGGGTGAGTGAGTACCTATGTGAGTGGCTATATAGGTGAGTGAGCGGCTGTATAGGTGAGTGACTGGCTATGTGAGTGGCTATATGGGTGATTGAGTGGTTGTGTGAGTGGTTGTATGGGTGAATGAGTGGGTGTTTGAGAGCCGTATTGGAGAGTAAGCAGCTGTGTGATTGGCTGTATGGGTGAGTGAGTGGTTCTGTCAGTGGCTGTCGCCGTAAATGAGTAGCTGCATGGGTGAGTGAGTGTCTGTGTGACTGGTTGTATATGTGAGTGATTGGCTGTGTCAGTGGATGTATGGGTGAGTGAGAGACTGTGTGAGTGGCTGTATGGGTTAGTGAGTGGCTGCATTAGTGTCTATATGGATGACTTAGTGGGTATATGAGTGGCAGTATGGCTAAGTGAATGGCTGTGTAAGTGGCTGTATAGGTGAGTAAGTGGCTGTGTCAATGACTGTATTGGTGAGTGAGTGGCTGTGTGAGTGGGTGTATGGGTGAGTGAGTGTCTGTGTGAGTAGTTGCATGGGTGACTGACTGCCTTGTGAGTGGTTGTTAAGTTAAGTGATTGACTGAGTGGCTATATGGGTCTGTATGGGTGAGTGAATGGCTGTGTTAGTGGCTGTATGGGGGAGTGAGTGGCTGTATGGGTGAGTGAGTGGCTGTATGGGTGAGTGGCTGTATGGGTGAGTGACTGGGTGTGTGAATGCCTATTTGGGTGACTGAGTGGGTATGTGAGTAGCTGTATGCATGAGTGAGTGGCTGTATCAGTGACTGTATCTGTGAGTAAGTGACTGTGAGTGACTATGGGAGAGTGACAGGCTGTGTGAGTGGCTGTATGGGTGAGTGGCTTTGTCAGTGGCTGTATCAGTGAGTTAGTGGCTGTGTGAGTGGCTGTATGGGTGAGTAAGTGTCTGTGTGAGTGGTTGTATGTGTGAGTTGTTATCTGAGTGAGTGAGTGGCTGTGTGAATGGTTGTATGGGTTAGTGAGTGGCTGTATGGGTGACTGAGCGTGTGTGTGTGTGAGTGGCAGTATGGGTAACTGAGTGGCTGTGTTAGTGTTTGTATAGGTGAGTGAGTGGGACTGTGCGTGCCTGTGTGGGTGAATGAATGGCTATGTGAGTGACTGTATCGGGGAGTGAGTACCTGTGTGAGTGGTTGCATGGGTGACATACTGCCTGTGTGAGTGGTTGTATGGTTGAGTTATTGGCTGTGAGAGTGGCTGTATGGGTCTGTGAGTGGGTGTGTGAGTGGCCGTGTGGATGAGTGAGTGGTGTGTGAGTGGCTGTATGGGTGAGTGAATGGCTGTGTTAGTGGCTGTATGGGTGAGTGAATGGCTGTATGGGTGAGTGAGTGGCTATATGGGTATATGAGTGCCTGTATTGGTGACTGAGTGGGTGTGCGAGTGGCTGTATGGATAAGTAAGTAGGTGTGTCAGTGGCTGTATGGGTGAGTGAATGGCTGTATTAGTGGCTGTATGGGTGAGTGAGTGGCTGTATGGGTGAGTGAATGGTTGTATAAGTGGCAATATGGATGAGTGAGTGCCTGTATGGGTGAGTGAGTGGGTGTGTGAGTGGCTGAATGGGTGAGTTAGTAGCTGTGTGAGTGGCTGTATAGGTAAGTGGCTGGGTGTGTGAATGCCTGTATTGGTGGCTGAGTGGGTGTGCCAGTGGTTGCATGGGTGTGTCAGTGGCTGTATGGATGAGTAAGTGGGTCTGAGTGACTGTATGAGTGAGAAGGTATGTGAGTGGCTATATGTGTGAGTGAGTGGCTGTGTGAGAGGCTGTATCGGTGAGTAAGTGGCTATGTCAGTGGCTCTATGGGAGAGTGAGGAGCTGTGTGAGTGGCTGTATGGGGCACTGAATGCCTGTGTGAGTAGCTGTATAGGTGAGTGAGATCGTATGCGTGCATCTGCCAATGCTTATATCGATGTGTGGCTGGGTGTGTCAGTAGCTGTATTGGTGTGTGACTGAGTGTGTCAATGGCTGTATTGGTGTGTGACTGAGTGTGTCAGTGCTTGTATTGGTGTGTGGCTGGGTGTGTCAGTGGCTGTATTGGTATGTAGTTGGGTGTGTCAATGGCTGTATTGATGTGTGCCTGGGTGTGTCAGTGGCTGTATCAGTGTGTGCCTGTGTGTGTCAGTGGCTGTATCTATGTGTAGATGGGTGTGTGAGTGGCTGTACTGGTGTGTGCCTGGGTGTGTCAGAAACTGTATCAGTCGTGCCTGGATGTGTACCCTAAAATGTTATGGAACAACACTACAAGAACAAATTAGTCAAGTATATTACTCCAATAGATGGTGTCACTGATCTGTATAAAAAAGAAAAAACACAAATATTACTTAGTATTCCAATTTATAGAATTACAAAATAAACTTACAATTTCAACATAGCATGAAGACATAATTCAAAGAATTCACTAGATATTTGTCATGCTGTAAAGGTATGTTATAATATAAATAAGCCTTTCATTTTCCCTTTTTTTACTATTCTCAGGATCTATACTCATACACCGTAAATGATGTACTGTTGAACGAATCATCATTGAACAGTGGGGAAAACACAATCATGAAGATTGTAGAAAAAATCCCAAACTGCACACTATGTCACTGAAATTAAGCAACACTCTGCATTGCATTCACTACAATTGTTTTTTACGATTGTTTTACCTATACTTGCACTACAAATTTGAGAAATCTTAATCTGAAAAAACACCCTCATGATCAGAACTACTAATAGATATATAAGGCACACCAGCATATGGTAAGCCTTATAAACACATCACTCCTGGTAGGCCGAATGATGTCATAAGTACTGATAATGGATCTAGAACAAATACACTATACCACTTTCCCAACTGTAATCCTCCTTAGAACTTCGGTTGCAGAAACAAAAGATAAGAATTTAATAGCTGTAAAGGCAAGTTTTGCTTGAATTTGAGGTTGCTATCATTACATTCTGTCCATCCACTTTTTACATATACAGTGTAGTGACCACATGTACCAGTAACTCCTTCATGAAATATGATAGCCATAGTAGTGTAGGTTCTTCCAGAAATAGATATTTGTCCTGCTTTGAACTTTTTAATCTCTGTTTCCAATTTACTTCCATCTGCTCTGCATCGTTGTAGCAATAAAATAAGATACTTACCACTTCTTCATACACGTAATGTTGACATAAGATCTGATCGACAATTTGGGCAGGTATTGTTTTGTGTAGCTTGTTTGAATAATCTGTCAAAAGTCACAGTTTTGCAATCTGGTAGTATTAAATAAATAAATCGCTCTGAATCTATTTCTGTACTTGATATGAATGAGTAATTTGCACACTCATGGTTCCATGAGTAAGTAAGTCCAAATAACTCATCAATACATATTTCTTCTTCTAAAACTCCAAAGATCACCATTAGAAACTCCTGTGCATCCTGTTGAGTGTTTGGAGTAGACTGTATAAATCCACTAGATATATCTACAAGGTCTCGAATGTGTGAAGCACAATGTGTTGTAGTCCTATCACTATGTAAAGGTTGCAACAGAGTACACAGTGCAGAACACAATTTCTTCAGTGGTTTCTGTTCAATTGCATATACAAGATGAGGTGATTGAAAAAGTACGTTTAGAACAACATTTGCATACCAGTTGACACCAGAGGTGTTTGACAACTGGTAACCAAGAATATCTCCCTCCTTGTCAATTATTTTTTGTCATTAACAACTTCCTTGTTCTCTATCATTTCCTTCTTTTCAACAACATCACTACACTCCTTTGAAAGTTTTTGCTTTGGACATATGGTGCGTGTTTCACAAATGGGATACTGTCCTAAATGAAGAGCATAAAGACTTCTTAATCGTATACTTTAACACAACTTGGATCAGCACTTCATTTGCTGTCATCAAATGCAACCAGATGCAAACCGGACAATGTTCTAACTTGAGACAAGGCTACATATGACATACCTTCCTTAAACACTGTACTCCCATCATTAACAAACGCTGCATCTACACTTAAACCATGAGATTTATGATTAGTTACAGCGTATGCTAGAGAAACTGGAAACTGTTTCCATTGCACATATAAGTCTTTCACAAGCAAATAACGTACAATGGACCTTCCAATTTGCTTTACGCTATCAATCTGATCAAATTTAATTGCTAGGAGCTCTATCTCACTCCTTTTAGGAAAGCTAATGAAATCAATATTTTTACCCATAGCACCATAAAGTAATCCTTCCTCAACATTTACATTTTGACGCAAAATTATTCTACAGTTCTTGCAAACACTTAAACATTTTACTAATCCTGCAGTTTTTTAACCAGATTTTTCCAATGAATCCAATTTTGTTTGCAATTTTTCATTTAGGAATACTGTGATGCCCTGGTGTTCTATTTTGTCTATTGCTGTCAGTTCCAAAACTTTTTCTTTCTCCAATTATAGCAATTCTTTGTTGAATGAGGCGCACGCCGATAATGTAGGCATTAGGCACACAATTGGTTTTCTTTCTTAAATGAAAGTGAACATTATCTCTGCTGCTGCTTTTTCATTGGAAACACTTTTTTAAGAAGACGACTTTGTAGCAGACGCTTTCCTTCTTTTGAAAGAACACCTACTCTAATATTCTTCAGAATATTTCTGTATTCAACGTCAGATGCTTGCCGCATATTCCTAAGTAATTCTTTATATTGGACGTTTAACTAAATATTGACATTTCCAATGCTTCCAAAAGAATTCTGAGTTTTATCGTGAAGCAGTGTTTTAAACACAGGCTTTCCTTTCATGGGTGTAAGTTGCAGTAAATCTCTGAAAACAATCAAGTGTTTTCCTCCAAATAGGACATTGTAGTCTGTTTTTAGAATCTGTTGCATTCTCAAATGTACAAAGGTAAGCATTAAGTTCAAGACCACGCTGACCTCATCGATGATTAAAAGCTTTAACTTTTTTAGCACTCTTGACACTTCATGACAGGCTTCACCAGATAACGTTTGGTATTCTACTTTGTTTTCATGCTCTACAGGCAGCATCAAAAGTCGATGTAAAGTAATTCCTTTGATATTATGTGCAGCTAATCCAGTGGGTGCTGTTACTACACCTGACAAATTACACTCTGTAGTCTTCTGTGGGAAAGCAGTGAGAACTTGTTTTAAAAAGCTTTTACAGGTGCCAGCTTGGCCGCTGACATACAACAGCATAGGCTCAAACAATGTGCTTGCTCCCACTTTCTTGTCATGGAGGAATCCATGCTCAGGTCTGTCTTTCCCCTCCATATATATTTCTTTTTACTCTTCATTTAGTTGTGCAACTAACTCTTCCAAATCAATAGTTTCCTGTCTTGCTTGTTGAATTGCAGTCTCTATCTCATTTATTGCAATGGCAGCCTCATTTTCAATTATTGGCTGTCCAAAAGGATCTTGACTTAGAGGACTTGAACTTTGACTGCTTTGTGAACTCTCCTTAGCCATCTCAGCAGCAATTGTTTCTTCCTGTTCAATTTCATCATGTAACATTTTCAAATAGTTAGGAAATACTGAACATTCAATGCTATCCTTCACAGCATAGAAAGAGTCTTCATAGCAGTCATACTGTCCTAGTAATTCTAATTCAGAACGCTAAGGCTTGAACAGCTGCAGAAGTGGCAAATAGAAAAACTCTTTTTTCAGCAGTCTGGCAACTCAGTTTTCTATGATTAATTAGACTGCCTTTGCTATGGCGTACCAAACAACCATTGCAACCAACTGCTGCAAATTTACCTTCAGCTACATTTTCTGTGACATTGTCTCTATATCTGTAGTTTTGAAATATTTCATAAAGAAACACATTTCCAAGATGTGGACAACTTTTTGGAAAGTAGGTGTACAACATGTTTGTTTTGACAATATCTGTAATTTCTGGGTCAAATTCGCAAAGGTAATGAATTTAAGGAAAATGCATGCTAGACCTAGTTGCCTCTGTTACTGCTGAATACATATATGCTGTGTGGGAGTGTGACTGAATGTGCAAGTGCCTCTGACTCTGTCTGGCTGGGTGTGTGAGTGGCTCTATGCTTTTGTAAATAGGTATGTGAGTCGCAATATGGGTGCGAAACTGGATTTATAACTAGGCATATGGGTCTGTAAGTGTGCATGTGACTCACTAAAACTTCAAAGTACATGTCTTACCTTCTAAGCACATAGCACCCTGCCCTATGACCTACCAACAGCATACCTTAGGGGTGACTTGTATGTAGAAGTAGGGAAGTTAAAGGCTTGGCAAAGGGCTTTAAATGCCAACTCGACCTGGCAGTAAAACTACACAAACAGGCTGTGCAGTAGCAGGCCGTAGGTATGTTTAAAGGGCTACTTGTCTGGATCGGTGACGAGGAGTGTCAGTACTTGAGTACATATCTAGATAAGTGTATCAGTCCCTCTCCGGGTGTGTCACTGGATGTGTAAATAACTTTGCCGCTATATGACTGGCTGTCGTAGTATCTCTATGGGTCTGTATATATGTATGTAAGTGGCTGTATCGATTGCTTACTGGCTGTATTAGTGAGTGTTGGGGTATGTAACTGTGTGTACAACTGGCTCTGCTACTGCTGGATACATAAGTGCTGTGTGGGTGTGTGACTGAATGTATAAGTGCCTCTGTTGCTGTCTGACTGGGGATATGGGTGGTCTATGCTTTTCTAAATAAGTTTGTGACTCGCAGTATGGATGAGAGACTGGATGTATAACAGGGCATATGGGCCTGTAAATGCGCGTGTAACCTACTGAAACTTAAAAGTACATATCTTACCTTTTAAGCACATAGCACCCTGCCCTATGGGCTACCTACGGACTACCTTAGGGGTGACTTATATGTAGAAAAAGGAGAGTTTAAGGCTTGGCAAACGGGTGTTGAATGCCAAGTCAACCTGGCAGTAAATCTGCACACGCAGACTCTGCAGTAGCAGGCCAGAGACATGTTTGAAGGGCTACTTGTCTGGATTGGTGACTTGGTTGTGTCAGTACTTGAGTGCATATGTGAGTGAGTGTATCAGCCCCTTAATGGGTGTGTCATGATGTTCAAGCAACTATGTCGCTGTGTGACTGACTCTCATAGTAACTCTAGGGGTCTGTAAATGTGTATGTAAGTGGCTGTATGGATTGCTTACTGTCTGTGTTAGTGAGTGTTGGGGTATGTAACTGAGTGTGCAGATGGCTCTGATAATGCTGGATACATAAGTACTGTGTGGGTGTGTGAGTGAATGTATGTGTCTCTGCTGCTGTCTGATTGGGTTTGTGATTGTCTCTATGCTTTTCTAAATAGGTATGTAACTTGCAGTATGGGTGAGAGACTGGATGTATAAATGGGGATATAGGTCTGTAAGTGCACATACAACTCACTGAAACTTAAAAGTACATATCTTACCTGAAAGCACATAGCACCCGGCCCTATGGGCTACCTATGGCCTACCTTAGGGGTCACATATTTATAGAAAAAGGAGAGTTTAAGGCTTGGCAAAGGGGTTTTAAATGCCAATTTGTCTGGGTGTATGGCTGTGTATATATCTCTCTAACTGAGTGAATACTGGGTACATGAAACAGTATATATGTGTCTGAGAGGATATGACTGCGCCTGCACACCTGTGAGAATGAGTATGTAGGTGGAGAAATAGGTGTGGAAATGGTTTTATTAATGTCCCTCTCAGTGTGCCAGTCTCTATCTAGCTATAACGGTGGTGCGTACATAAGTGCCCTATTGGCACTGTAACTGCGTGCATGAGTACCTGCCTCACTGTGTGTGTGGGGGCAAATTATATACTATCAAATTATATAGTGTAGTAAACAATCACCCACATCTACTTCCAAACACATTCATTCATTGCAGCTTTATAAAATAACTATATTTTCTCTTCAAATATTTGTATTCTTCCTTTGCTGCTCACAATAGGTTTTCTTAATATCCTCATCTATCCTCCCTTTTATTTTTCCTTTTACTGATGTGCATAACCTACATATTTTATTGCACCTTATATACACTCATTTTTTGTATATACACATACCTTTTAAAAGTACACCCCAATTGAAATACCTGTGAAATGTCTTTGCTGTTCTGCAATTTTTTTTTCAGTATCACTTATAATCTCTTGTCACTGAAAATCTGAAGTCACAAGTATAGGAATGGTATACCACTCTCAGTACATAGGAGCCATTAATGGCAACTCTTCCCACTCTGCATATTTTACTTTTGTTATACCACTTCTGAATGGTCACTGTTTTTTAACCCTTTGTAAGACTCCTGTTAAGAAGCCCAATTTGGAGGTGGTTTTGAGCGGATGCGCGAATCCGCCGTGGCTCTCAGCAGGCCCCCCGTGTAACATTGCAGCGGATTCGTGAATCCACACGGGAGCCCATGAACCACTAAACAATCTGCTGTTAAAGCATGGCATTTATAGTTTACTTTGTAAAAAGTACTGAATTTCAACCCAAACACCCCCTATTAAGCAAAATTTCCATACCACTCCGTTTTTAAAGATTAACAGTCTACTCTTCTTTGTCCCCTCCCCCCCAGCACTTTTAACTCCGTTTCAATGGTAACCATGTTTGGAACACTAACTGCTAGCACTAGGTCAAAAGTTCATAATACTTTCTGTGGGCAGCATACTAATTTCAAATTCAACTGTAGCAGGTGTGGGTGACTGTTTGGAATTATGAGCATATCCCAAACAGTATAACTTTTTTTATTTTTCCAAAGCCAATCACAGATGTAGTTACTTTTTCTCAAAATCTCTACCTAATTTTTGCTCCCTGCATATTTACACCATCCAATCAAATCTGTTCTTTTTTAATTTAAGTGCTGTCCTCTATTTTAACTGTCTTTCATTTTGAAAACTGTCTCATTCAGCTGCAGCCTTCTGTCGTGTGCTACTCCATTTTGCCTCCACAATGGTTAGAGTGTGGATTGTGGGCCATACCTTTGTGTTTTGGCCCAGAGAAAGTGCTAGAAAGAGTGGCATTGAGAGGGTCTTGGGTTTACCTAATGTAGACATTACTTGGCTTGGCCCGAAAGGATTAAAGTGGCATCAATTGCTGCCTTTGGTTGAAAGCATTGTGGATTGCCAACATCCAGACCACATGATTGTGCACAATGACCTAGGCACACGTACTGGAGAAGGACTGGAAATCCTAATGAAGGATACCTTTGGTAAATTAATGGCACTTTTACCCTCACACTGCTTTCGTGTTCTCTAACATTTTCCAAAGGCAGAAGTGGAAGTAGTCAAACAAACTTTGTCCACCGATAGACAAATCCAGGAAACATTTCAATAAAACTGTTTCTGTATTTTTCAGAGACCACAACATGGGCTCTATATACCACAACAATTTACGCATTGATATGGATGGTATAGATAGAAATTATGGAGTTCATTTCATAGAGAAAGGCAACAGGGTGTTCCTGAACAACTTGAAAGACTGCATCCTGTTTTATGTGTAGTTAACATCTACACAACATAAACACAAAGCCTCTATTCAGAGCCACCCCTTTTCCCAAACACTGGTTCATTTTCTTTTTAAATGCTTTTAATTTTTTTTTAACTTAAATCCACGGATCCATTGCAGAGTCACAAACCTAAAGTACACATTCAATGCACAGCAGCACATTTAGGATTCACTTGTAAAGGTGTGTGAGTCTCTATATGGGTCTGTGAGCGGATGTAACAGTGCCGGTGTGGGTCTATGAGTGTCTATGTGGGGCTGTGAGTGGGTGTGTGAGTGTCTTTGTGGGTCTGTGAGTGAATGTGTGAGTGTCTGAGTGGGTCTGCCAGTGGGTGTGTGATTGTTTGAGTAGGTCTGTGAGTGGGTGTGTGAGGGAGTCTGTGAGTGGGTGTGTCAGTGTCTGAATGGGTCTGTGAATGGGTCTGTGAGGGTATGAATGGGTCTGTGAGTATCTCTGGGGGTCTGTGAGTGGGTATGTGAGTGTTTCAGTGGGTATGTGAGTGGATACATGAGTGTGTGGGTCTGTGAGTCTGTATGTGAGTGTCTGTGAGTGGGTGCCTCAGTGTCTGAATGGGTGTGTGAGTGGATGTATGAGTGTCTGAGTGGGTCTGTAAGTGGGTGTGCCACTTTCTGAATGGGTCTGTGAGTGGGTATGTGAGTGTCTGAGTAGGTCTGTGAGTGGGTGTGTGAGTGTCTGTGTGGGTCTGTCAGTGGGTGTGTTAGTGTCTGTGAGTGGGTGTCTCAGTGTCTGAGTGGGTCTTTGAGTGGGTGTCTCAGTGTCTGAATGTGTCTGTGAGTGGGTGTGTTAGTGTCTGAGTAGGTCTGTGAGTGTGTGTGATTGTCTGAGTGGGTCTGTGAGTGGGCGTGTGAGTGTCTGTGTGGTCTGTGAGTGGGGGTCTCAGTGTCTGAATGTGTGCGTGAGTATCTAAATGGTTCTGTGACTGGGGGTATCATTGTCGGAAAGGGTCTGTGGGTGTGTGTGTTTTAGTGGGTCTTTGAGTGGGTGTTTTAGTATTTGAATGGGTCTGTTAGTAGGTGTGTGAGTGTCTGTGTAGGTGTGTGAGTGGGTCTGTGAGTGGGTGTGTGAGTGTCTGTGTGGGTCTGTGAGTGGGTGTATGAGTGTCTGTGTGGGTCTGTGAGTGGGTGTGTGAGTGTCTGTGTGGGTCTGTGAGTGGGTGTGTGAGTGTCTGTGTGTGGGTGGATGAGTGTGTCTGTGAGTGGGTACATGAGTGTCTAAGTGGGCCTGTGACTCGGTCTCTCAGTGTCTGAATGGGTCTATGAGTGGGTGTGTGTATCTGAGTGGGGTCTGTGAGTGGGTGTCTCTGTCTAAATGGGTCTGTGAGTGGGTTTGTGAGTGTCTGTAAGCAGGTGTGAGCATCTGATTAGGTTTGTGAGTGGGTGTGTGTCTTAGTGGGTCAGTGAGTGCATATATTTTTCTAAACTTTTATGGCCAAAGTCACGTATCTGCTGCGATTTTACATTGGGGTCGAACTGAGCATCACGGCGGATCTGCAAATCTGTGCACGTGAAAAAACATTGGGGGGCAATTTTTTACCAACTATGGGTCCCTCACAGACCCCCTATATTGCACCCATAGTGTTAGGGTACCTCTACCCTGACCCCTTCAATTACTTTCATGTATATTTTGATACACAGTGACCATTCCTCGATATCTAAAATGGCGGCTCCAACTTTCTACTCAGGTTGCGGCCAGCCAGTCATAGAATTGCTAGTATCGCACCAATTCAAGAAGTCGCCGCCGGGGCTCCACGTCCCTAGATATACAAACTTGTTCCCTTTAATATCTATTAAAACTACTGAATGGATTTACAACAATTCAGAAATAGCACTCTTTTCAAACAAATTTGGTATAATTCCATTCAGTGGTTCGGGTTGTAGTCGTGTCCAAAATCTTTATGGGAAATAACATTAGAAATGCACATTTTTTGAGCCCCCTTTTTTTCACCCCCCACTTGACAGATCACCCTGAAACTTTCCATGCACAACTAGAAGCATTTTCTGGAAAATTAAGTGAAGATTCGTCAAACAGCACCAACCTTATAAGCAAACCAAAAACGCTTTTCCAATGAAAACTAGGTCTTAACTATAACTATCTACTGGCAACTGCAATGAGATAATATATATGTATATATGTATTTGTAGATATATATATATATCTTTTCACGTGTGACCCGCAAAAACCAGGCCACTTCCACCACATGAGGGTGGTGCGGAACAACGGATGCGAGTCCCGTTAATCATCAATAATTGTCACCACCTCCCACTTCAGAAAAGCAAGGAAAGTCCGCACTCAGCGCTTCACATAAGAATGTAGTTTATTTGGCAATGCGTTTCAACCTAAACAGGTCTTCATTACGGCCTCGTTTCCATGTTGTGCCCAAACGCCCATAAAAATAATTTAGCAAGTTTGTGAAACATCAAAAACATACTTTCACCAGTTGTTTTTCGTGAGAGAGGAAAGATCATGATTTTGCGACATTAGTTCATCAAGCAGGAAGAGAACTCACCTCTATACGCAGGAAAAGAGAGGTCTTTTGGATCTTCACACTTAACACCAAGGAAAAGGGTTTGAACGAATCTCTCCCTTGGGAGAATGCCATATTGTAAAGATTGTAAAGATCCCCCAGACTTGTCTCTCCTGCTAGTCTGGTCTGTCCTTTTTATATTGTGTGGACTCCTCCATTTGCCTTATGCCTTTGTCGCTTGCATTATCTGAACCCCTATTTCTTCTTTTGATACCCAGTAATTTTTAAATTTTCCATTTTCGTGATTTCTTTTATATTCATTAACATTCTTTTTCCCTGTCCCGGTAGTTACTTGGCATGGTTTTCTGTTCTTATGCTCTGTAAGGCTTTTTCTTGCCCCTTTCCATCATGGCGCCCGTTTTCTTTCTTCAGACTCTCCTTCATGGTTGTCCCTCCTCTATGTTCATTGACGAGCCTCTGAGGAAGGATTCCAGTATCAGTTCGTTCTCTGATTCCAGTCTTTGCCTATTTACGTTTATTATTTAAACCCGGCTCCCGACATTCACCTCGCAGTTTGCCTGTCGTCCCGGCTGAGAAATCGCTGTGATCCCATCCGGAGGTATCATCAGACCTGAGGACTCACTGTCTAAGGTAAGATCCTCGTCCTGAGGCCACGCTGCTGTTTCTATATCGCCTATGCCTTTTTCTCTCCTGATTTCTTTGGTATGACTAACGCCACTATACTTCCACGCTGCCTTCTGCCCTGTATTAATTTAAGGATTTTGCCACTTGTTATCGGCATTTTTGGCAGCTTAACTTTCTGGCCTTGGTGCCGCTTTGGGCTTCAGACAAACTGCTCATTTGTGCGTTTTGTGACGACCGGGCTCTATCGCCCCCTTTATTCTACATGGCTGAGGAATTTCCCCCGTAAGCCGTTTTGCCCCCTTTCTTCTGAATCCCTATGATACCCTCGGACCTGCTTAAAGGTCAACTTTCCACGCTATTACGCATATTACAGGATTTCCTGTTTTAGATGCCCCCCTTTTTTAACTGTCACTTGTGTATGTCTCTTATTTAGTCACCCACACTTTTTTGAATTCTCAGTTTTTAGCGCAACCGCATTGGATTCTCTCACTACGCCCCGCACCGTCTAGAAAACTTTCTTGTGAGGCATCTCCCTTTATTTTGGAAGAATCGACTGCGCCTCCCACCCCTCTGGGTAAGCTGTGACTGCCTTCCTCTTTCCATCCCATTATGGGACATGACTAATCGGCTTCCATGTCGCTGTGATTGTCTATTTTTGAATATTTTATTGTTTTGTTCTTTCTATGTAACATTATAGATAAACCCTACGTGCGGGCCGCACTTTTGGAGCCTCTATTCATCTTGTATCTCCGCATATTGTCTACTCTTTCATGACTTGGACACCGTCCTGGCATCCCTACCCAGGTATAGCAGATCCTGGTGCTTTCTCAGTCATATCTTGTCACCCTTTAATTTCTTCTCTTTTGTTCTAAGCATTTCAGCACTTATATCACAATCGGTTGTTTTTCTGATTGTTACGTTTATCTCTAGACATTCTTTTGATGTGCACATTTTACTTAATCACTGGGGTCCTTTGTTGATTATTTTCCTTCTGTGCCAGTGGTCTCACTGGCACTCACACATTTCCCTTATCTATCTTTTTTGTTTGTATTCTCCCTCACTGATATTCCTGCTTCCTTTACTCAGTGTGCACTTTCCCTGTTTAAAGAGACATTAATTAGAACTCATTGTTTTTCAGTCCGCCTAACGGGTACCTGCCTTTTGCTTAAGATATAATATAGGGATGTATTATTGGCACCCTATTTTATCTGCTTAGAATATAATATATGTCCATGTTTATACTGTGTTTGTCTTCATAGGCAATCTCGAACTCCTTTGCTTGCACACAAACTTGTCGCCCTGAGGAAGGTTTGACCCTAATGAGGGTCTGACACCGAAACGCGCGTCGGCGCTGGAGCCCTTGTGCTTCCTTTGCTTGCAATTGTTTCTTGGAGAAAAAATCGGAACTTGGACTGTATCAGTGCTATAGAATGATAATCAACCTAAACTGGATCTTCCACAGCATCTGATATTGTTTATGTTTTTATGTAATTCTGTTTTTGTACTATAAGATTGTGTTTGGCACTATTTAATGACATTGTTTTTTGATGAAATGTATTGTTTCTTGATGTAATGTCTGAGTATGTTTGAGTCAACGTCTGTCTGTTTGTTTGTTAGTGTGTGTGTGTGTGCAACTTAGGATGTGTGCAATAGTCTGTGAACTTTTTTTGTTTGTTATGTCTTTTCTATTATGTTGATGAAATTGTTTAAAATAAATATGATATCCCTAATCCACAAGCGCTTTGTACTATTAATGTGAAAGGTACCCGATTTAGGACTGTTTTGTATACATCTGTGACGTATTGCACCATATAAAGAAATCTTTGGCAGAGTTTCTCTCTTGATTGCTCTTTGATTAGTTCATTAATGTAATACAATTCTAAAAAATGATAATAAATGTCAAATCAATACAGCTAAAGCATTTTTTGAAAAAGTGATAGCATCCAATATGCAAATGGTAGCTTACATCGACATATTGCAGAATCATTTAACAATACAGAGCACTACAAAGACAATTATGGTCTCAAATAGCTTTCATATCCAGTCCATCTAGGTCTCGAGATATCAAAGGATTGGATTTTCTACTTACCCTTTTAACACAAGGGAAGTACTGACGCTGAAACCTTCATTTTGGAGAAGATTATACGGGCCGTTTGCACCATTAGCGAGGTATACCGTAATAAAGTTTGACTAACTGGCACTGATATAATTATGTTGGTGATGGTAGCATGTTGTGTGGATCACTTAATGAACGGTAGCAACTGACCTATGTAGGTATCATATCCACAATTGCCGTATTGGATATGATATCACTGGGTGTTTGCTTTGGTTCTCGTTTCTTCTGCGTTTGTTTTACCTTTTCCTCCTATTTTCACAATTCTTGTTACAATGTCTACTTACCTTTTCGGATTTTTCGGGTTATGCTTGTTTTGGAGACAATTTTTACTATGGGCATTGTAAGGTGTCATTTGTCACTTGTTGGTGAGGTAGGAAAATTGTCTTTAGGACGGATACCATTCAGGTATTTTACCGCAGTTCTAAATTGTCCTTAACATATTGCACTTACCTTTGTTAACAGCCTTGAAAAAGTCGTCAACACAACAAAACATGTGCCGGCTGTGTGCGTCATCTTCTGACCTGCGTGTCAACAGTATTCTGGCTGTCAATACTTTATAAATACAGACTTTGTATGAAATTGTGTTGCTTTGAAGTGTTTAAACAAATTAAAATTGGATCTGCAACATTGACGGATCATAAATATTTTATTTTTGAGGTGCTCTGGATTGTTAAATATTTGTATATATGTGAAAATTATTTTTCCACATATGAACTTACACTACTATGATGGCTTAGTGTTTATTCATTTGAGCACACCATACTGAATTTTGTGTACCTACCAAGAAATTTGACAGAGGTGCTGGCAGTCTGTAATTACCGCTGCCATCTTGTTCTCTGTTCGGTCAAATTGCAGAATAAGTTTACATAATAGCCAAGTGGCAAAAGGCTTGTGAGGAAAAACTGATTAAGGCCTTGAAAATCAATGCACTATGCAAAGAACATAAATATTATGGCACAACCCTCCTGTTGTAGATAAGAATTCTAATTCATTTGAAAACATAAGTTTCGGCCAAGTGGCCCACTCCTCCTGTCGCCAAAGTCGAATCAGCCCGCCATTTTGGTACAGGTAAAAATAGTATTAATGACATAACAAAGTTAAAATGCAAAACAGATTCTACAAACCCCTCTTTAGACAATACAACAACCCTAGGTGCCCACCAGCTCTTTATAGGAGCAATTTAATGTCAGCGAAAACTAACAAATTAATCTAAGCAACAAAATACAAAGCAGCACCATATCAATATATCCATTTTGAGCTAAAAAGAAAGACGGGGGTGATGCCATGAAGATGCTTTAATCAAAGTGGTAACAGACGCTATTTTCAAAGAAATACGTTTTTATCAGTGATATATCAAGAGGAGAACAGATGATTGCAAGAAGAAATGTGAACTTCAGAGTCCAAAAATCAAAATCAAAAGAGATGAGGCAGAGGGCAAGACAGAAGTCAGAGAGAAAAGGAGAAAGCTTTCCTAGTACAGCGACATGGATGAGAGGTTGAGCTACAGAGCAGAGGGACAAAGAACTTCTGTAAAATACCACATCAGCCGATGTGTATATGAAGCTCATCACTCTCATTCAGTCATCCTGGTAACTTGCTTCCATGCAGTATGATATATTCAGATTCTTTCTGCTGTAGTTGTCTCTCCCTGTTACCACCTCTGACATTTCTCTCGATCCTGTCAATGGCAAAAAATACAAGTAGGTCAGCATTTTGTTGGTGCATTTTGGCCCAGTGACTTGCGACAGGAAAGAAACATCCAAGTTCTTGATGGCCCTATAGTGTTCTAGGATTCTCTTTTTTACCAGGCCAATTGAACTACCAACATATCTCAAGCCACACGGACATGTGAGGACATAAAGGCAGAAATCACTCACACAGGTCATAAATTTGTTAATCTGTCTCCGTTTGCCTGTGGCTGTGCCAAATGTTTTGATGTTGCAACTTTTCCTACAGGCCTTGCATCTCCCACACTTGTAAAAGCCTTTTTGGTCTTGTAGCCATCCCTCTCTCTTGTTGTATATGCCTGTGTAGCTATGTACCAGAATATCACGTAATGATTTAGGTTTACGATATGTGATTTGAGGGAATTTGCTAACCTCCTTGCCTATTACAGGGTCACTTCTAACTAAATGCCAGTGCTGAGCGACAACCTTTCTAATGGCCTGGCTCTCATTGTTGTATGTTGTAATGAGTCTAACAGAGTCTTGACCTTCATCCTTTTGGTAAGTAATGTGTCCAGTGTAACGTGATGCTTTCACACTAGCTGCTCTCAGAACCTTCGCTGGATAACCTCTAGCTCGAAACCTGTGAAACATCCTGCTTTTTTCCTCTTCATACATGAGGTCTGTACTACAATTACATTTTGCTCGTAATAATTCCCCGTAGGGGATGCTCCATTTGAGGTTCGGGGGGTGATTACTTTTTGCGTGTAAAGCACTGTTACCTGCTGTCTCTTTGCGATACAGTTTTGTGTGTAGCTGACCATCACAAACCTCAACCGTAACATCCAGAAAATCAATTTCCGTAGGGTGTATCATATGTGTGAAGGACAGATTGAGATTGTTGTGCGCAATATGTTTTAGAAAGTCTTCCAACTCCTCCTGTGAACCCTCCCACATAAGGAAGAGGGCATCAATGTACCTGGTCCACAAAGTAATGTGTCTAGTCCATTTGTCAATTTCTTCCACCCATACATGATCGGCCTCCCACCACCCGATGAAAATACAGGCATAACTAAGCGCAAAGAGACTCCCCATCACAGTTCCGACCAACTGATGGAACCACAAGTCATTGAACACAAAAAAGTTATTATTAAGACAGAAATCCAACATTTCAATTAACATGGCAGTGTGATCAAACTTGTAAATAGGTTTGTCCTTAAAGAAGTATTTACATGCTTCTATTCCCAAAACATGATCAATGCAAGTGTACAATGCTGCCACAACCATAGTGACAAGTAAAAAGTGTGGTTGCCAAGGAATGCCCTGTACTTTTGTGATGAAGTCAGTGCTGTCCCTGCAGTAGGATGGAAGAGTCAAAACACAGGGTAAAAGAAAGAAATCTAGATACATGGAAGTGTGTTCAAGAAGATATATTTATAAAGCGCACTTATACCCGAGGGTGTCAAGGTGCTGGGCGGACAGGGAAGGAGGGAGAAGTGCCAACACCCAACTAAGAAGCAAATAGCCATGTTTTCAAAAGTTTTCTGAAGACCGGTAGAGAGTCCGCAATGGAGATGAAAGGGGGAAAGGAGTTCCAAAGCTTGGTGGCTGCTACAGAAAAGAAGCGGCTTCCCCATCTGGACCTGTGAAATCTAGGAGAAACACGTTTTTTCTATGAGGAGGATCTCAAGGTCCTCCAAGGAGTGTACCATTGAAACATGGTTTTCAAGTGTGGTGAGCCTTTGCAATGTATAGCCTTATATACCATATTCAGGACCTTGAAGGAAATGTGCTTCCTGATGGGGAGCCAATGCAAGGCTCGAATCCCTCCCCTAGCTGACTGATACTTCGGAATGTTAAGAATCAGCCTTGCTGCTGCGTTCTGTACCACCTGGAGCTTGTTCGGGGATACTGTATTGGTGTTAAGGTACAAAGCGTTGCAGTAGTCCAGCCGGGAGGTGACTAGTGCGATGATAGTGGACCGATGCAGTTCAGATGGAATATACGGCAGCACCTTTCTCAGGGTTTTTAAAATATAGAAACAGGTGCTGACTGTACGACTGACCTGAGCATCGAAGGTCAGACCCTTGTCAAAGGTGACCCTGAGATTTTTTTGCTGACCTGACCGGGACAGGAAGGGGACCGCAATCTGCAGGCCACCAGGCATTAGACCAGGTTGAATCCTGTGAGCCAAATACTAGCACCTCGGTCTTGTCTGCATTGATCTTTAATGAGTTGCCCTTCATCCAGCAAATAATGCAGGACATACATTGATTAAACGTTTGTGCGACGATTGCAAATCCTTCACAATGGAATGCGTGTCGTCCGCAATTTAGTGAGCATCAGATAATATGAGCCTATGGATTGGTTGTAGGCCTGCATGTTAGTTCTCTCATAATCTCCACTGAGATCCAGCTGTCTACATGCCTCCTGGTTATATTTGTTGACATCCCCAAGGACCACATTCCCATCCTTATCTGAGGGTTTTATAATTATACTGTCGTCCTCCCGTAAGGTTTTGAGTGCATCCCTCTGTTTCCTGCTTATGTTAGAAGCATAAATATCACTAGTGTTATGCCATATGTTGATAAGATCTCTAGTGACTACTTCATGAAATGTGTCAATAATGTCATGTAGAGTGTTAGAGTTGCAAGTAGATTTAGGTTTGAAAGGAGTAACAGTGGTTCTATCCAGCTCTAAGTCAAGTGATTCCAAGAAATCTCTTTCTGTGTCCAATCAGTAGTACCCCTTCAAGCTCAACCAAAGTCGACAAACCCCTGATGTCCCCAACTTAAATCATCGGAAGTGGTAGATTTGGTGTTCTGAACCAAGGCTAATGCAGAACTGTTATGGGGATACATTCTCTTACGGTTTTGAAGAAAAGCTTTTTTAAGTTTTAAATTTCTTACAAACAAAAATAAGTCAATCCTAGTTCTGCAAAAGTCCACATTCTCAGTAGGACAAAAAGACAGGCCAAGTTCTAGCACAGATTGTTCATCAAGAGTTAGATTGTGGGAGGAAAGATTGATAACAGTTAAGGCACCCTCACCCATCATTTCCTCTTTGTTTGCCGTGTCGATCTCCCATGTGGTGCTACTTCCTTTGGCACTTCCACCGCCTCTTCTTGTCTTTTGCCTCTTCTGTTGTTTCCTCCTCTTCCTCTGGGTGGTCTGCAACGTCCTGTTTGGTTTCTTTGTAAAAAACGATACTCATCTAGTGTTGTAAAAGAGAACGATTCTTTTCTGCCAGATATGCTCTGTTCCTGTAGATCAGATGAGTAGTTGTCAGACCCTGATTCCGACGCAGCCAGTTCCTGCTGTCTCAGTGCTCCAACCTTCTTATACTGTCTGATTGCATCATAGAATTTGTGCCCAAATGTAAGGATTCTTCCTTGGGCAGAACCTCGTTTGTCCCGTAAGAATTTTCGTTTCTTTTTCTGTTAGATCTCTTCTTCATATCTTCCCAGTCTTGTTTCCATCTGGGTGAGATAACTTTTGCCTTCTTCCTGATCTGGGTGTTTTTCAAGGATTACTTTCAATTTAGCAATTTCTTCTATTGCTTGGCCCAATTCTAACGTGGCATATTTGGCTAGCAAGCCCATCATATTTTTGCACGTGGCTGCCATTAGCATTGACCATTCTTCCAGGAGCTTGGGATTAGGATTTTGATAAGTGGGGGTGATCAATATTCTGAGCCCCCGCGGGACACTCCCCACTTCCATGTAATTTTCTAATGACATCACCTCCCAGGTTCTGTTAATTTCCTTTTTCAACAATTTCTCATATAAACTCAGTTGTTGGGCTAAGGATTTAGCTGTCCCTGAGGTCTCACGTGCCCCCGTTTCTGAAATGTCAGCGGTATTAGTATCATTTTCATTAAAGAGGCTTTTAGCTTCCTCAATTTGTCTTCGCCGTGCCTCACTCATAGTGTAAGTCTCTATCCTTTTTGTGTTGACATAGGCACACCTCCCGCCTTTCTTATCGTGCTCAAAGTAAATTATTTCCGAAATCCTGTGAAGTGCTCCACACATTAGGACCACTTGTGGTGTGGCACCCCTGCCAATTCCCAGTGACATATTCGCAGCTAGCATGCATGCACAATGAGAGACAGAGGGAGGGGAAGCATACCAAAGGTGTGCATCCTCCGACGCTAACACGAGAAGTTACTCACCTTCCGTGTCTCATCAGGCAGCCGTGCCAGTTCTCTGCGTTGGGAGTCGTGGCCGCAACTCCTCCTCCTCCGCAAGTGGAAAATCACGCTGGGGCGGCGGCGGGAGCCGGGTACTAGAAGTCTTTTCACGTGTGATCTGCAAAAACCCGGCCACTTCCACCACACAAGGCTGGTGTGGAACAATGGGTGCTTGTCCCGTTAATCCTCAATAATTGTCACCACCTCCCACTTCAGAGAGGCAAGGATAGTCCGCACTCGCGCTTCACATAAGAATGTAGTTTATTTGGCAACGTGTTTCAACCTAAACAGGTCTTCGTCATGGTCTCGTTTCCACATTGTGCCCAAACGCCCATCAAAATAATTTAGCAAGTTTGTGAAAAATAGAAAACATACTTTCACCAGTTGTCTTTTGTGAGAGAGGAAAGATCATGATTTTGCATCATTAGTTCATTAATGTAATACAATTCCAACAAATGATAATAAATGTCAAATCAATACAGCAAAAGCATTTTTTGCAAAAGTAATAGCATCCAATATGCAAATGGTAGCTTACATCGACAAATTGCAGAATCAGTATATATATATATATATATATATATATATATATATATATATATATATATATATATATATATAATTCCACTTGCCCGCCTCGAAATGCAGACAGGCTCCAGCACGCTCGGGTTCACAAAAAACAGCTTTATTTGGCTACCAACAACAGGTAACGCGTTTCAACAGCAACGGCTGCCTTTGTCAAACCTAATGTTGTCGCCATATCTAACATTATTTATACATGTTCCTGGAGACTTCAAACAAAATTTTTTAAAGTGACAGTGATACATTAAATTCTTAAAGTGACATGTGCTCTTATACACAAACACCCATTGCCATTATTCCACGGGCATCTACACAATATTCAGTGAAGCACTTTGGAACACAACCCATTAGCTTATTGGATGGTGGTCATGGACTGGCATGGAGGTGTCATATCTATAAACCACTGTAATACCCCCCATCCCACTTACTCAAAAGACCAACGCGCAATATAGGGCAAGTGCCCAATGCAAAGCCACCTTCTCACAATACTCTACAACTTATAGTTCATCATATCTCTTAAGTGCTATACACATCGTGCTGAACTTCATAGCTTTGGTCCATGGAAAAGTGCCCTATAAACAGTGAAAACAAAAGAACGCCAGGTATATAAACACAAAAACATATACAGTTCAGCAATTCTTGACTGGATCCATATAAGGAATCATGGATAGGCTGTTCAGGACATGAGCACACCCCCATAAGATAAACTGGGTACACTCTACAGGTGGACATGTAAATCCTCTTCGGTATTCAGGCCGTTAGGAATTTTCGAGTTAAATCTCAAGATATATCTTGATTCTAACTGCCCCAGACACCTCTCTCTATTGCCTCCTCTTAATCTGACAGGCACTTGATCTAGCACAAAGTACTCCAGAATGATCACATCACTATTGTGTGCCTGTTCAAAGTGTCTGGCCACTGGATATGTTTGGTCCTTGTGCTTGATGGCCCTGATGTGTTGCAGGATGCGCTGATGTGCGCGTAAAATGGTACTCCCTATGTAAAGCTTTTGGCAGCTACATCTAAGTGCATATATAACAAAATCACTTCTACACGTAAGTGGCTTCAAAATCTGCCATTTGTTGTCAGAAAATGGCAGAGGCACCTCCGTGGTGTTGACACCATAATTGCATGCTTTGCACTTATGGCATCGTCTAAAACCCTTGCTCCCACTCAGCCACGTTTCCTGCTGTTTGATCCCAGGACAATTGTTGAACAGGTCCTGCCTCATTGATCTTGCTTTGCCAAATGTCAATACCAGGCTTTTATGTATCCTGGGACCCAGAATGGGGTCACTGCATACTAAATGCCAATACTTCTGAAAAATAGCACGTATTTTTTGGTGCTGCACACTAAATCTAGTGATGAAGCGAATAGCCTGCTCCGTTTCTCTCTGCATGTACTTCGCTTTATCATCAGTGAAGATAAGTTTCTCCCTCGGCTTCAAATTCGCCTTAACCCTGGCTGTTTCGAGAGTGGCTTTGTTCTACCCTCGCCTTTCAAATCTCTCAGCTAGTTCCGCTTGGGCTTTCTGGAGCTGCTCAGCAGTACTGCAGTTCCTTCTCATCTGGAGATTCTCTGCATAAGGTATGCTATTTTTCAATTTGGCGGGATGGAAACTCCGAGCATGCAGCACAGTATTGCCAGCAGTGCTCTTTCTAAAGGTCTTCGTCTGTAGTGCTCCATCTGCCACATAGAGGGTTAAGTCTAAGAACTCTACCTCCTTATCACTAATGTGTGAGGTGAAATGTAAGTTGAGCTCATTGTGGTTCAGCCTCTTTACAAAATCCTCAGCTGATGATTTGTTGCCACGCCATATGACAGAAAGATCGTCAATAAAGCGTGACCACAATATCACATTTTCAGACATTTCTATGGCAAAATCGTTCGCTAGCACCTGCTCCTCCCACCAGCCCATATGCAGATTTGCATAGCTGTGGGCGAAGCAGGTGCCCATGGCAGTACCCCTCATTTGTTGGTACAAATCTGATCCAAAAAGGAAAATGTTGTTGCGCAGGCACCAGCCCAACATACTCAACAGCATTTCCGTGTGCTTGTATAGTGACAGTGGCCGTGAGCTAAGGAAATGTTCGACTGCCCTAATGCCATCCGTGTGGGAAATGCTAGTGTAGAGGGAGGTCACATCTAGTGTAATCATTAAATAATCCTGCTCCCATCCCATGTCATAGATTTTTTTCAGGAAATCCCCTGTGTCCCTGATATAGGAACTTAAGTTTTTTACTGGGACCTGGAAAAAGTAGTCTAAATATTTTGAGGTATTTTTAAACAGACTACCAATGATATGATGGGACAGCCGGGAGGCACATTGATGTTCTTATGTACCTTCGGTATCAAATATAAAATGGGTGTGATGGGTGTGTCTACTTTGAGGAACTTGAACTCGGATTGTGAGATGAGCCCAGATGCCGTCCAATGTGTTAGATCCAAATTGAACCTCGTGGTCACATCCTATAATATGGTTCTATCCACCCTTGCATAGCACCGATGGTCGTTAAGTTGGCTCATTGCTTCCTTCTGATACATGGTGAGAGGCCATGCACCACATTTCCGCCTTTGTCCGCTTGTCTCACCACAATATCAGGATGTGAGCATAACTTGGCCACTAGACTCATATAGCTTACCTTAGATGAATCTAGAGCTGTGTGCCCCTCAGAATGAGAGTACAACTTCTTAAGATCCTTCACTACTAAATCAGAAAATAAGTCTATTGAGTCTTTCGGGACCATGGGTACAAAAACAGATCTCGGTCTGAAAAGTGTTTCTGGTCTACCATATACATTCAAATCCTGCTCTCTCACCAATGCATCATCAGATAATTCATTATCCTCGCCTCTCGAGAGGCTATCCAAATCACGCAGTAAATCTAGGTCAGAGACCAGCAGATTGCCTCCACTCGCAGATGCCTCCTGCTGCATTGGCACTGCTCTCCTACTAGTTGCAAAATATTTAGCCAACCTAAGCTTGCGGGTGAATTTAAAACAATCTATCCTTGTTTGGACATAATTCATGTTCTCTGGAACACAATAAGACAAACCCCGTGAGAGGATTTTGATTTCTGCTGCATTTAATTCGAGGTCAGTGAGGTTCACTACATTGGCATCTGGGTTGTCGTCAGTCACTTTGTCTTCTTCAGAGGTCCTTTGCTGGCGGCTTGCCCTTCCTGACCGCCTGTTTTTCCTCTGCCTCTTCCGCCTCCATGGAAAATTCTTTCCTGACTTCTTAGTGGCCTGAGATTTGTATCCCTGTCCCAGCGAAAAAAACGAAGCTCATCCCCTACTGACGGTATTGTCATCGTTGCCTGCCTCGTATCTTCGCTGTCAGTCCGAACTTAGTTCAGAGCCAGATTCTTCATTTCTGTGCGCAGTGCTGGCTTGCAAGCTTTGTGATAACTTTTGTCGAGGAATATTTTCGAAACGTTTGGAGAAGGTGAAAATCTGGCCTCGTTGGTAGTCAAGCTTGTCCCGTTTGAATTTAGCGGCTTTACGATCTTTAATCACTTGCTCGTATTTCTTGACTCTCTCCCGCATTTCCGTCTGTAATTTTTTAATTGCCTCTAGATCCGGTAGTTTGCTCAGTACATCACTTAACAGGTTGATATATATATATTCCAGCCACCTTGTCGCTGGAACCCTAGCCTCCGTGTTGCAACGAGCACACAGTGGGGTAGCGACCCCCTTAAATCCAAACAAACTGTGATTCACCTTCTTTTGGGTCACATCTGACCATTGAAATGACAAAACGCTGTGGCTCCAGTTTGCAAAAACGCGTGTTTATTTAAATAAGTGCAGCATTGTTGCTGGAGCCACAGCGTGTTTTGTCCTTTCAGTGGTCAGATGTGACCCAAAAGAAGGCGAATCACAGTTTGTTTGGATATATATATATATATATATATATATATATATATATATATATATATATATATATATATATATATATATATTTCTAGAAGGAGACACAGACACGCCCGGTAAACATCTCACCCTCTGTAGTGGTATTTATTAGGTAGAATAATAACTACTCATTTTCAACTTTTGAAAGCATTTGCCACAGATCTACTGTTTCATGGTCTGCAAGCATACCTGTAATTATCTGTCCTTGTACTGGCTTATGTTTGATGGGCCTCAATGATCCATATTGGCAGGTTCGACTTTCAGTAAAGGATTGTAGGGTCAACCTCAGCTTCTAGCAGGATTTAATCCAAATAGCCCCTCTCCATCCATCCAGGTTTTGAAAGTAGTTGAGGGTCTATTTGTTCAATATGGCAACCCCCACATTTTTTTCCTATGCAGTCTCTCTGTAGTTTATAGACATTGTCAAGCACCAGTAAACAGATTTCTTGACAACACCTATTTTGAAGGACCTTCCTTCATTTCATATAAGGGTTAATACACTTCACATTCATTCATATTTTTCTCAGACTTGACACTAAACTTCACTACCAAGATTTTGAAGCTCCTCTCGTACTTCCTATAATTCTGAGAAGAATATCTTATTATGTTTGAGGTCAATATAGAACTATGATTAAAATAATCATCCCTCGCTAGTCATTTAGTTGCTAAATGTTCACAAGACTGATAGAGCGATAAAAATACCCCAGGGCAATGATAACGATCTGAAAAACGTGTGTGTATATCTAGAATCAAGCGTGGCAGCCTCCTGCCTTCCTACTGGCTAGAACGGCAATACCTGTTGAATTTCGGCTGCCCTGAGCTGCTGCTATTTTGTTTCCCTTGTCTGAGCGGAATCTCCAACCGGCACAATGCCCCTTGAAATGCGGACACAGAACCTTGAAACCCTCTCTACACTTCACAGGAGGCTACCCTAAGAACGAGGGTTGAAAGTTCTAGCATTCAAACACAGATATCCATTCTTGTTCATGGTGTCTGTGCTTCCCTCAACTAATACATGATCCACGGAGGCACAAGCTGCCCTCAGCATCCAATGTTAATTTTTCTAACACAAGGGACGTATTCTGATTGGCTGCCTTTCGTCCACTCAATATGTGTCTCTTTATAGACTACTTATATTTGGAGCCGTGGAGTAGTGGTATGTGGCTTAATGGGGATCCCACCCGCTATACCCATAGTTTTATTTTGTCTGCAATTGTAGAATCAATTTCCATAAAAGGAGGATTCATGGTGAGATCCACATTCACAAACCACGGATGAAAAAACTATATCACCCACCTCAGATGCACAAAGTCAGTTCTTTCCTAACACTGTGTTTGTTTTCATTGTAGTTTAAATTAAATTAAATGTGTAATGTATTTAGAGCAAACTATTAACATTCTAGTCAATACTGTCACTGCCTTTTGTATGCTCATTTTAACTGGAAAGCTACTTAACGTTAAATTGAAAGAAAAACTAGAAATGCCTCAAGGCGTACGTACCATTGCTTCTTAATGCAAAGTTAAAAGTCCATTACTACTTTGAAGTTGTGAAGATTGTATAACCATCGGTGTGTTTTAGGAGCTGTGAAAATGATTTATATATACAGGACTGCACTGGAAAGCTCCCAGCATTCTGATTTTGCTTCAAATGATAGAGCTCAGTTTGAAACGGGATTGCAGTCTGAACTGCAGACCAATTCCCCCAGGCTGTTTCATTCACTGTGTCGCTGCTCTAGTTTCAAAATATAGGATCGAGGGCTTGCGCGCTCGGCAAGATGGCGGCGTTTAGTTGAGTTCCGTCTCCTCACATGGCTCACGAGGGTGATTTCGGCCGTCTAATGACCTCCTCCCGCACCTTCAACGTTGGATAAGCCTTCCGACATATGGCGGCTCATATTTGCGGTAGTGGGTGAGTCTAATTCTCACAATACGGCTGCCTTTACCGCGACTGCATCTTCCTGACGCGAGTGGCCGCCATTTTGTTTGCGCGGTGCCTGCGTCATTTGAGAAGTTATCTGAGGGCAAAACGACTTCCCAACTGTGGCTTTTTAAAGTCATATTTTCACTGAGAGAGTGATAACTCACAGCCACAAGAGTCAGGAGAGTTACCACAGGTCAGACTCAAGCTGCGCATATCCTCTGCTTGCACCACCCTCCAGCTGTGCACATTTCTCCTCATGTGGATGTTTACAGACCTCTCACTCCCTGCAGAGCCAATTAGCTATGCCTCCAACTTTGCTTGATGCTTCCTCCTGACGCCTACTTTTTGGGGGTCTTTCTCTGCGTCCTGCTCATCCCTTTAGCAAGCTCAAATGTCTTGATGAGCAGTAGGTCTATGAAAAACCTCTCCAGGCTTGATTGCTTCAGTACTTGAGGATCGCTACGTCCGGCAACAGAGACAGCTATCAGAAGATGTTTTTATGGGTGCGTGTCTTCAACACTTGACAGGACTGTGGCTGTTAACTGTACTTCATTGCCCTACGGACTATACGAAGGTGTTCTTTCGGCCACTTAATAACCTCGTCTTGCATCTTTCATGATGAATGCACCCCCTGATGTATGAAAACACACATCTGTGTTGGTGGGTGCCAGTAAGCTTCCCTTCGGATGTTAGAAGCGAATGGTGCGAAGGAAATTGGGACTGTCATCATCCCTACTCTTCCTTTGATTGGCATGTTGCTTGAATTGTACTAATTTCTCGTGGAAGGAGTCATCAAATTTAGTACAATGTCTTCATTGCTACTATTCTACTTTATATTGTGCCAGTCTAACCTAGGTTTCTCACAAATGATTCGAGCTTGAGTGGATGTAAATAGGTATTCATACGTTGTATGGTATTTCCTCTGTAATCACTTCACATCGCATCTTCTGCTTTTGTACAAGCTTGGGAGCTCCTCCATTAATTTCTACTTTATAATTTACTACATACCATAGTCCCGTCATCTGGGATTTGGCTATATCATTCATCAGCATTGTGACTCTTTCATCTTCATATCCCTGCTGAGATACATATCATTGTGCACCTGTTTTTATGGGAAGGATCCCTACTTCTAAAAAACTTCCTCACCGGTAAGTACATTTTATCAAAATGGCTAGTGACTCAGTCTCCCTCACGAAGACATCTTCATCTGGCGCTAAACCGAAAAGAGTCAAAAACGACCCTCCATCCCTGGTCCAGTCTTCTTCTAATCCGGTCTTGGATTCAATTTTATATGAATTGCGTGCACTAAAACCGTTCATGAATACCACTAATGAAAAACTACAATTGATTGAGGACCGATGGATCAGCATGGAAAGTAAAATGTCCGAAATGGAACAACGCATAAGTAATCTTCAAGACGTGGCTACTAAAATACCCTCATTGGAACAAGAAATCTATAAGCTTAAACTTCATACCGAGGATTTAGAAAACCGTAACAGAAGGAACAACCTTCGATTATATGGACTACCTGAAAATGTTGAGGGTCCGGATCTTCTTTCTTTTTTAAAGGAATTTTTGTCTGATCTCCTCAACCTTCAATCTTCGACTCCCCTCAACATCCAGCGGGCTCATCGTCTTCAACCTCACTCCAATAAACCACGTGGGATTATTATTCTTTTCCTAGAATTCACTGACCTAATGCATGTATCAAAAAATTGCCAGAGAAAAACACCGTCTTGTCTGGTCTGGTCATAACATTTTCATATCACAGGATCTTTCCAACGCTACCAATTCCAGACGTAAAGAATTCCACCTCTTTGTCCGCAATTAAGATCTATGAACATTCGTTATGGCATCCTTCATCCCTGTAAACACAAAGAGATGATGGACGGAGTGCTGAAACTTTTCAGACACTCACCCCCAGTCACAGATCTGGGTTGAATCCATCATCATTCTTTAGCTCACTTCGCCACCTCAGTTCAGACCCAGCTATATGCAAATCAGTCTTGACCCTGTGCCTCATGGGAACAGTCCAGCCCGAACTGCCAAGCCAGGTCTGCCCTGAACCGGAAACAAGCATCCTGGGACCGGTTTCTGGGTAACACCCTTCATCAGCCAGGCTAGCTTGAATCCAGTGGCAAAGTGAGCAAGAGACCCACATCTGGGCATACCCTGCCAACTTAGGGCGAACAAAGCAAACACAAGGAGATGATGGACGGAGTGCTGAAACTTTTCGGACACTCACCCCCAGTCACAGATCTGGGTTGAATCCATCATCATTCTTTAGCTCACTTCGCCACCTCAGTTCAGACCCAGCTATATGCAAATCAGTCTTGACCCTGTGCCTCATGGGAACAGTCCAGCCCGAACTGCCAAGTCAGGTCTTCCCCGAACCGGAAACAAGCATCCTGGGATCGGTTTCTGGGTAACACCCTTCATCAGCCAGGCTAGCTTGAATCCAGTGGCAAAGTGAGCAAGGGACCCACGTCTTGGCATACCCTGCCAACTTAGGGCGAACAAAGCAAACACAAGGAGATGATGGACGGAGTGCTGAAACTTTTCAGATACTCAGTCCCAGTCACAGATCTGGGTTGAATCCATCATCATTCTTTAGCTCACTTCGCCACCTCAGTTCAGACCCAGCTATATGCAAATCAGTCTCCTTGTGTTTGCGCTGCATCCTTCATCCCTGTCTCTGCAAGATTACTCATGAAGGTGTTTCTTGTTCATTTGAGGATCCGTCTAAATTAAGACAGTTTCTGCATTCCGTTACCAAAATGCCTATGGATACCAATGCTCAATGCTCTTAATTCATTTGACTCGTTATTGCTCACATTTTCGTTATCTTTTTGCTGTGGTCTTTGTTCTTTATACCCTCACTATGTCCTATGCGGCCTAATCATATTTATAATTCTCTAGATCTCTCACTTCCTTATCTCCCTCAGCTCCATCATCTCCCATTGTTGTTCTTGTTCTCGAGTGCTGACATGCCCAACTCTTATTTCCTTCTCTTTATACTTCAGATCTGGCTTTTTGTCCTTGATCTGTCCTTGTATTTCTCTATTTCTTTCATTTCTTTTTCATCTTTCCTTTTTCTGTTTTTTCTATCTCTTTTCCCCCTCCCTTACCTGTCACCCTTACCTTCTTTTATTATCTTTGTAAATGATCGTTTTATTTGCTCTCTCTTATGTTCTTATTATTTTTAGTATGTTTCCTGATTTCTATGACCAGTGTCTTTCATCTTCTCTGTTGTATCTTGCAGTTCGTCATCAATGTGATTATCCCCCTGTTCTTCAAACATTACTATGTTTAATGTTGTATCGTGGAATGTTCGTGGTCTGGGTCATCCCGTCAAGTGTCAAAAGGTACTCTCTCACTTATCAAAGCTTGATTGTCAGATTGCTTTTTTGCAGGAAACCCACTGTAATGATGTTGAATCTCTTAAACACAAGCGTCAATGGGTGGGTCAAGTTGTTTTTTCACCAGCTATAAATCATAAAGGTGGCGTTGCCATCCTTTGCCATAAATTTTTAAAACTACAAATTGTATCAACTGAAAATTATACGAGTGGACGATGGGTAATACTTCATGCCACGGTCCATAATAAACTTGTCACCTTCTTTAATATTTATGGACTGTTTAAGCCTGACCCAGATCTTTGGCACAATATTAAACTAAAATTATCTTCAATTACTAACCCCAATATTATTGTTGCTGGAGATTTTAATAATTGACTTGACCCCTTTGCTGACAGAAAATCAGATTGCAAATTTAAACCTGATAAATCCCATAAAGCATTCCAATCTTCTGTTGCTTCTCGTCCACTCTATGATGCCTGGAGAACTAGTAACCCTGTTATGAATTCACGTTCTTTTCTAATGTCCACCATACTATGTCTCACATTGATTATGTTTTAATTTCTAAATCTTTATTACCCTCGCTCCAATCATCTGAGATTGGTTCTATTTTTATCTCAGATCACGCCCCGGTCTCAGTTTCCCTTGACCTGTCCCTTGCCATTCCCAAACAGGCTAGATGGAGATTTAACAATTCTTTATTATCTGATCAAACTTTTATTCTATATGCTACTTCCTTCATTCAGGAATTTTTCCAGTTTAACAAGTCAAGTGATACTTCTACCCATAATAACTGGGATGCCTTTAAAGCCTCGTTTAGAGCTTTCACCATCGCCTACACTGCCAGAAAGAAAAAGTCACTAAACTCCCAATACAGTTCCTCCCTTAATCATATTAAGACCCTTGAACACTCTTATTATACTTCCAAATCCCCTACTCACCTCCGGGATCTAATTAAGGCTAAATCTGACCTGAATAAATTGGCCACAACCGATGCTTGCAATATCCTACTTAAGATAAAATCTAAATATCATGGGGGTCAAAACAAAGCGGGTAAAATGTTGGCTAATTATTTAAAAGTCAAATCAGAAAGGAAAGCCATTGGCCTTATTCACAATACTCATACCAACACTCTATTGCACTCTGATTCAGATATTGTTAAAGTATTCCAGACCCATTATCACACATTATATATGAACGACACCCATCCCACCATAAATGACACGCAGGCATTTTTTGATGGCCTCCCTTTTCCTAGCTTTGTTCCGGATGATATGGCTCTCTTGGAAAAAGATTTAACTCTTCAGGAGATACTGGATGCAATTAAATCCTTAAAAAGTGCTTAGGCCCCTGGTCCTGATGGTTTCTCTATTGAGCTCATTTCCTCCTTTTCATCTATTTTTGCTCCACACTTACTTGAGCTTTTTACCTCCTTTATACTGCACTCTAAACCTGAAGGCTCCTTTCTTGACGCCCTTATTGTAATTCTCCCTAAACCCGACATGGACCTCTCACTTTGCCAAAATTATCGCCCAATCTCCTCAATTAATTATGACTGCAAAATCTTTGCAAAAATTCTTGCCTCTAGATTGGAAGGGGTTAATCCCAAGCGTATTAATCCTGACCAATCTGGTTTAATTAAGGGTAGACTCTCTTCAGACAATGCTAGAATGCTATCTAATATTCTCACCCTGCGAAGTAATTACTCTGATCCTCTCGTAGCATTATCTCTTGACGCTGAAAAAGCTTTTGATTGTATAAATTGGCAATTCATGTTCAAAACTCTTCAATGGTTTGGTTTCGGCCCCAAATTTATTAAGTTATTATAGTCCGATCCCGTGCATGTGTAAATGTTTATGGTCTTTTATCTCCTTATTTTAATTTACATAGAGGCACACGGCAAGGCTGTCCCCTCTCTCCTCTTTTATTTTTTTATGTCTTCAACCCCTTATTTTTATTTTATTTATTTGTTGAGTTTTATATAGCGCTGGCTAGACCCGGAGGTATCAGAGAGCTTTACATGAGGTTACACATTTTTAAAAAGTTACATCAGTTACAAGTTACACATTGTTACAAAAAAATACATCCGTTACAAGTTACATCTGTTGGTTAATGGTGTGTAGAATGGTAAAGGGGGCAATGTAAAAGGGTAACGAGGAGGGAGATACGGCGGAGAGGCGAAGAAAAGTCTGTCCAATGTCCGGCTGGGTAGGTGATGGCCGAGGGGGAAAGCCACAGCCCATCTCCTCTATAGCTATCAAGGTAGCTCCACCGGGCATCGGCCAGAATGCTAGGTCTCCACTGTCGGTGGCAAGATTCACAGATTCAGTGTCATGATGGGTGAGCCGGATAGGGGTGATAATGAGTTGTACTCAGCAGTACTCCGAGTCCCCTCTTTCAAAACAGTGAAATATGTGAAATACTAAACAAGCCAAAACAACTATCTTGTAAGTCAGGAAGACATGGATAGAAATATCTGTTTTCCATGCCACTGAATATCAAGTTTATTATTGAAAGAAATTATTGTAGGGTTATTTGGGTAGAAGTAACACACAATAAGTTAGAAGCTAGGATTAGCATTTGTTCTTAGACGTTCTGATGAAGACCAGTGCTTCAGAATTTAGACCGCAACTTCTTTATCCTTAGCATATATTGATTTAATATTGTTATTTTAGTCATTCCTAAATGGAGGACTTGGGTAAGGATGCAATATCTCTATTGAACAAGGCAGTGATAAGTATGAAATGTGTGAGTGTGCTGTACCCCTTATGCAAAGGAATTTAAAATTCCAGCCCTATGCCACCTCTAGTCGTTTTAACTATACAGCGAAGGCCGAGCAATAACAGGGACACAAATTAACCCCTCCGCCATATGTGGACACATACAACGACGGCCAAGACTGCATGCTTGCTAGAACAAAGGCTTTCACATTAAGATATAACATATGGGCACTTCCTATGGAGTATTATTTGGTTGTAATTGAATGAACAAAACTCTATTTGCACTTTCTAATAATGTAAGAAATATACTACCACAATATATAAAATGCCTCTTGGCAGTTTACATAAACCTTGCATTTGTACAAAATATAGCAAATTCTCTTTCACATAGTTTTTGCCTATGTGTGATGAGCGTATTCGCCATACCCTTTGATAACTGGTTTTCTTCATAATTCCCATGAAATTAAATTGTCTGCTTTTGCAGACGATATCTTAATTTACCTTTCAAAACCCATAACCTCCTTACCCCATTTTTTTACAGGAGATTGATTTATATTCCAAAGTATCTGGATACAAATTAAACTTCTCTAAAACTGAAATGTTACCTTTAAATTCTCTTTGTTATCAATTCATGTTTTCTGACACCAACTTTAAATGGTGTCCAACAAAAATTAAATATCTCGGAGCATTGGTTTTCTCCTACCATTCCCCACACTCCTACCCATAATTTTACTGCTTTGAAAATTAAGATTCAAAATTTACTCTCCTCATGGTCCCCTCTACATCTGTCCTGGTGGGGCAGTTTGGATACCATTAAAATGATGATTGCACCGCTTATTTTATTTCTGTTATCTATGTTACCCTTTAAAATTCACAATTATTATTTTAATCAAATTAATTCCATCTGTACTAAATTTCTCTGTAACAATAAACCCGCCCGCATTGCTTTAACTAAATTAATCAAACCAAAGAATGAAGGGGGTGTTCGATTTCCCAATTTTAAGTTATATCACACTGCTTTTCTAATCAGACAAGTATATGCATTAAATAGACAATACCATGATGCTCCAATACCTAGTTGGATTAATTTTGAACGTTCTCTATTACATGACTTTTCTTTCCATGACATCTGTTTTATGTCCAACTGTACCTTCATTTCTAAATATCATATTTTAAAACACTCCCAATACTTGCTACACTCGCTGTTTATGGATGGATCCAACTTTAACCAGGCCTTTCTTGCCTCCTCTATTTGGTACAATAAATTTATTAGGTTTCGTCATAAATCATTCTACTTCAAACACTGGAAAGAGAAGAATATTTTATATGTTCACCAACTTATAACCCATAATTCTGTCTTGCCTTTTAATAAATTGCAAGACCTTTATGACTTACCCTATTCCTGTTTATCTCAATACTCTCAATTATCACAGACACTGCAATCATTTCTTTCATCTAAAAACTTTTCTATCAACGACACTCCGTTTATTCCCTTAACCCCTCTATACAACATCTCCTCTGACTCTAATCCCAAAGCCTCATCTATATATAAACTCTTATCTTCTCCTATCTCTGAAAGACCAAATTGAATCCCCCATTGAACTAGCTTGGGAACTTGATCTGTCCATTACCCTTTCTCCTCAAAAGTGGGACAAACTATGGCATAAACTTTTTTCCACCTCTAGAGCTGCTACTATCACTCAATCTTCATTTTTTCTTTACAATAGAGCTGTTAGAACACCAGTATTGTTGCACAAAATTAACCCATCCTATTCTCCCCTTTGCTGGTCATGCCTTTCTACCAATGGTACACTATCTCATTTGAATTTCTATTGTCCCAATATCCAAAAATTTTGGAAATCCATCTGGGCCAAATGTTCCATGATTTTCCATCTAAATATTCCCTTATCATTTCAAAGTGTTTTTCTTGGTTCCATGTCGTTTGATTCTCATGATACAGTACTAAAGCTAAAATTGTTTGATCTGTTCATTGCTCTTGCATTTAAAGTTATTCTTACTTGTTGGAAAGACAATTCCAAAATATGCATGTTAACATGGTGGAACCTTATTTGTGTTGAACATAGGATTTCCACTGTTTCATCTTCTTCTGTAGCCCATAGAATTAAGTCTGACTTATTATGGTTACCCTTTACTACTTTTCTATCTACACACTCTCACTTACACTAGTTCTTACCTGTTAATCTTTCTCCCTCTCTTTCCTCTTTTCTTTCTATTCCTTTGTCTTCCTTCTTTTCTCACCTCTCTCTTTTTTCTCATTATTATTCTAAAAAATTATCCTGATACTTATTGCTTTGTACGGTACCATAATCTCCTTTCCCTTTAAATTGTTGCATAAGGTTATAGCTCATAATCTCAGTTCTTCTATATTCTGTATTACTGCTTCCATTTATTGTATATTTTACCATGTTACTTCATCACTTATGTTGACTGTGTTCCTGGTACCTGCTTTTATTCAATAAAAATTATTTTTAAATAAAATATATATATAGGATCGAGTGTTGCAAAGCATATTTTATAGTTTCACCTCTTGTGGACTCATTTAGAGTTCTTTGATATGGCGATTTATTGGCAAAAATATGCAGTAATCGTTTACAGGACATTTTTGCCAATTCAGTGAACTGAGATTCATGTGGCTTTACTGTGGTAATAATGCGTCACTCAGTAATACTGCGTCACACCGGGTAACTGCTGTTAAATGGTTTCCACAAGCAAAAATCTGTGATGCTGCCACTGAGTCCTGGTGGGGTGAGATACAGGGAATAGGGGTCACTACCGGTGGTCCACTTCAACCCTGTCAGTGTATGAATGGCAGGTCAGAAGGAAGGCAGTGGCATGGGTGCACCAGCTCGACTCCGGTAGCCGCCATCGCTTTCTCCGTATCGCACTGGACAGGGGGCAGAGTCTCTCAACCTTGGGGACTCGGAGTCCCGTCATCACCCGCGCCTTAGACGCCATCAAAAGGCGCCAGGAGTTCCGCGGCAGTGCAGCCGCCATCGCTTTCTCCGCATCGCACCGGACCGGGGGCAGAGTCTCTCAACCTTTGGGACTCGGAGTTCTATCATCACCCGCGCCTTAGACGCCATAAAAAGGCGCCAGGAGACCCGCGGCAGTGTAGCAGCCATCGCTTTCTCCGCATCGCACCGGACCGGGAGCAGAGTCTCTCAACCTTTGGAACTCGCAGTCCCTTCATCACCTGCGCCTTAGACGCCATCAAAAGGCACCAGGAGCCCCGCGGCAGTGAAGCCGCCATCGCTTTCTGTGCATCGCACCGGACCGGGGGCAGAGTCTCTCAACCTTTGGGACTCGGAGTCCCGTCATCACCCGTATCGGCGGGTGATGACGCCATCAAAAGGTGCCAGGAGCCCCGCGGTGTGGGACTTGTGCGGGGGAGCGCCGGGCGGGCCCGTCCACGCCAGTCGGAGGCTGGGATGGGCCCCCCCTCTAGCATTAGGATACCGGGACTCTGAGGTACTCTGATAAGATTACTTGTTCTTATTTATATTTATATTTAAATAATGGTTAAACGAAAGGGCCATAGTGAGCACCCGGGGAGTGGAGTAGCAGGAACCCTTGATGCTTTTTTAACAAGGACTGAGTCAGTCCTTACTTATGAAATTGAACTAACGGAGCAGCGCCTTTCACTGGAACCTATGATTGCACAGAAACGCGCCTCTTTGGGGGGCCAAACTACAGGCATTGTCCCCTCGCAGCCCCCCGAAATTCAAACCATTGCACCTTTGTCCCCTGTTTTGCACGTTCCCTCCCCTCCTGAGATAATAATTAGTCCCAAAATAGTTATCAGGGGTCAGGCTGCGAAAACACAGTCAGACATTAACACTGAGCCCCCGGTGAAAAAAAGAAGGGGTGGTAGACTACAGAAGCAAAAGCCTCTGAAAGTTTTGAAGCAAACTCGAATTGGCAAACTAAGGGGAAATGGAGAAAGTGATTCTGGCCTTAAGCACCTCTTTGAGCTCTACCAACCCCACCATATTGCCCCCCCCCCCAGATGAACGATGAGGACATTTGGAAGAAACTAGAAACACTGGTCACTTCGCTTCTGAATCCCCTCTTACTTAAATTAACACGAATTGAAGAGAGACTATTGCATATTGAGGGCTTGGGCACAAATAACCCATCCCCTTCACAACATCCATGTCTTGGAACTGGCCCTGGCCCTGTATTATCTCTGAGGCCAGGGTCTCAGCCACTGGAAACTGGAAAGGAGGGGCACCAGATACATATTCCAAATAGTAATCCGGGCAATTCTGAATTTACCACTCGCCCTTACTCCCAAATGCATCTCCCTCACCCAACTGACTCTTCTATAATCCCAGTGGACCCTACAATCTCAATCCCGCATGCTTGGAGCGTCCCAAATAGCATCCCAAATGTACCAAGTGCAACATTCTTGGGGGGTGGGGGGTTAGGCGACCCACGAAGGCAGGAAAGACCTAAGGGGGGGAAGTTTGTGAATATATATCAGTCCTTACACCTTCCACCGTCCTCATCCCCCCTCGCACTGGTTTTGGGCAATGTCCCAACCTTAAGGGAGGACCAAATAGAAATATCAACTCAATTAATGGATAAATCCCTCCACTAGTTGACTCGCCACTTATCCTATACTGCTGAAGGGGCTACCCCAAGGTCTAGCCAAATTATCATGGCCAGAAGGGTAGGGTGGCTGGGCTCATCTACTAAATCGTTGGAAGGCGATTGTGTGGTGTTAAACTTCAATAACGAGTTTATAGTTAGATCCCTCCTAACCAAGCTAAACAGATTTCCTCTTGAGGGCACACAGATTATACTACTACCACTGGATCACTTTTTTAGGCCCCTGTAGTGAACTCCTTGGGTGAATAAATCCAGACGAGGCAAGAAAGTAACTTCCAACTTGAAGTTTATTTGAAAGAAAGGACCCACGACCTCCAGCATCCACATCCCAGCAATACTGACTTTAAGGTTCCTAATGCTAGCATTCTGTGACATTCTACATTCTAACTCTACATGCTATATTAAAGAAACATACTACGATATCCTATCTAATATACTGTAAAGTTACACAATCACCATACTACACCCCCTTTATATACCAAAAAAACAAAACAAACAAAGATAAAAAAATAAATAAAATACAACTTATAATGGTACTATATACAATATCAATAATATACATAATCTCTGGAATAACTGGGAGCTGATCTCAGTCTAACACTGGACCTTGTTACATTATCACACCCAGCTCCTGAAATGACACTTGACTCTGAAGTGACAGCTGATCTCAATATAGAACTGGACCTAGTCACATTATCACCCCCAGGCCCTGAAATGACACTAGAACTGGACCTAGTGCCAACATCCAGACAATCACCTCTACTTAAGTTACTCTGAGTCCATTGTTCTCCTCCGTTGACCCTTACTTGTGTCAGGGTGACTAAATCGTACCAATCACGTCTCTCCTGCTTATTCTCTGTACCAATTCTTTGTAAAATGATCTTGGCCTGCTCCTTAGTAACCTTCACCAATGCATTCCTGTTCCACCATCCTTTTCCATGCAACAAAACAGCGGTATTAGTAATCTTTAAGACTTTCACTGGTTCAGAAAACTTCGACTGTCCTTTACACACTTTATTGGGCTTTCTTACTAACACCCAATCACCAATACTCAACAATCCTTCTTTTACATGCATTCTTTTATCATAATTACATTTATACACCTCCTGTTTCTCCTTTACATGACTGCGCACTTTTTGCAAATCTATGTTGTGGTGACGATCAACCTTATCCAGTAACCACGTAGGACTAATTGCAGAAACTGGTTTCCTACCCCTCAACAGAACGAATGGAGCAACATCCGTGGTGCTTTGTGGAGTTATATTATAATTCCAGACTTTAGAATGCAAATATTCTGCAAAAAATGAGATCCATTATCCGTAACAATTTCCTTCACTTTTCCTTCAATATAAAATAGTTTTTCTAGAAATGAAATGACAGAACAAGAATTAGCACACTTCACAAAAGAAAAGTATATCCATTTTGAATAATAGTCAATGGCCACAATTAAAAATCTTCTGTTATCACCTAACGCACTGAAAGGACCAGTGAAATCAAGCCCTAATTTCTCCCATGCATTGTTCGGCCACATAACAGGGTGTAAAGGTAAGGTTCTAGTTCTCCAATGTTTGTCAGAACACAAACAATCAGCACAACTTTCTACAAATCTCCTAACTTGGCCATCTATGCCAGGCCACCAGTACATCTGTTTAATTTTCTTAACAGTGGCTGAAATTCCTAGATGTCCCTCGTGAGCCAAAGAAACAATTTTGGACCTAAGACCACTAGGAGGAACAAATAAATCCTGTCTGAGTAGTAAGTCATTAACCACTGATAACTCAGATGCTACCTGACAAAAATTTCTTAAGTCTGTAGTCAAACTTCTATCATTTGGCCAACCATCAACCAGAAACTTCTTCACTTGTACAATACAATCATCTTGGTCACAACACTTCAACCATTCCTCTTCAGTTATTTTAAACTGCTGATTGACATCGTTAACCGTGAACACATACTCCAAATCCTCCCTACTCTTCTCGCTGTCACCACCAATATCCAAAATGACAGGTAATCGTGATAAACAGTCCACCCTTACGTTTTTGCCCCCAGGAATGTACTTTATATCAAAATTAAACTCTTGTAATCTTGATAACAATCTTATGAGTCTTGACGATGCCTTGTTAGAACAACTATCTCCCAACATGTATATTAATGGTTTGTGATCTGTGTGCAATTCATATTTCGTACCCCAAATATACATTTTGAACTTCTCAGAGGCCCATGAACAGGCTAGTGCCTCACGCTCAATAGTACTGTAATTCTTTTCCGCATCACTAAGAGTGCGTGATGCAAATGCTATAGTATACTCTCGACCATTTATCACTTGACTCAAAACAGCACCCAAACCTTTAGCGCTAGCGTCTACAGTAATTGTACACTTCGCTCCCTGAGTAAAAGATCTTATGGCTGGAGCTGTAATGATTAACTTCTTTACTGTTTCAAATACTTCTTAGCACTCTTCGGACCAAACAAACTTAGGGGCCGATTCCGATCTCGGCCGGTAGTGCTCCGAATCGGATTCGGATTTACCGGATCCGATTTGGAGCCCTGTTTCCCGACCGAATCGTACGCGGGTCCGGCCGAGCGAGTACGATGCAAGCTCCCGCGAAATCGCCGACCGACTCGTACGCGGCTTCAACACGCTCCGACCGACTCGCACGGACACGACTCGCACCGCGCTATGGAGACGTTTCCCGGCCGGGTAAGTACGATGCGCGCCGCGAGCAGTCCGACCGACTCGCGCCGTCCGGCTCGAAAGAGCTGTCGGAGCCGGACTTTGGGGGTCTGCGTCAGACCCCCCTGTATGCGTAGGCGCGCGAGTCGCACACAGAGGGGACCCATGGGTCCCCCCACCTGTGCATGTACGCCGCGATGCGCATGGACGCACACCCGCTGTAGGGGGCGCCCTTGTTCGCCTCGCACCCATTGAGTCAATGGGAGCCCGCGTACGCGTTGTACGACCGGCTCCCATTGACTTCAATGGGAGTCTGACCGAATCGAGTCCGATAGCATGCGAATGCATCGTACTCGTCCGGTCGGACTGCTAGGGTCCGATTCGGTCGGAATTCTCTCCGGGTCCGGCTCGGTCGGAGAGATTTCCGGCCGGAATCGGAATCGGCCCCTAAGTATTCTTTTTTAACAGATTTCTTAATGGTTGCACAATAACAGCATAACCTTGTACGAATCTTGCGTAATACTCGCTAAGTCCTAGGAAGGCTCTAAGCGAGTCCTTGTCATTGGGTACGGATGCATCACTTATACCCTTTAATAAAGATAACTTAGGTTTAATACCATCCTTTGAGATATTATGTCCCAAATAATTCACTTCTTGGGCAATAAATTTGCATTTGTCAATTTTAACAGTCATACCCTGAGACCTCAACCTACTTAGTACATCATCCAATAATGCAAAATGTTGATCCAATGTCTCAGTGTGTACTAAAATATCATCCTGAAAAGCCTGTATGCCCATTTGTTGACCAAACATCTGGTCCATTAAGCGTTGAAAAACACTAGCAGCAGATGCCAGTCCAAACGGCATCCGCATATATTGGAAAACTCCAAAAGGTGTTACAAACGTAGTTAGGTGTTGTGAATCTTCAGACAAAGGTATCTGATGATACGCAGAGCGTAAATCTATAGTTGAAAAATACCTACTCCCTCCTAACTTTGCCAACAATTCATGAATTCTTGGGAGGGGATGACAGTCTACTAGAATATTTCTGTTGAGAACTCTTAAGTCTGCACATAGGCGTATAGCCCCTGAGCTTTTCCGTGCGACAACGGCAGCCGAAACCCACTCTGAAGATTCTACCTGTTTGATAATACCCTGAACACACATTTCATCAAGTAGCTTTTTGAGATCTTCCCTGGCAGAGAGTGGAACAGGTCTAACTTTTTGTATCACAGGAATGGCATCTTTTTTTAGAACAATAGTATGTTGAAAGTTCTTGATCATTCCTATTTTGTTAGAAAATACCTCGGGAAATTTGATCTGTAAATTCTTAGTAATACTATCAAGCTCATTGGTATCTTGAACAGCTAACACAGGTAAGTCTCCCAAAACTACTGGTTCAGCATGCCCTGGTCTAAGAATTATACCAAGTTTGGCTTGGTCTTGCCACCCTAATATGTCACGTCCGTTGACCGCAACATACATTTTAGTAACAATACTCCTCCCTTTAAATACAATATAATCATTAAAATAACCTTTCATTATTATATCGTATTCGACGAATGCTTTAGGGTTGATGGACGTAGACTTAAGCAATTTCTCAGACCACAGTCTGTTAAACGTCTTTTCAGCTAAGATAGTAATTGGGGAACCAGAATCAGCCATAATCCCCAAATCAATAACCCCAATTTGTACATCGCATATTGGACCTTTGCACCTTTTTCTGATTCACCTAAAGTATTAACCTCAACAGATAACGAAACATTACTTATTTCTTCTGATAGTATGTCTCCTTCAACGTCAAGTTGATTAACTCTAACCTTCATTTTGCTGGCATTACACACTGTATAGAAATGACCAATTTTTTTGCAATAAGTGCACCGTTTTCCTTTTGCGGGACAATTAGGATAATTCCCCATGTGGAACTTAGACCCACATCTGTAACAAGTACCTCCTACCTTTTTCTGAACATTCTTCTTGAAAACATTCTTACTAGTGACCACATTAATGGCTGTATCATTCATGCTAGTACTAGGTTTAGATTCTACTACAGCTATATTTCTGTTATCTGAAGACCTGCAGATCGAAGAATCGGTTAGAATTTTTGATGAAACTACAGACCTTTCAATACTTCTTGCTATATCCATGACCTCATCAAGAGACGGATTTTTACATGTCAAAATCCGTTCCTGTATCTTTTTGTTGTAACAGTTAAAGACTAATTGATCCCTCAACGCTGTGTCTAAGTAGTTTCCAAAAACACACTTTGATGCTAGCACACGTAATACAGCTAAATAATCTTCAATAGATTCATCTGCTAATTGTTTCCGTTTAAAGAATTTGTGTCTTTCTACCATCACAGATGGTTCGTCCACATACTGTTTTCCAATGCGTGCTAAAGCTTCTTTGAAGACATCCCAGGATTCATCGCCTAAAGGTGCTTGAACAATGGGTAAATTGTCAAAAATCTCTTGTCCAGCATTCCCTAAGTGGTTAAATAGAAGTGCTCTTTTTCTTGACGCTGAGTATTGACTGGCGTCAATGGCCTCTAGATAATTTTCAAAGACTCTAAACCATTTGTGCCAAGGTTTATCTGGTTTTCCAGAGATTTCAAGGAACGGGGGCGGTTGCATTACATTGTTGCTACTTGAGGCCATATTGTTAAAAAAAAATAAAGTGAAAAAAAATAAAAAAATAATAATTTGCGGAATTAGAATACAAGTGTAGACAAAAGAAATGAAAGAGACCACACTTAAATTAATGATTATGCAGGCCTTATAACAGTTGAATTGTTAATTGCCCTTGTTAAGAAAAGTACCTTGCTAGGTGTATGTTAATCAAATTGCCTGTAGCAGAAGACCAAGTAAAGCATGTGAAAAAGTATGGAAATGCTGGCGAATTCCTGTGAAGACAATTTCCTTTCAGACACTTTTCTACTTATACATGTACAATTCCCAAAGACGCTTGAAATTGACTGTTCCTTGAAATCTTTGACTCGGTAGCGTGAAGACCGTAATCAAAGAAAATGGCAGCCTGACGTTGTTGTGGACGCTCTACGTGCTTTCTAAAGAAACTTGAGCTTGTATGGAGAACGTTGGTGAGCGTGATGACGTCTACATTGAAACACGTAGATTGCTCACATAATGCAGTGGCGCGGGGACGTGCAAGCGTGATTCAAATAACGCTTGAAGACAATGGAGAAGCCCTTCCAGACACGGAACTCCGGTAAGCGCGCGATCCGTGTTTGAAAGATGCTGAAAGCAACGTTGGCGCTTAAGCGAAATATAAATCCTCGTTTGAAAGATGCTGAAAGCAACGTTGGCGCTTAAGCGAAATATAATGCCGGCATTGACACGACAATCACCTCTTGAGCAGCGCGAAGAGAATGAAAAAAAAAGTACTTTACCAATATTTCGGCAAATACGTGACTCCACAACTTCTGGATAGTTGTGTCATGCGTAGAGGTAGCTTCTTCTGACAGTTGAGAAAAGCACCTTTGTAGGAAGTAATGCGCAATTACTTCGTGTTGTCGGTGGGTCCTCAAAGATCGTCGCCAAATAATGTAGTGAACTCCTTGGGTGAATAAATCCAGACGAGGCAAGAAAGTAACTTCCAACTTGAAGTTTATTTGAAAGAAAGGACCCACGACCTCCAGCATCCACATCCCAGCAATACTGACTTTAAGGTTCCTAATGCTAGCATTCTGTGACATTCTACATTCTAACTCTACATTCTATATTAAAGAAACATACTACGATATCCTATCTAATATACTGTAAAGTTACACAATCACCATACTACAGCCTTGCTGACTAGAGAACGTAGAACTCATTTAAGGGGAGGGGTCTCGAGGTCCACTGTACCAGGAAATATGGGTATCTTGGGGCTGCCCCTTGAAAATAGATTTACCCCCCTCTCTGATCTGGAAGCGTGCGACTGACTACCCCCAGCTGAGAAGGAGGGTCCCTCTGCACCAGACAATAGGGTATCTGATAGTCAACCATATAGTCAACACATTGAAGCCCAGAAGGGGGTGGATACCTTATTCAAAATAGCATCCTGGAATGTAGCGGGCATTGCACAAAAACTGGGTAATGCTCACTGGATAAGACTCTGGCAAGATCGGGATATCTCCTGTTTTCAGGAGACTTGAGCGATGGAACCCATTTTTGTAAATGGTTATCGTTCTTTCCAGAGAATGGCAGTACCATCACCATCAGGGAGGGCCAAGGGGGGCCTCTTAACTCTAATCCCTAACACAGTGGCAATAAAAGTAAAAAGGTTTAAAGCCAGGAGCGATTATTTCCATCTCCTTCTTCTTTAGGTGGTTAACGAAGGCACGTGGCTCTTAATAAACTATTATAACAATAATTTTGGGGGAAATATGCATTTAATAGTAGATGAGGTGAACAGGGCAATTGACGAGGCCATAAGGTCTACAAGAAAAAATGAGGTTTTAAGTATTATCTGGGTGGGAGATTTTAATTTGCCTCCCTGTAAGCACAACCAAGATCGTGTTTGTGGTCTGGAAGACCTGGCAGGAAATCTGGTTTATCATTTTACTCATAGTGATTATGGAAACTGTCTCAACAGGTCCCTATTCACCAGGAATATGGCAATAGTCAATAAATCCAACATATCAACGGGCTCTTTAGGGAAGACGTTCCGACGAGATGCCTATGAATCAACATTAGATTTCATATTGGTCTCTAACCCCCTTAATAACAGCTTTAATCAGGTAGTCACCCAATTTACGAGTTTTAGTGACCAGGCCATTCTAAGCTGCGAGTTAATCCTGACCTCCAGGGAGGTGTCTGACCATCTGAAAATAGGACTCTCTTTTCTGGCAAGGAAAAATGGCTTTCAGTTGAAGTGGTCCCAAATTGACAAGCTTAATCTAGTTCCCCAAATACTACAGACTATTCAGGGTGATATTAATAACTGTTTAGAACTAGAAACCACCCCAGCACTACTGGTGTCTTGTTTTAGAGAACTCCTAGAGAAAATAAAAGTGGCACTTACACGGCAGAATTCAGAGAAAACCACAATGGGCAACCGCTGGTTTGACCCTCCCAGTACAAAAACTAGAACAGCCCTTACGAAAGCTCTAAAAACCCAACCTATAAACGAGGCCCAAATGAGCTTACTTCGTACTGAGTATAAGTTAGCGAGAAGGAAAAGGGAGAGGGTCCTGAGGGAGGAGATCTGGGCTGAACTCGAACATGCAACAAAAACGGGCAGTAGTAGAGAGTTCTGGAAGCTAATTAATGCACTGTGCTTCAAAAACCCTAGGCACCCTACTTTGGACACCAACGTAGATGAAGAGGCATGGGTGGTACACTTTGAAAATATTTTTTCGTCTAGCAGAATCTCCCTTGTACTACCCCTCATAGATACATGCCCCAATCCACAGGACACATTGTCTTTTTCACTTACAGAAGTGAGGAGTGGGCTGACGGCTTGCGGTACCGGTATGACTCCGGGTCCTGACGGGTTTCCAATAGACCTCTTTCAAGAGAATGAAGATCTGTGGGTTCCTCCTCTGACTAATGTTTTTAATAACATAGCCATAGCCGGTCCTCCGCCCTCCTGGAAAACCTGTGTAATTGTCCCGATCTATAAAAAAGGGGACAGGGGAAGCCCGAAGAACTACAGACCAATTTCGCTCTTAGATACAACAGCAAAGCTTATGGGCCGACTTCTTTTATCAAGGTTGGAGTCATGGGCTCAGGAGAGGAACATCTTAATGCAGGCACAGTATGGGTTCCAGCGGGGAAAGGGTACCGTAGACCAGTGCCTGAACCTATCAATAACTATAGACAAATACACCAGAGCTAAGGGTAGGAAAATGTACCTAGCTTTTATGGATCTCTCAGCAGCATTTGACTGCGTGTCTCATTCTAAGCTCTGGTGTATAACGGAAGAGATGGGGTTCGATCGTCCTATAATTAATTTTATTCGCCAATTATACACTAATGCAACTGCATGTGTCCGTTATGGGAAAAAACGGGGAATGTACCCTCCCTTTAAGATCTCAAGGGGGGTAAGGGAGGAGTGCCTCTGAGCTCCGTTCCTTTTTTCTTTCTACACGAACGGTGTTGAAAAAGCTCTTGAGGGTGCAACAGTGGATGTCCCTGCATTTGATTCACATCGGTTACCGATATTGGCCTATGCAGACGACGCTGTCCTGATTGCTAGAACGGGACTAGGTCTCCAATGCCTCATAAAAGCCTATGCGGCTTTTATGGAGTCACTGGACCTGAAAGTAAAGCAGACAAAATCATTTGTTATTATAGCAGGGGCGGGCAAACGAGATAAACCCCCACACTTCTATATGGAATCAGGAAAGATTGAAGTGGTAGATACCTTCCCATACCTGGGGGTCCTCTTCGATAAAAAGCAAACATGGTCAAAATTGGTTGAAGGAAGGGCTTTAGGAATGGAGAGGAGCCTGACAGCTATAAAATCTTTTTGCAAAAAGCTGGGCACCAGACCATTAGTTCCTATAAAAAATATTTATCATGCTAAAACAAAGTCAGTGGCAATATATGGGGCAGGCTTTTGGGGCACGGTTCCTACTGATTTGCTCCAAACTATTGAAAATGGATTCTTCAAATCCCTGGTGTCTCTCCCCAAATCCCACTCTAACTATATCATACATATAGAACTGGGTCTACCTTATATCTCAGACTCAATCAGACTAGCACCGCTCCTACTGTGGCTCTCCATTTGGCGTAGGGATACGGTGACCCTAGCGCAAAACATAATAAGAAACTGCCTAAAAATGGAGAATTACAGTAGGATCAGATGGTTGAATTATGTGGAAGCGGAGCTGACTGCTATTCCGCTGAAAGAAATATTTAAGGACCCAATTACCTGCAGAAAGATGTCTAGGCGGAAGTTGACTGACTTTCTTGCTGAGGGCTCAATACACCCGAAGTGAGAGGAACTATAACAAACAGGCAGTTCTTGCTTATCAACTAACTCCGTCCTTGATAGAGGGAGGTTATTTTTATCTAACGGACATCCCTATATCATAACACAAATTCATACTACTGAGATTCCGTATGAATTTGATACCATTGATGTTAGGTCACCCGGAAAGAAGATATAGACACTCAGACCTGACTTTGTGCCACTGTGATAAGCAATCTCCCCAAACTGACTTGCACCTAGTACTCTTCTGTGGTTTATACCAGAAGGAAAGGAAGGAATATATTACCACGCTCCTAAAGCGCTATAATTTTAAACAATGCCGGGTTGCACTTTATTTTCTAAAACCACTGCCTGATCCTCTAGTGTATTTTTCGGTAGCAACATTTTTGTGGGCCTGCATAAAAAAAGGAAGCAGTGGGTCGTATAAATGGCTGTGGTGTTCTTATTATTAATTTTATTCTCAATCTAATAGAAGCTATTATGTATTTTATCTTATATTTTAACTGGTTACTATTTTAAATATACTTGATATTTTCTAATGAATTCTTAATATGACCTTTCAATTGATTTGTACTGGAATTCTATGCAGATTTTTGTACCTTATATGTGCTTTTATGATCTAAATTTTAAAGATCGAATAAAGTTTCTATTGATTGATTGATTGACTCCGGTGACATCACAGCTCCCTCTCTCCGGGCCTCAGGGTGCCTCTCACAGGTCAAAATAACGGCTTACTTGTGAGGACCTTTTTCACTGACACTACAAGCTATAAGCATTGACGCTCCATTGAAAACAGGAAACAAAATTGGCTCTCACTCACAGCACACTCCTCTGTCTTGAGAAATTTTTAATCTGTCCTTAAACATAGGATTTCAAGACAGGGATTTAGAAAGTAGGCAATAAATACTTTTCAAATACTGAGCAATCAACCGATTTAAAAAACAAAGACCATTTTATTCAGAAGAAAATATCTTCAGTTGGATAGGAGTTGGGGGCCCAACTTCATGCTTCCCATTTTTTGTGCAGTTCAAGTGTTTCTGCATTGTTTAGCAGAAGATGCTGATACCTTTGCAAAGGATTGTGGACATTGAGATATTTAGCTGTCCTGTAGCAGGGGTGCTCACAGGTCTTTGCTGCAATGTTTGAAAAGGGAGGCATAAGTAAAACAAGCGTTGGCAAAGCCAGTAGGTCTGGTTTATTACTAGACATACAAGCCAATGTTTGTGTAACCTCCTTCAACGATCACAATTTCACCCCATACATTGCTTGTCTCACATAGTCACTGTGAACAGTGACCCGGTCCAGCATAGACACCCGCTTCTCGCGCAGGAGAGACACTCTGTTTCCTCTCCCTCCCGTTCTCTTTTCCATTCTTTGACCTGGTTCTTTTGGCAGGCCGTGCTTAAATTTGTCATAAACATTCCCTGCCATCCAGAGCTCTAAACGGTAGCTACTGTCGGATACGCAGTACCCGCAGTTATTGGACAGTGAGAATAGCAACATCTCTCAGCAGAGGTGCAATACTTTTTAATGGGAAAGTTCAGGCACCTCTCTATAACAAGCAGATGCCATGGGATCGTGTCTACCTTACAATTTCAAACATTGTTACCATCCTTGTCGCTGTAAACCCTGACAAAATCATAAAAGGCTCTGTAACAGTCACTCATCTTGCAGAAAATCTAGTTGGAGGAGAAGTAGAACAGGAGCGCCACCTTGTGGCAGCTTCTTCACCCTTGGGCCTTTCCGCACAACGTTTTGCGTTATTTTCTAATATTAAATAATGATATTGTTGTAAACTAGAAATGGTCTGTTTTACATTGTATTAATTAAAACATAAAGGGTCTAAATGAGACAGAAAAAAGGCCCGGCACCAAAATAAAAATACCCCCCATTAGGGAATCATATAGCTAAACAAGTGCCCCACATTTGCAAATCAGGGCAGTTTTGAACTTGAACAGACCCGCTGCATAGGAGTTTTGCATGGTATGGCAGGCGTTTGTGCTTGCTACATGCAATGTTCGTGATGATATCAGGGAAATCAACAGGAAAAACCGTCCCGCCGGACCATAAAACAGGTCCACGAAAAGCCTAGCCCCCATCTCTGATCTGTCCGACCAGCACTTCTGGGACTACCTGATTGCCGTATAGGCATAGCCACTGAAATTATGCGATTGTGCGGCTGCAGCGTTTTTCACATAATTATGGATTTGCCGCATTTGCACTGATAGAAGCCAAGATCGATGACCAAGGCAGATATGTGCTATTAAATGGCACGTTGGATGGGAAGCGGGTGGTGTTGGGCTCAGTGTATGCACCTAGCACTGATCAGGAGGCACTTCTATCCCTCCTATCGTTCTCACTGGTGGACTGGACTCAGTACCCCTGGCTGATAGGGGGGGGATTTTAATGCGGTCCTTGATGTAGGGCTAGACCGATCACACCCCCCACTGCCGGGTGCAACAGCAGTTCACCAGGCTTGATCCTTCACCAATGGGTAACGGGGTGGGATCTGGAGGATATATGGCGAGTCCAAAATAGTGATATGCGTGAATATTCCTTTTACTCCCATCCCCATGGCCTTCACTCCCGCAGAGACAGATTCTTGCGCTCATCGGCCCTGCTTTCAGCTTTGACTCACACCACCTATTTGGGCAAGACTATCTCAGACCACAACCCACTTGAACTGACTCTTAACTGGGGCCGGGTCTCGTCCCCGATCCCAACGTGGCGATTGCAGCCCCAACTTCTAGAAGATTCCGCATTCAGGAACACGATAGCTACTGCAGTCACCTCTTACTTTACCAAAACGCGGGCACTGCCACAACGCAATTGGTGGAATGGGAGGCTTCAAGGTCACGATTTATGGAGTTTCACTGGGAGCAGAAGAGAGGGATAAATGGGAACTATCCCGTGACATTACTGAGCTAGAATTAGAGTTGCACTCCTTGGAGGTGGCTGCCCAGACTAATGCACCAAAAGAAGGGAGGCTCCAAGATGCCAGGGTAAGGTACGCAGAACTCTAGGAGCTCCTGCGCTGATCGACTTGAGCGCATACATTATACAGTCGCACGCAGATGCTGACAGGTCTGGTACTTTGCTGGCTCACATAATAAGGCCACAACCTTCCCCCATGCCTATATTATCTGTTATCACCACCAATCACGGTCTGGTGACCACGCAGTTTGGGGTCAACACTGCGTTCTATGACTATGACACACAATATACACTGCCCCACATAAGGCCCCATCAGAGTCTATAAGTGACTTTCTAACAGCGATAGCCCTTCCGGTACTAACCAATACGAATATTGAAGATCTAGCAGCTCCGATTACACTAATGGAGATTCGGGGAGCCATCCAGGAACTAGCCCGCAATAAAATGCCAGGCTCGGATGGGCTTCCCATTGAATTTTACTCCACGTTCGCGTCACAACTAGTCCCCAGGTTGTTACAACTGTATGAAATGTCCCTTGAGTAAGGATTCCCCCCCACGAGTAGGGAAGCAATAGTGACCTCGTTATTAAAACCTGATAAACCACCCATGGACCTCTCCTCTTATAGGCCTTTATCCATCCTAAATACGGAATACAAGATCCTTAGTAAAATATTGACATTTCGTCTTCTTCCCTTGCTTCCTGGGCTGTTACATACCGACCAAAGTGGCTTCATACCCCGTCGGAACACTTCCCTAAATATACGCCGACTCTTCAGCTTAATAGACACAGCCCGTGACCACTTCCCTTACGCAGGCTGCCTGTCAATAAATTGAGTTGGAACTATATTCTTGCAGCACTGAGAAAATATGGGATCCCCCCTGAATGCTGCCGTTGGGTAGAACTACTATATACAATGCCCACAGCTAGAACGAAAACTGGCCACAACATCTCCCCTGCATACCAGATATTCCGTGGGATGCGCCAAGGCTGTCCCCTATCGCCGCTCCTGTTTTTACTGTCAATTGAACCCCTTGCCCAACACTTACGCCAATCGATGAGACCCTATGGCATACCGATATGTCCGGACACGCACTCTGTGTCCTTATATGCTGACGATATGCTATTGTAGCTTAAAGATTTATGGCTGGACTTACATTTACTAGTCACTCTCCTGACCCGATTCGGCTCCATTTCGGGACTTCAATTAAACGCCTCCAAATCAAGTGTATATTTCTTTTATAATTTTTACAATTTGCCCTCTTTGCAATTTGGCACAGAGCAGCTTAGGGTGGACCCGGTTACCTTTAAATATCTAGGCATCCAGATTTACAGAGACGCACACGATGCACTGGAGGGGAACCTAGTACCACGCGATCAACTCCCTAAAATCACAGATGGCCTTCTGGATTAAATTGCCTTTGTCCATGGCTGGACGGCTCGCAGTGGCTAAGATGGTAATGCTGCCAAGGTTATTATATCACTTTGCCAATCTACCAATAGTAGTCCCGACTTGGGTATTCAAATTTTTAGACTCTTTATTGATAAGCTTGATATGGGAAATGGGTCACCGTTGGATAAGTCTCTTCAAACTACAATTGCCCACGACTAGAGGTGGGATGGGGGCACCAGATTTGAAAGCGTATTGTATAGCTGGGCAGCTACAGTGGTTAACATACTGGCTAGCCGGCTATAATTTGTTCGAAATTGGATATACACCCACACAACTATGGCTAGGAACACTACAAGCTCTGCTCTGCCCGGATTCAGCGAGGCCGAGAGCGATCCCCATGCTTCTCCAGATAGCGTTACACTAATGGAAAGTAGCCTTAAAGTACACTAACATACCTACCCGTACACCCCGAACATTCTGCTGTGTGGCCCACTTACACCACAGGGGATTTTGACGGCTCACAGGCTGACCCCCTGGGAGGATGCGGGAATTATGACGGTGGGATCCCTGTTCACTGACAGGACCCTAATGCCACATGCTGAGTTCACGCGCATCCAGGGAGTGCCTAATACACTGTTCTTGACCCATGCTAGCATACTACACTTTATCCGGTGACACTGGCTGGTGGAGAATCAAGAGCCCTCCACATTTGAATTGTTGAGTGCACTACATACAATGGGACATTTGGTTAGATGGCTGTATAGAGGCCTGAGATAACACTTATTAGTCGCATTACTTTCTTTATGGCAGAAATGGGAGGCGGATATTGCAAGGGCCCTTACGTACAAAGAATGGGCAGTTATGCTTGAATACCCCAAATGGGTCTCTCGCAATACCAGGTTCAAGTTTATACAGCTTTCAATACTACACAGAGCATATTTAACACCACAGAGAGTGCATGCAATGTTCCCTTTTGCCTCTTCAGAAAGCCCCCGCTGCCACTGGCCTGACACCGACTTGATCCATATGCTTTGGTCATGTCCTTCCCTGCAAGGGTTGTATAGGGAAGTTACTGAAGGCCTGTCGCACTTATCCGAAAACCCCTCGTGGCTATCTATAGAAGCTTGTATCCTGGGCTTGTCCCCGCTACAGAGGAAAGCTGTGGTACTGCGCTGCTTCACCGACCTATTCCTGAAGCGTGAGGAATACCGTGGGCTTCATAAGAAGCCCATCTCCATGGAGTAGGCTCACCTGCTAGAGCAAATCAGGTCGTTTTCCTCGGATGCTTAGAGAACTTATGAAATGTGGCCCTCTTTCCATTTAAACTATTGAGCATTGGAATACACGTCATTAGACTACTATTCTGGGGCCCATGGCCAAACCCCCCCCCATTTGCTTCTTTGCTCACTCTTTCCAATGTACACACTAAGGACCCACCAGACCACTCAAGCAAGTTTAAAGGCGGGAGGGGGGAAGGGGTTGAGCTTTTTGCTCCTGTTTGTAACGAATGTACCCTGCTTTGTTCACGCATTCGCAACCTATGTGTACCTACATATATATATGGAAACTGTCTACTATAATATGTACATGGAACAATGCTTTGCACACTGAATGTGCAGTCGCTCTTGGACCTTTTCTTAATAGGCTGCCAAAGTAAAACAGTAGAAATGTATATGAAATTGACCTTTGAAAACCAATAAATCATGTAAAAAAAAGTGTAAAATGAGAAAAGAATGAAGTACTGCTATCACAAAATGTGCAGCAAAATTTGTCGTTTCTTGCCGCATAATTTAGTCAACACTGTCACATAATTTGGCCCTCCCCTGCTGCGTAATTCCAGTGGCCCGCATAAGTCCAACCCTGAAGGCATAGCACCAATTGTGTGTGGTTAATGTAGGCGTTGGTAAATACTACCAGAAAATGAAAAGGAGTTTCTGGGATTTTGGTGTACAAAATACAAGAACGTTACTGAAGGAATCATTACAGCTGCATGAAAAAGCATTTTGAATGTGAAATAATAGGTCATTGATAATGATAGGGGAGCTCCTTCTGTGGAAAACACTAGCGTAGCATTATTTAACTAGAGTTTACCCTTGTACCCACCTAGTTTTGACAGAGCCGACCAGTTGATAATTTTTATTTTATCCTCTATACAAAAGAAATACATTGACGTTTTCTGCAAATTTAAGGTGTAATCATAGAGTGGATCCAACTGCAGGTGAATGATAGGGAGGCCAGAAAAGGCATCAAGGGCAGCAACAGATGAATGCAGGAGACTTCTGCTGGACAAGCTCATGAGGATTTGAGATTATCAACGACCGTGGGATGCGAGGACTTGTGACAAGTGTCTTTACAATTATATGACAAGAGTGTTGTGTCCACAGAGGATTTAACAGCAGACCCATGTACCCATAAGATTCATAAATGTCCTTTATGTACAGTCTCTGAGGTTTCTTGCCTCTACTTTGAGGGTGAGTAGTTCTTGTTCCAGGGTTTTATTTCTATTCCAGGTAAGAGTTTCCCGCACTGTCCTGAACAAGAGAAAAGGAACCGCCATCCTATATCCTGATTCTGCTCTTTATAACACTTATCGGAGGCGTGCCTACCCTTAACTCCTCCTTTTGTCTTCTGATAAGGTCCCGCCGTAAAAGCCACCCTCACCATTGGTGAAAGTGTAAGAGTAAATTACATATGTAAATTACGCAGAAGTTTAAGTTACTTTTGTGAATAGCCCAGCAGTTTGTGAATATGCCCAATTCGGTGGAAACATGCGAGTTACAGTTTTGGAGTAAATTTACACTAGGATTTTGTAAACATCTAAAAAGCTGTAAACTCACTCACAAGTGTAAAGTTGTCTTTGTGAAGGAGGTCTTTTGTCGTCTTTACACTAATCTGCCAGGTATAGGGTTCGGGTATTTGGGAGTATGCCTGGGAATCTCGGGCTGACATATTTAAATGATCTGTACCTGGAAGACAAAAGATGTGTGAACAGGATAAAAATGCAAGTATAAGAAATTAAAATAGGGCCCAGTATCAGTGGGTTTCTTGCATTTAAGGCTGTTTGCTGGACACAATAGAGAGTATGTTTGGACACGTAAGCCATCCGAGGCTGGTGTTTCACCTTTAATGAAACTGATACATTTTACATATTTTACAAAGTTACTTCCTGATCAAAGGTGGAGTGGTAAATTTCAAGTGGGTGGCTACTGTTAAGCATGTATGGGCACCTACAGAGATTATTTTGGCTTTCCCACCCGGGCTTTATTCTAAATGACGAAGGTGGGTGCCTTTTGCTCCCGCGAAATCCTTACTATGACAGAGCAGAGTGGGAGGCTTAGACTTAGAAAATGTACTGTACGATTAATTAAAATTATTACAAGTACACCATACACCATAAAATTATACAAATAAAACAAGAACAAAAAACAATTTCGAACTCAATAAAAAAAAAAGCAGACTTCATGTGACAGTATCTAGGTGGAAGTGATATCCATAAATTTAAAAAAAACAACGACCAGTTAATGGGGTTGGAGCCAGTTAAACACAATATTATCGTTTCTCAACATTTCTTTATGTGTAAATGTAGACAAACTGGCTTTAACAGGAGTCTCCTCGATGGAATCAGTTCCTTAGAAAGGCACCGAATATGAATGAGAGACTTCTCCGCCAGGACACGTAGGCCGCATTTAGTATCCATTTCACCGTTTAATTTATTTAATGTTCTTGTTTCAAAGTACATGGCAGTCTGCTTTGGGGGCATCGAGGGAAAAGGGCTGCTGTCTTGCCCCTGGCCTGAGAGCTCATGACTGTCCGGAGCATGCCCCCCCCCCCCCATGTATTTTGCAGGGGGGCCTTCTCAAGTGTTGTTACGCCACTGAAGCAACTTAATACAATATTTATTTATCTATCAGTTTTACACAGCGCAGGCAAGACCCAAGGCTGACAAAGTGCTTTACATAAAGGTAGGTATGTAACCATCGAAGACAGTAGTTACAACATCAGTGTTAATGTCAATGGAATTAAGCCACAAAACAGATTCTGCGTAGGGTGAGCAATAACGTAAGCAGTAGGTAAACTATAATTGCAAACATAACAAATTACATACAAGCGCAAGCTATTCCAAAGCAGTGAACGCCTAGTCTGGATTACAAATAGCAGTCTTGCGAACTTGATGGCCCCATGGTCACATTTCAGCAACTTTTAACTGGTCAAATCTATTGACATGGCTCTCAGATTGGCTACTGGAATGGGAAAGATTCTAGAGACTTATGCCCGATTTAGGCAGAAGTAACAATTGAAAAACCTGTTTGACGTTTCGTAAAGGGAAAGTGTCCTGATATCAGGAGGGATGGAAATTCAGATTTTGGGAGTGCTTCCTGAAAAGGATTGATCCAGTGTTTTAGATTCTTCAGGACTGGAATCTTGAAAAGGAGGGTTTGCGATGTCCTCGTTTGTCGCTGTCCTCCTGAGAGCTGTAGTTTCCTAGTGAGGTGATTTGAAGTTCCTTTAGTGCCCTTGGATTTTACATGCCAGTTTGAATGTATTCCTTCCTTCAATGGGAAGCCATTTTCAAGTGATCGGAATGGGCGTTATATGATCATATTTCCTTGATCCCATGACTAGTCTAGGAGCCGCTCGTAAGACTGCTTTGAGGGGAGCCAGGTGCAACTTTGCGATCCCTACTAGTAAGGAGTTACTATAATCCAGTCTTGATAGTTCTAGGGCCTGAACAAAATGTTAGAAACCGGGTTCTGGGATGAAGTGTTTGATACCATTGAGTTGTCGAAGTAGGAATTGTTCTCGATGTGCCAGATTATTAATGCACAACTGTCCCTTCAAATGCTTGCCCAGAATGAAGCCCAACTATCTGACAGGGTCAATATTTTTTGGGTCACAGATAAGAACTGATCTCTCTCGGAGCCACTATTGTACTGGTATACTGTGATGGGGAGGGGTGAGATGAGAAGAAATCCAGGGGGATATTCTCAAGAACGTGTGATAATTATCGCAAAATTAGCTTAACGCAACTTTGCACACCGCAGTCCATCGCGGGGAAATAACGCTGTGTTAACGTTGTATTCCCAACACGGTGGTACCATGCGATAGTCTCACACTAACGCGCAAAATGTCCACGAAAACATTACCGGGACGGCGATGAAAACCCAAACCCGAACGCGAAAAAAGTTGCAATGGGCCCAACCGCGATAAGACAATCAGCGAAAAGCAGCGCCAGGTCTGCAATTCACACACGTCAGGCGGGAAAAACCACTACAAAAGCACCAAAAAATAACACATACAAAAAACAAACTACAGCGACGCACAATGGAGGCAGCCGGAGCAGTGACAGAGGACGGCCAGAACCCCACAAGCCCCCCGGAGGAGCAGGCTGGTACCTCGGGGACAGGGAAGGGCAAGGAAAAGAAGAAGAGGAAGACGCGGTTCAGTCCGCAGGAAAACCGGATCCTGATCATGGAGGTGGTAGAACACCATCAACATCTGTTCGTCACCTCCACTGTGTCATTGGCAACAAAAAATGGAATATGGCAGTCCATCGTGGACAAGGTGAATGCAGTCGGAGTGCGGAGGAGGACAATGGACGAGGTCAAGAGGAGCTGGAATGACGTGAAGCGCAAGACCAAGCAGAAACTCGCCAACAAACAGAAGGCAGCAATGCAGACTGAAGGTGGGAGTCCAGCGCCACAGGAGGAGCTCGCTGAGATGGAGGAAATGGTGTCCACAGTCATCAGTGGGGAGACGGTGGCAGGAGTCGGGGGACCGGACACTGCTCAACATGACCAGACACAACAGCAACAGGGTGAGTAACGACCAGGGACTGGGGGGACGGGGTGAGATGGGCACACTGGCACACATGCACAATGGAGCATAGCACACTGCACACCCACAATGACTCTGGATCATGTCCCTGAACCCCTTGGCACACTGCAGTACACATAGCAACTACACGTAGGCCCCCGTCGACTATGTGCCCAGAGGAGTCCCTCCCACACATCACTCATCTCACTACCAACCCATGCACATGTGCTGAACCCAGCAAAGCTGCGGGTCCGTGAGCCACACTGACAATGCAAGTGACACTGCATGACGAATAGTATGGCTGCAGGCCGATCACCATGACATGGTGCACGCCACCACACTGTGGTGGCGGCGTGTGGACCACATTCGTAAAGGAGCAGGTCACACTCTGACACATCCACCTGCACAGACAACCCCTGACGTCAACTACACATCTGCGGACAAACCATGCCCCAGAGTCCCAACTGCCACCAAGACCCAAATCCACCCTAGTCTGCAACATCTCAGCACTGTATGGGCACAGATGTCAAAGGCACACTGCCTGAAAGGGACAAGGGGCAGCCAAATCAGAGCTGCAGGGGCGACCCCCCCAAAATGCAGCACACACACATGACATTCAGGGCACATCAGCATTGACAACAATGTGGTACAGACTGCAACACGTTAACAACAGGACAGAGGACACCACAGGTGCTGCCTGTGTGTAGAAACTTGCCAATCACATTTGGCATAGCAGGGAAATGTGAGATGTCAATGTACAGGCACAAACACATATCCGTGATGTTGTCGAAATGTCCACTGTCCCTCATCAAATAGGCAGCACCTCCTGGACAGCCACAATGTACATTGCCATGCAGTCTGTATGTGAACTTGTACAATGCGTCAACACACATGTGAACACAATGTAATACTGCATCTCCCCATCACATTGCAGAGGGAGCATCAACACCTCCTGCAGAGCAGCCCCAACAATTCTTCACCGATGACGGGGAGGACACCTCCGACATCGACACCAAAGCCCTCCAAGACCTCATCGACTGCCTCGGCACCCCATCTCCAGGAGCAGATCAGCCCAGCTGCATCGAGGAGATCCCACCCCCTGCACAGACCACACAGCAGGACGCACCTACCACCCCGGCCGTCTCCCAGGACCCCCACGAACAACACATGGCCTTCCAACGCCGTGTGTTGGAGGCCCAGGAGAAGATGGCCGAGCGGGTGCGGGTGGTGTTCGACCTCATGGCAGCCAAACTTGATGCCATACATGGGTGTCTGATTCCCATCAGGGACCAAATACAGTCCCTGACGGACACCCACAGTCCGCTCCATGCTCTCCATGGCTGACATCGCTGGAGTCATGATACCGAGACAAGAACAACTGTCCAGTCAGAGTGGCTCCAGCGATGTCAGCCGGGAGTTGGGACAGATGCGGGGGCACATGGAGAACATGGGGCGGATGACGGCGGAAAGAATGCCTGCCACGGGTGCACACCAGCGAGTTGTGGCTGGGACCTTCCATGCCCTGCAGCACATCGTCATGGCATTGCTGCCTCAAGGCCTTGTGCAGCTGGATGCTGCTGCTGCTTCTACCTCCACATCTCCGCCCCCTGTTGTGTCAGTGCCTCGCAGTGCGGCAGGCAATCCACCTCCGGCCCCTGATGTGTCAGTGGCACACAGTGCGGCTGACATACCACCACCACCCACGTGTGAGGCACATGTGACATCAGAGGACGAAGATGCGGGTGAAGCAACCTTACTGGTACGGAGGAGGCAGTAGCATTCATCTCCGCCATATGGCCTGTTTCTGCTTAGTCCTGCCCTTTGCATCATCAACTTCCACTGTCCCCCTATGCACTCTGCGACACTCACCTTGGACCTCGACATGGACTGCCATATTCTGTTTGGTTGCCAATGACACAGCGATCAGACTGCGGACTGCACTCTTCCTCTTCCGTGGTACTTGTCATTCCCTGAAGGACTCTGGCTGGCCCTCCACGGGCCGAATATGTGAAGTGGGGTTTGCATGGCCCTGTACTGCTCCAGCTGCACCACTCCATTGGATGTGAATAAAACATTCTGATTCGCACAGATGTGTCATGTCTTTGATCATTCAAGTATGAAAGTATGGATGGATGTAGGGTCAGTGATTCCCCCTTACGTCCATGTTGCTCATGTCGTGGGACTTGCGTCACAGGGTGCAACATTGTCAATTGCGGGCCGTGTGGCGCAGACACAGCAACAGAGACACACGCATCAGTTGGTTTCCTGTGCAACCCAGATATGAACCACGCCCAGACGCAAGGGATATTTGTTCACACCCCTACGCTGGCCTGGCGTACGCCGAGCCAGCCCACTTGGCTTACGTATATAGGGGACGACGACGACGCAACGTGTCCCAGTTCTTCCCCACTGCCTGAGGTGACATGGCTCCCTCCGCCTGCCATATGACGGGGCTCAATCAGATAGGGTCCATGACTTGCGTTGCACGGAGTCAGTGGCACCGGTTACACTGCGGCCGGCACGGACCTACCGCCACGGGACGGTGACTTTCTGTGCTCTGAGGTAGGGGCACCTAAAGTGCTGAGCGGGTGTGCAGCCTGCGATGATGCCATGTGCACTGATATGCTCTCTGCCATTGCAATATCAAGACCCAGAATCAAGTGTGCGACCTGGTGGACCGCGATGCGTGGCTGCATGATGTGGAGGCTGCCAAGGTCGCGGGCCCCGGGCTTGGAGTTTGCACCGGCACGTGATGGGCCCTCTTGGAGGCACGCCGGTGGCGGAAGGTGAGCATTGAGGCCTGTGTGCGCAGGGGCGGGCAATCCCCGCTGGGCGACGGGAGGAGCTGGGGTGCAGCAGCCTGTGTGCGCAGGGGCGGCCAAGCGATGTTGCTGTGTGCAATGATATGTACTCTGCCGTCATTAGCTGTGGACTCTGTTTCAGATGAGGGACCTGGTGGCCTGCCGTGTATACCGGCACGTGGTTGGAGACACACCGGTGGCAGCAGGTGAGCTGTGAGGCCTGGGTGCTGATGCAGCGCGTACAATAAAAACTATTCTCCTCCTAGGTCACTTATAGGTCATCCAGGGGCAAACTATATTTTCTCACATCCACATGACGATGGGGCCCATAAACATCGCCTAACACACACGCACACACCTGGATTTCCTTTACACCTTTACGAAATTCTGTATTCCTAGGAGAAGCATGAGAACAAAATGGAAAACACCATTTGTGTACCGCTGGAAGGAGCCGGGATATCTTATTACCTTAACTTATCACTTTCTTTTAGTTATTTTCTTTAAGATATTCCTGCTCATTGGTTTGTCGATGAATCATTCATGTAAGAAATTAGTTCATAGTGATTAAGACCAGCTGAATCACAATAACCAATTACTGATGTCACAATCATTTAGGAAAATAACCACTGAGTCATTTGATTTAAAGAATCTTAAATTTTATATAATTTTAAAAGCATGAGAAAGAATTTAAACTTTTATTCAATTATTCATTCATTATTAATTCAAATATTTATTAAGCATAATCAATTTATTGCAGAAAGGAAATTTTCGTCATGAAGCAAAACCCTAATTACCTGCCTACCTTCCTAATTTAGCCTAATGATTTCTAACCTAAGTTTAAGAATTAGAAATAACCTGATTCTCATACTCAACTGGAAAATTAAGACAGCAACAGAAACTTCAGCTCGTCAGCATCAGCTACCTGCAACCCGTCTCATCTAACAGTCTTTCAGCATCTCCCGCTCAGTAATGGATCGATCAGGACCACCCAGCACTGGAAGCCACCAACACCAACACGACTCTCCAACTCCGCTCCTGACTGTGACTGCGACTGACCCCCTCCCACTAAGAGTAGGCCCTCTTATACCCTAATTCTAACTTTGCTAACTAATTGTTGCAACATTAATAACACGCTTTTCTTTCATTGGTCCATGCATGTCATCTTATTCATTCTTTTAATCAAGTTCTCTTGGATCCAATGGTCCTTGGATCATTTCCTTTCTCACAGTTCAAGACATGTTTCCATCCGCTTCGATCAGTACATTTGTAACTTCTTTCGATACATTCGAGAACTCTGCAGGCATTGTCTTTTCTCTTAAACTGGTTTCCCACGGGTCTTTGCTGATCACCACGGCACACTATCAGTTCAATTAGGTCACATCAGCCTTGACCATTTCTCGCATCCTAGCCTCTCAGCAACATCACGAGGTTAGCTTTTCTCCGACTTTTCTCCCTTGTCACGTGTTTCCCTGCGCTTGCGCATATCACCAACTGGCAGCCATTTTATATCGGCACTCGGTTATACTTTAGAAGCACTATTTTGAAATAAACAAAACATAATTAAGATAGAGAAAAATAGCCTTTTCGTTTCCCTCCCGTCATCTACGTACCCCAATTAGTTATTACCTAGCAGAAAGCAACATTTAAGCTGTTCCTTACTTACCATCACTATTGTTTTTGCAACGACACGTTTATTTCTATGAAGCACAAAATCATGCATTTATTTTAAATTAGTACGCATTTATTTTTATGTTATAATTAGACACACGGACATCCATTAATAGATTATTCAGCACATACACTTGCGTATTACCCTTCCCACACGTACACTGTTGATTAATACATTTAAACGAACATTTTATTAATTATTTATAAAATTTGTTAGGGGTTAATTTTTTTTTATTTTCTCTGCTCCATCAGTGCGCAGTGTCGGCACTGTCTCTCCCTGTCCCTCTCTTCCTTTCACTGTCTCTCTCTCCCTCTCCCTCTCTTTCTCTATCTTTCTCTCTCTCACTCTCCCTCTCATTCTTTCACTGTCTCTCTCTCCCTCTTTTGCTCTCTCTCTCCTTCTCCCTCTCTCCCCTTTCTCTCTCTTTCTCTCTCTCCCTCTCTTTCACTCTCTCTCTCTCTACATTTCTTTCTCTCTCGCTCTCTCTTTCTCTCTCTTTCTCTCTCTCTCTGTCCCTTGTTGGGGGCATGACGCACCTTCTTATCTTCAATTTTGTCTTGCAGGTTTTGACTTGCAGATTGTCCAGAGGAGACCCGCCATGACTCTTCCACTTTTTGGTGTTGAGTTAAATTTGAATTAAATAATTATTTTTGGAATTCTAAGATGTATGAAGGTTTTTCCTTTTTCTGGCCACACATGAATGTTAATTGTTGTACTTGTGCGACATCAGGCGAATTGTTGTGTTCATGAATTTGTAAGGTAGATGTGAGATATCTTTGTCCGGGGGGGGGAGGTGCCCGGGGTAGGGCCGGGGGGGGTGGGGGTCCTGGGTGTGGTGGCGGTGGGTGTTGTGGCCCTCTTGGGGCTCCGAGCTGCATGATCAGTAGCTCCATGGCATCTGTTGGTCTTCTGGTGTGGCTGTGGGCTGGGCTCCCTTTTATGGTGCAGGTTGTCGTCCGACTTAACACCAGGTAGGAGCAGGTGTTAAATCCCTGCTGCTAACGTGCCTTATCGCATGTTTTGTGCTTTTATCGCCGATCTGGCTGGTCGTTGGGAATGTTGCGAAGTGGTGTTTCCGCGGCTTTTTGCACGGGAACGCCTACTCTGCATCTCGTTAGCGTTTGTTGCCGGTGTCATCCGTGGCGATGTTTTTTGCGACTGCTATCGCAGGAAAACTGGTGATATGGGCTGTTAGCACCAGCTTGTGAATGGTGCGATGAATTTATCGCTGCTTTGGCTGCGATAAAGTGCCGCTAACTCGGCGATAAGTCCTTGAGAATATGCCCCCCAATTTTTATCACGTTTAGCTTCAGATAGTTTAGAGACATCCAGGATTGAGGATTGAATCTCATTGATAACTTGAGACAAGACATCGACTGGACACAGTTACCCGAAAAAGCACTGTGGGGGAAAGCATTCCCTATGTATGCATGCCGAAGCACCCAATTAATACTGCAGACTCCAAATTTTTGAAGCCAAAAAAACTTTATTTCAGCTTTCCACTTTCTAAAGTTGCTTCCCTCTATTATTTTTTCAAAAGTTCTCTCTTTTCCTGTTTCCCAGGGTTTCCCGGCAGGCCTACGTTACAGTGGCAGTTGACATGTCCTGAGGGTTGTAGGGTGGGTGGGACATTAAAAAACAAAAGAAAATTAAAACAACTTGCCTGCGAGAGCGACGTAACATCCTCTTCCTCTTCGATGGTCTTCTCTCCTCGAGACAGTCAGGCAGGCTCCAAACTCCCTTCACCAATCCTAGTGCTGCTCTCACCAGCATGAGAGCAGTGCTAGGGTTGGTGAGAACAGCCTCACTCGGCGCTCCACAGCGCTCTGGAGGGTTTGGCTTTCTCTAACCTAGCTGTCTTAAGACAGCTGGGTTAGAGAGGTTTAAACTACGCATATGTGGCTGGCTGTCGTAAGACAGCTGGCCAAAAAGACATGCGCACTTTAAACTGAAAGTGCCCTGCTCTCTCTGCTGCTGTCATTCAGCAGCAGCCACACCCCCTCTCCCACCACCCCCCTGTCCTAACACTCTGTTCAGGACGGGGTGAAAAAAAAAATGTTAATGAATTAACTTCATTACAATTTTATTTTTCTCTCTGTGGGCATTTCTGTGGGGCGACGCTCCTCCGCTCAAACGGAGGAACCGCCCCTGATACGTTAGCTCTTTCAGTCGGCTAAATAGCGAGATTGCCTGAAACCTGTGTGTCAGGGCAGACCAAGCTCCCTCTTTTGCTGGGTCCAGTATTTAATGTGTTAAATCGAGGGGAATTGAACGCAAGTTGCTCCATTATTCTCTGTGGGAAGCTAATTATCCCTGCTTTCTGAAGCCCAAAGACTTCTGTACATGAGCAGTTTCCAAGAGAAAGTAGACTGCTATCCCATAATTTCAAGCCACTCCAGTACACAAACCCTTACTAATTAGCTGGAAAGGTAAGAAATCTTACGTCTGCAAGCTTACTCTTAGGAGTATATTTGTGAAGGATTTCAACTGCAATTATTTTAAATACTACCTGTACTTCAAAAGTGGCAAAGCGGGTATATTGACAGTGTTATATACATTGATATAAGGTTTAAAATGTGGTGCTTTTTTAATATGACCAGTACGCCCCTGTTTACCTTTTTCTTTCGTTAAGGTGTCCAAGTTGCTTTTTTTTTTGTGTGTTGTATTTCTTTATTGAATGTTCAGACAATTCAAACAGTTTGACATAAAAAATAAAATATAGATGAACATACATCGTTCTAGAATATATATATACAGATACATAATCATTACAAACGTATGATGTATCTCCAAAAAGTCTTGGCACGTTAATCCTACGCATAACAGTCTTCCACAGCAATCTATAAATGGGGTATCACCAGGGATAGGGGAGGGTGCGGGGGGGGAGACCCATAGGTAAAGACAAAACAGAAAAAAAGGGAGTGGTGTGTGTATATACATATCTCCATAGGCCCGTTTGTTTGCCACCCCCTCTATCGGTTTGGATGGGAAAGGATATCTTCTCCAGGTTGGCTCCCTACCTCTCTTCACCTCCCAGGTTGTTTGTAGAGCAATGTGTCTTGTTTTGTTAGCGCCCTGTTTCGTCCAGAGGGTCGACTCCAATGACTAGTACGCATATGATGCGTGGGGGGAAGGAAGAGGGGGTCTCTAATAGGTCTCGCCGTAATGACTCCGACATAATAAGGGTCCGTTGATGGTGTGAACGTACGACCATTAAGCCCTATGGATCTTGGCAGTACGACGATATTTGTGCGGGCATTGGTGTGCGTGAGGTTGGGGGGGGCGTGCCAGAGAGGGGAGAGGTGTGAAAGAGGGGGAGGGGGAAGGGGGGAGGGGGAGGGTGAAGGTGAGGGTTGAGGGGGATATGACGATCTGTAGGGCAGGTGCAACGTGCTGTTTATTCAATCACCAGGGTCCGCTGCCGATCCATCCCCATCCACGTTCGGCGCCTCTACGTGCATAAAAGGTGTCCATGTCTCCAGAAAGACCTCCGACTGGTCTTGGAGATTATATATGATCCTCTCATGGGATGCTGCCTGTATCATAGCTGTCAGCCAGGACTCTCGTGTCGGGGGGGTCGCTGCCCTCCATTGGCGCAATATGCAAAGCTTGGCGTGGCCACAGCTGTATGAAAGAGGCGGCGTTGTGGTCTGCATAGGTCCAGGAACCGCTGTAAATCCTGCAGAAATATTTCGGGGGGCATAAGCGGTAGAGAAAGTGTCATGGTAGCACTCAGGGTCCGTCCCACGTATTCCCAGAAAGCCTGCACTGAGGGGCATCCACAAATGATATGTGTTATGTCACAACGGGAGTTGGGACATCTCCAGCAGTTGGCATGGGGGAGGAGGCCCGCCCTGTGCAGTTTCGTGGGCGTCCAATACCAGTCTTGTAAGACTTTGAAGAGGCAGAATTTCATCCGCGCCTCCCTTGCGCCTTTATCCAGGGCTTCTAGTATGTCCGCCCATTCATCGTCTTCATACGTGATCGCCAGCCGCTCCTGCCACCTGATGCGTAGCGTCTGTGCAAGGGGGGCCGAGAAGCGGTGCGATGCTAGCACTCCATACAGTCCAGACATCACCCCTTTGTACCGTCCCCAGACAAGGACAAACGCAGCTACCGGAGATGGTGGCAAGTTCCAGGGGGGGGCCCCCAGGCACTGCCGTAGACAATGTTGCAGCTGGGTAGATCTCCAAGACTGTGTCATGGGAGACCGAACTCCTCTCCTAGTTATGCCAGCGGTTTCAGGGAGCCGTTGCAGATAATCTGATCGATGGAGCTTATACCCGCTATCTGCCACACATGCCATCTCAAATTCTTCCCTCCGATCTGAATGGCTTCATTTCCCCATAATGGGGCCTTCTCATGCAGGCGTGGATGCACCCCCAGTAGTTTGTGGGCCCAATACCAGGCCTTGCAGGCGGCAGACACAATCGGATGCATTGTACCGCTGTTCCCGGGCTTCGCCATGTATATAACAAAGAGCCCCTCCTCGGCCGAAAGTAAGTGTCGTTCCAGCGGGACCCATTGCGGCGGGTCCGGGAAACCTGGTAGGAAGTACGCCAGTTGGGAGAGGTGTAATGCCAATGCATAGAGTTCTACTGATGGGAGGCTAAGCCCCCGTGAGTGCGTCGGGCCTGTAGCTTGGATGTGGCAATGCGCGGCTTCACGGAATCCCACACAAACAACCGTATCTTGGAATCTATCTGCCGCAGGAGTGTGAGAGGCACCTGTATCGGCAGCATCCCCAAGGTATAATTGAAACGCGGTAATGTTACCATACGGACTGCCTGCACTCTACCCCACAACGAGAGCCCCAAGGCCTTCCATTTTTCAAAATCTCGCTGCATCTGAATTATAAGCTGGTTAAGATTGTCCTGGACCATATTTACTAGACCTTTATTGACAAGAACTCCCAGATACTTAAGGCGCAAGTGTTGCCAACGGAAGGGGAATCCCTGTATCGCCGCTTTCGTGGTCCCGCCCGAGAGGGGGAGTGTCTCACTTTTGCTCCAGTTAATCTTATAACCAGAGAGGGAGGAGAAGTCGTCAATAATCTGGAGCAGGGACGGAAGGGAATGGGGTAAGTCTGTGAGGGTTAGCAAAATGTCATCCGCGTATAGATAGTTTGGATTCGCCTATTGGGAGTGGAACTCCCGTGATGGTCGTCGAATTACACATGGTGGCGGCTAGTGGTTCCATGGCCAATAGGAAGAGGAGTGGCAATAGGGGGCATCCTTGACGCGTCCCTCTGCGTATGGGGAAGGGGTCGGACACAAATCCACCACAGTTCACTTGTGCTGTAGGGTTCCCGTAGAGGAGGCGTACTTTGGCTATAAATTGAGTCCCAAGACCATAATGTTCCATCACACGGAAGAGGTATTCCCACTCAATACGGTCAAATGCCTTCTCTGCATCAAGGGAGAGAGCAATGGCGTCCGCCTGGAGGTCTTTGGATGCCCACAGAGCGTCGGGGAGCGTGCGCAGGTGGTTCCTGGAAGAGCGACCCGGGACAAAGCCCACTTGCGAGGCGTGTACCAGGGATGGCAGAACTTTACGTAAGCGTGCGGCTACTATACTTGCCAGTATCTTTATATCGCAATTCAATAGCGAAATAGGCCGGTAGCTCCCGCACTCCAGGGGGTCCTTCCCGGGTTTGGGTATAACAGCTATGACTGCCTTATTGGAAACTAGGCCCAGGGAGTCTGATTGTTCTGCTTCACAAAACGCTGCCTGCAGCGTAGTGACCACCTCTTCCTCCGCCCATCGGTAGAACGCCGCCGGATATCCATCTTCACCAGGGGCTTTATGATAGGGAAGTTTCGCTATTTCTGAGGAGATTTCCTCTTTACTGATCTCCCCTTCCAGCAGCTCCCTTCCTTTATCCGAGAGGCGAGGGAGCTTTGCCTCCCGCAGAGATGAAGTCAGTCTTTCCACCTCTATTGGCGGACCTAGGGTGTACAGGGTCTTGTAAAAAGAGGCAAATTCATTTGTTATATCCTGAGGTCGGGTTAAAGTATCACCCGCCGCTGACCTGATAGCCGGGATAGCCATGGACGCCTCGCGTTGGCGAAGTTGAGCTGCCAGGAGCCTCCCCGCCTTTTCCTCGTGTTCATAGTGCCTCCCCTTCAGTCTCTGTAGCGCATATTCCACTTTGGTGGTGAAGAGGCTATTTAAAGCCATCTTTGCCTGCTCCAAAGCCTTGCGGTGCTGTGGCGTGGGACGCGTTGAATATAGGTGAGTATATTTCAGTATGTCGGCTTCCAGCGCTTTTTGTTTGTCTTGGTTCTGCTTGTTGGCTTGAGCCGAGTCCCTCATAAGTCTGCCACGTATGGTGGCCTTTGCTGCCGCCCAGAGAGTTCGGCTGGAGTCAACTGATCCCTGATTGTCCATTAAAAACTCAGTGACGTGTGTCTGGAGGAGAGATTTACCAGTAGGGGCCCGGTAGCGCTGGATATTCAGTCGCCAGGGCTTGCGCCCAGGACTGGCCAGTTCTAGTTCCAGTGAGAGGAGGACGGGGGAGTGGTCCGAGAGAGCCGCCTCTAAGATTTTTGAATCTCGGGTGAGCTGTACTACTCTGTGTGAGGTAAGGAAGTAGTCCAAGCGGGACAGTGTACCGTGTACCCGAGAGGCAAAAGTGTATTCCGTATCTGTGGGGTGACTCAAGCGCCAGTGGTCTATCAGTCCGTTATCTTGCATCACATCTTCCAGCAATGCCCTGTCAGCTGCATTGCTCCTGTCTATTGGTCCAGTCCTGTCCAGGATCGGGTCCCTCACTAGATTCCAGTCCCCGCCTATAAGGAGTTAGGTAGTATTTATTTCCAACAGTACTCTATTTAACTGCAAGAGGAATGCCTTTTTCGCCCCTGTTGGAGCGTATATCGACCCCACGCAGATATGCTGATCACCTATTTTAAGCTGTGCGAAAACATATCAGCCATCAGTGTCCGTCCAAGTCTTTGTCACTGTCGCTGGAAGGGATTTCCGGAGGAGAATCGCCACTCCGCCCTTTTGCGGGGTGGACCTTCATTCCCAGGAGCCTCCACCTGTATACTGCTGTGTATCACTCTCCCTACCCAGTCTTGCCGCAGCTTTTCCGATTCCACAGCGTGGAGGTGCGTTTCCTGCAGCAGAGCAATGTCCGCGCGTTTGGATTGCAGATACGCCAAGGTATTTTTTCGCTTTATATAGTGCGTGAGACCATGGACGTTCCAAGTGAGCACTCGCAACAGGTGTGGAGAAGGCATAATATTCAATGTGGCAGGTGCGGATCCAGGAGTCTCCCGGAGGATTATAAATCGTACTGTGCGGGGTTACGGGCACGAGGATGTTTCAAGGCGAGAGGGAGTAGCGACCCGATTCCAGAAATCCAAAGAAAGAAAAGTGAGAGCGAGAGTGGAAGAAGGGAGAAGATCGAAAAGAAGAGAAGAAAGGGAAGAAACAAAAAGAAAAAAGAGAAACTACAAAACGATCAAACCAAACAAAAGAAACATGAAATAAGTAGCAAAAGGAACGAAATAGAGGAGAAGGGAGGGAGGGGGTGGGAGTGTATGGGGACCCTCTGGCACTCCCCTGATGGTCTAGGTCTAGTAAGTCGCTGGGGCTGTCATCGGGCTGTACGGAGACCTTTAGGGACCAAGTTGCTTTTTGTAATATTTCTATAATATAGAATTGCATTGTAGCCCAGATACAGCTATACTTTCTAGTAAGAAAGGAAGGCTACAATAGTCGGAAAAGTTGCTGTGGTGCGTTGCGTGAAAGAAAGAGCAGAAATGTTCCATATTTGCAAAGATATGGAGCATTTCTGCTCTCTTCTTGTGCTGGGGCACTGTGTGCAGGCTAGCGCCAACGCAGGCACCCTTACACCATGGTGCAAGAGTGGTTTGTTTTTGGGCAATAAGGGGCACCTTTCTGCACAAAAAAATCTTGAGACATATTCCTCTTTCTATGTTTCCTGCAGAATGCAGCACACTTGGAAAGAGGAAATAACTAGAAGAATTAACCATATTTCTCCTCGTTATGCCTCACTGGGAAAGGTGCAACATTTTGATGCATTCCCAGGTTTACTAGCTTTAGTAAATGTGGGAATGTACCAAAATCCATGGGTGGATGCATATGAGCACCTATGCTCCACCCATGAAGTGCTTCCCAGCTTGAAATGTAACGTAACGCTGTGCAAGTAGTTGCATTGTATTACATTTCTTTACAAAGCCATGCAAGGTGGTGGAAATTGCCATATGCGCAGCTTTGTAAATTTTACTGAAGCCTTTGCGTTGTCCTTGAGTCACTTTGCACGATGCAAGAACAATGCATAGGATTCATAGATTTAGACCACAGTGTTGGCAAAATCTATTCTAGGCCAGTCCCTTAGAAGAGGTCTAGACTGGGGCAAAGTCAGGAGAAGATTACCAGAGCGCATATGGTTCTTGTAGAGCAGGAACTTGCACAGAAGTTGGGGTGTGTGAGTGAGAGCAGGGGCGGCTCCTCCTCTATGGCGGAGGAGTGTCACCCCACTGCTTTCTCGCAGTGCGAGAAGCAAAAACATAAAATGGTAATAACTTTTTGTTATTACCATTTTATGTTTCCTTTGCTACCGGGCCGGTGGGCGGGGCTGCTCTTCTTACGGAGCAGGGCAGGGAGGAGTGGTTTGCCCACTCCTGAGTGCACAATGTTTGTTTGGTCGGCCCTCTCGGGCAGCCCAAACCAGGCATGTGCACTTTCCCCTTTTCCATGCAGCCTGCATAGAGAACATGCCCACCCCTCCAGCCCCTGGCTGAGCGCCGTGTCATGGCGCTCAGACCAATCACAACGCTGCAGTGCAGTGTTGTGATTGGTCAAGGGAGGGAGCCTGGCTGCCTGCTTCCTGTTCCTGTCTGAGGCAGAGGAGCAGAGAAGACGTGCGACCCAGCTCAAGGAAAGTTATTTTTTTAAATTCAGAACCCGAACACCCCCCCCAGTGCGAGCACCCCTCCGCGCGACAACCCCCTCCCCCGCGACTCTCCCCTGCGACCGCCCCACCCACACGCGAGCCATGCCGGCCGCGACTGTTTGAGGGGGGAGCATACTCTGTGTGCAAGAATCTGCGCAGGATGGGTAAGGGGGTGTAAGTTGAGTTGACGTGAACAACTTTAGAGATGAGCTGTGGGACATAGACAAGGCCAGTGCACAGGAAAGCCGCTCAGATTTCTTATCACGGGCCCTGAACTTTTTGGCACCCCACACTCCTGTTAAAATGAATTTAAATAATAATAAAAAAGCAGGCTTGATTTGTTCTTTTATTATGTAGCTAAGACAGTCACGCCACTAGATGGCTTCAAATATTGTGTTTTCTCGTCTCCCAGCAAACCTTTTTGTTCTTATTACGACGCGCTCCTTGGATACATAGCAGAGTGGGCCTTGTGCGTGTTTTTTGCCAGGCCCCATAAAAGCTCCTGACAAGCCTTGACAAGGAACTGCAAGTGAAGTCCTTGTGAAGGAGCCTGCAAATGAGGAATGGCTCAGTTAATAAGGCATAGGTCAGTGTGTGTAATCTGAGTGTAGTAGCGTGTGCGCAGAAGGCTATGGGAATGGGGCGTAAAGCAGCAATGTGCTGAGTGTACACAATGCTGCGGGGCAGAGACCAGCCAATGAGACATGTGGCAATGAGTAGACTCTGTGCTAAACCCGCACAGGTAACATTGTTCATATGAAATTCTGTTTTATGTTTTTTAATTTCCAATATTGCTGCATTTCACAGTTTATTAAATGGTTTCATACAGTTCCATGTACTGGCCTGTTGTTTTTATTTCTGTAACTTCTACTGTTACGTGTAAAGCATGTTAATGTTTTTTCAGAGCAGAAGTTATTCAGACAAGCATTGACAATGCCGATCGATTTTGCTTACCTTCACACACAAGCAAGACTGATAATGCCAAGGATTGTTATAGCTGCCTGTCAAGCTCGGTGTTTTATTTTTCAAATTGCTGCGTAAGGTTTTCTAGTGACCGCTAGGTGGCACTGAAACGCAGCAAACCTGTGTTGTTTAAACATGGCTCTGTTTGGAATGCTGCAATTGGAGCGGGAAGAATGACAAATCTACTAATGGTGAAACTAAAAACGTCCTGTGGGTGGGTCAAACACAGAAAGGGCGGCAGACAAGAAATAGGAGCAAGGCACCTGAGACTGGCATGAATACCATTCAATTGTGAGCATCGATTGACACTGTGGAGTATGGTATACATTGCTGTCTGTAGCGAGATCACAAAAAACGTTAAGTGCAATCAAATTGGACAGGGGTCGCATTGAGTATGCAGGTGTCTGCACATAAGACTGTGACGAATGAGGCATGGGGCAGTGAGCGTACCCAGTGCACAGGACTATGGATGTAAGGCTGGGCTTATGAAACATGTAATGAAAATGGATAACATGATTATATATAAAGAAATGAAAACAGATATGGGGAAGGGAAATGAGTAAATAAGGGTTCTGGGTCTTCTCTTCATAAATATAAAGTGAAAATAAATAGCACAGAATACATAATGCAACACTGCCTTATACAGGGAAAATAATAGAACTATATGAATATTGGATAAAAACAAAATTCTTTTTTGATATTGATGACAAAAAATAATAAAAATATGATCTCAGAATAAATGACTCCAATATTAAATGCTCAAGATTAATGTCAGAGTAAATATTGGATCTGAAACATTCATATTAAACAATTAAAATAAGTAAACCCATGTTCAAGAGCCTGCACAGAATGCGAGTCACCGGCACATGGCGTAGCCAGTACAAAAAAAGTGATTTGGTGATCCATTCTGCTCCTGTAATAACATTTCTATGGGAATCTGCCTGGACAACCAACGTGGTAGAGCTTGCGTCTGATGATGGATATCACTTCCAGGGCTCACTCAAACCTATCATAATCATGTATTTAGATATGCCCGCACCATGTGATTTCTATATGGGTGGCAGATGTTTCACTTCATAACTGGATGGTCAGGAGGGGGCGTTCCATTTGGTGGTTACCCTTTTGGCTGAAGCAAATAATAAATCAATGAGACAGGACTATGTCAGAGTAACAGATACAACTGAAGGGTAATTTCTCATTCTCTCTTGATTGCACAGATACCAGACATGCAAGGGTATGCATGACATTTGAGGCCTACACCGCACCGAAGGCTCCGGGGACATACCAGCACGTGCAGAGGGACACCTACCAGATGCAGCAAATAGATATCAACTCCAGAACTCTTCCTAGCCTTTCAAATCCCTATATGTCCTGAACATGGCAATCACCAAGGGATCCATAGGTTAGGGCAGATCCCCAGCTGGCTACAGGAGGAAAAAAGGAAGTATATCTAAACAAAAACAAACTCCACAGTTAATGGTGGGCAGCTGTCTCTTGGTGAGGTAATTGAAGAGCCAGTTCTTCAGTTTCGTGCAGAACTCGAGAAGCGATGAAGAGGCTCTGATGTGGTGAGGGAAGTCGTTCCATGCTTTGCAGGAGGGTTATCAAAAGGCACGGCCTCCAGCTGTGGCTTTGCGGATGCGGGATATGCGTGCCAGTGAGTCTCCGGCTGAGCAGAGTTGCCCAGGAGATGTGTAGAATTGTATGCGGCTGTTAAGGTATGCAGGTCCGGTGTTGTGTAGTGCTTTGTATGTGTGTGTGATCAGTATGAATTAGGTGCATTTGTGGATTGGGAGCCAGTGCAGTTCTCTGAGGTGTAGCATTATGTGGTTGTGATGAGGTAGGTTGAGTATGAGTCTTGCTCTGGCCTGTTGGATTGTCTGGAGCAGGTTCAGGAGTGATTCCTGTGCAAACTGTATTGTTATAATCGAGTCTGCTGGTGAACAAGGCCTGTGTGACCATTTTCCTGGTGTTCTCAGGAAGCTATTTGGGGATCTTTCGTAGCATCGTAATGATGTGGAAGCAAATGGAGGTCAATGTGTTTATTTGGGCTGTCATATAGAGCTTGTTGTGCAGGATGATTCTAAGATTTCTTGTGTGGGTGGAGGAGGGTCTGAGGTTTGTTGACCACCAGGTGGAGTCCCAGGCGGAGGCTTTCCCTCTGAAGATCACTACTTCAGTTTGGGAAACATCCATTACAACGCAGTCATTACAACGACCTACCTTTATAACGCAACTGTTACAACGCAACTGCCTTTACATCGCATGCCATTACAATGCATGCCATTACAACGCATGTCACTACAACGCATACCATTACAACGCATGCTATTACAACGCATTATAAGGTAAGTAATGGAGATTTTTTTAGTATTAGGGTGGGTATGGGTTTTGGGGTACATGGGAATAGTAATTTTTACCCCTACACTATCCAACACTTTCCCTACTGTTGCACTCACTGGAGTGGGAATAGTAATTTTTACCCCTACACTATCCAACACTTAGTAATTTTTACCCCTACACTATCCAACACTTACCCTACTGTTGCACTCACTGGAGTGGGAATAGTAATTTTTACCCCTACAGTATCCAACACTTACCCTACTGTTGCCCTAAAAGTATTATGCGTTGTAATGTTATGCGTTGTAATGGTATGCGTTGTAATGGAATGCGTTGTAATGGTAGTTTTAAAAAATGTGTTGTAATGGCATGCGTTGTAAAATCATGCAATGTAATGGTAGTTGCGATGTAAAGACTGCGTTGTAAAAGCATGCGTTGTAATTGCATGCATTGTAACGTCATATATTCCTTCAGTTTTGTCCGTGTTCAGTTTGAGGCAGTTGGTTTTCATCCATTTGTTTACCGCGGTCATGCATGTTGCAAAGTTGTTTTTTGTAGTAGAGGTCTTGTCTGACAGAGAGAGTATCAGTTGGGTATTGATTGCGTAGGAGAGTATGTTGATGTTGGAGGATCTGATTAAATCCGCTAGCGGAGTCATGTAGGGGTTGAATAATGTAAGGCTTAGGGATGATCCTTGGGACTCCACAAATGATGTTCATGGCCTTTGCTGTGTAGGGTGGCAGGTTGGCTCTTTGTGTTCTTCCTGTGAGGAAGGAATAAAATCATTTGAGAGCGTCATCTTGTATGCCTGTCTCATGCAGTCTTTTGATCAGGGTGGAGTGGAAGACTGTGTTGAAGGCTGTAGAGAGGTCAAGTAGTATAAGGGCTGCTGTGCCTAGACTTTCTAGGATCATCCTAATCTCATCGGTTGCTGCAATGAGGGCAGTCTTGGTGCTGTGGTGCGGCCGAAAACCTGATTGCATTTTGTCCAGGAGCTGGTCAATCAATCAATCAATCAGTCATTTATAGAGCGCTGCAAATCACCTGTGAGGGAGGCGCTGGAGCTGTTCACTGCTGCGTGGAGGTGATTAATCAAACAACCAGGTCTTTAGCTCTCTTCTGAATTGCTGGAGTGACAATGTGGTCCTGAGGTGCAGGGGGAGGTTGTTCCAAGCCTTGGCTGCCAGGTACGAGAAGGAGCGTCCTCCGCTGTTGACTCAACGGATCCATGGGGTGTCTGAGATGGAGAGGAAGGCTAAACGGAGGGATCTGGGTGGTTGGTGGAAGGTTAGGGGTTTGTTGATGTAAGGTGGTCCTTCGTTGTGCAGGTTCTTGCAGGCGTGGGTCAGCATCTTGATCTGGCATCTCTTCTGAATCGGGAGCCAGTGTAGTTTCTTGAGATGAGGTGTAATGTGGGTTCTTCTTGGGAGGTCGAGTATGAGTCTTGCAGCTGAGTTCTGTATCATTTTGAGTCTCTTCAGGAGGCGTGCAGTGATTCCTACATAAAGCATGTTTCCGTAGTCCAGTCTACTGGTGATAAGAGCCTGCGTGATGGTCCTTCTGGTGTTTACTGGGAGCCCCTGAAGATCTTGCGGAGCATGCAAGGGTTGTGGAAGCAGGCGGATGAGACTGCGTTGACTTGTTTCTGCATGGATAGTTTGTTATCCAGGGTGATGCCAGGATTGCGAGTGTGGTCTGTTGGGTCAGGGGGTGTACAGAGCTCTGAGGGCCACCATGAGTCCTTCCACAGTGAGATGTTGTTCCCAAAGACGAGGACTTCCATTTTTTCCGAGTTGAGTTTGCAACACTTTTCCTTCATACAGTCCGCGACGTTCATCATGCATCTGTGGAGGTTAGCTTTTGTGGTGGAGGGATCTTTGGGCAGCGAGAGGATCAGCTGTTTGTCGTCATCGTAGGAGATGATGTTTAGTCCGTTTTATCTGATGGTGTCGGCCAGGGGGGTCATGTAGGTATTGAAGAGGGTCGGGTTGAGGGATGAACCTTGGGGGACTACGCAGACGATCTTCTTGGGCTCTGAGATGGTGTGCATTGAGGTGGTGAAAGAATAGCTTGTTTATGGCTTTTCCCACCATTTTGGCCAGATAGAATAGAAGGGAGATCGGGCATTCGTTTCTAGCTGTGTGGGGTGGGGTCTGTCGAGGGTTTGTTTAGCAGTGCATTATGGCAAATATGATATATGACAAAGTGTGTAGCAGTATTTAATACATGAGCATGTGCGCACAAATAAGATTGTCTCTGCATGATTGTGTGACAAGTCTTTATTTCGACTTTCTGTGAGTGGCTGACACTTCAACTGGTTACAATCTAGCCAACGGGTGTTTAATCTTGTCTTATAAGACAACAACTTCGTCATGGGTAATAGTGATGATTTGGTCAATCATATGCTATTTATCCTCAAGAAAGATTATTCCTAGTCATATAATCAATTCCTGAGCCATACCTGACTCGAGCCACAATGGATAGCAATAAAATTTCATAGGACCGGTAACAAACTTCGAATCCTTATTTTTCAATAGCGCATGTAAGTAATTTGCTTGCATTTAGTAAACTTCAGGATGTAGAAAGATCTTTATTATTCCCAGGATCCAAAGGTGAAGACTCCTGTATAAGAGTCCAATGTACTGCAAGGGTGCATTTCTGTGTCTATTGGCTACTGCAGTCTCGGTCTTCAGTCTTAAATGTCGTTTCATATTGTATCCATTAGCTTCAAATATGCTTACTAAATTTCATGGCTCTTGTAGGCTCAGAAGTTATGTTATTAAAGGCTATTAAAGATTTATGCAAAGCATAACCTCACTTTCAGTCCTGGCAACTGGAAGCAGGATTTTGGGAGACCAATGAGATTCGTACTGCATTCATCAATGATTTATTCTAGTCTTGGATGAGGCGTGCTTCCTCAAGGAGAAGATCCTGCCACCTGCTCATTAGATATGTTTTTGTTGAAAGTAACAAGTTTCTGATACATGATTAGGTTCCATAGACTTGTATTGAGAGAAAACTTATATAAACTATCCTAAATTGCATGTGGGTTTAGCATTATGCTCCAAATGACCCTTTTCTAGAGAGAACCCTGGACAGTTGAAATGACAATTGTCTTTTAATCATTTTGCTGTGCTGCTTGCTATATTGCATTAATTGCAAGTTAGATTTTGGGCTTCCTGATGTCACATCTTGCGTTTTATATTTAACATAGAGTTATCTTTTGATTTCACCCCTTTGAGTAGTTATATATATCAGCAAATAAATCTACCTTATGACTATCTCAAACTAGCACGTGACAAGGTTGATTCTGGCTCCGTCCCACAAATTCTACAAGGAAATTAAATGAATCCGGGTTTGGCCCTCACAACCCAGATTTCTGCTGCTCAATGCCATATAGTTGATGTTGATCAGACAAAAGTATATACTGATCGGGATATATGTTTATTCAAATAGCCACTCGATCTATTTCCTAAATAAAGGCCTAGGTTTGTTTCTTGCAGGATTGTTTGATGGATCGGGTCTTGATGTGTAATACACAGCTGGTTGAGGAGGTGAGATACACACCTACTAAAAATGTCTGAAACTTGGTACATTGCTACCTTTTCAATTAAATGAAAGCAAGGTTTTCCATTATCTTGATTTTCTTTTTAAACAGATTTTATTATTTTTCGGCATTTCTCTGCATTTACATATACATTTATCGTATTCTTTTGATATCAAACCAATGTGAGTTCCATACATTTTATGTCTTGACTTAATCTTAATAGCTTACATAATACTATCTCTTTAATAAACATTCCCAAACTAACTCCTACCTCCCCTTTACTGCAGGTCCAGCATTGTTAAGTTCACTTTTGTATACATGTTGGCTCGCTCCAGAGTCATTCCTGACCCCCCCTGGTTTAGGCCCAACTTCTGGCATTCTATACCCCTTAACAGAACTGTCTCCTATTTAAACTGCGATGCGCCCTTGGGCCCCCTCCAAATTCCCTTCTTGATCAAGGTGGGGCTGAGAGTGTATTGAGGGCTAGGATCGGCCCGAGTCTGGTTCCGGGTGTCTCATTCCCTCTACCAATGCCTCCCACGCTCTAGCCCGTTCTATTGTTCCTATTCCTCTGTGTGCATTCCTAAGCAACACTCTGCTCTCTGATCCCGCCCATGTCTCCAATTCCCGCCTCCCGGGAGCCAGGCGGGGTCCTCCCGGCACCTTCCAATATTTTGTGATTTCTCATTTGGCCAGTATAAGAGCAAGGTCCAAGAACCTATCGGTGACCCTAGTTTTAGCCGTGTGGGGAAATGAACTGAGGAGGCATTGCGCTGGTCCACCTGGCACTATTCGCTCTATTATTGCAGCCACTGTAGACGTGACTTCTTGCCAGAAACTATGCACTACTGGGCAATTCCAGAACATATGCATCATATCCGCCCCATTTTCTCTGCACCTAGGGCAGCCCGCATCCTCTCTGTGGAAATATCTATTAATACGCTCCGGGGTAAGGTAGGCCCTATGAAGTATATAGAAGTTAATTAATTTAAATCGGGCATTTCTCGAGACTTTATAAGTTCTACCTAATGTGTTGATCCAGTCAGTGTCCTCCATCGGAGTTCCCAGGCCCGCCTCCCACTTGTTTCTTAATGCCGTCAGGGGTTGAATAGAATCTCTGCCAATCGCTCTATACAGGCACATGACCGCCTTAATCTTACCCCCTGCTGTTCCTATATACCCACTTGTGGCGTGGCTTTTGGGTTCTACCGTACCCATTCCCCAGTGCCTCCTGATCGCAGTAGTAACTGCTCTATATAACAGGAAGTGTCCCTGAGGGATGTCCCTGCTTGTTCTAAAATCCTCAAACGTCCTGAGCTCTCCTTCCTCGTAGAGATCGCCCATTTTGGTGGCCCCCGCCTTTACCCAGTCCTCCAGCCCTCTCCACTGTCCCCCTTGTGGCAACGTCTGCAGCATTATCATTGGAAGGTCCGATGAATAGGGCACTCGGGTTTGTTTTTTTTGGAGGCACCTCCCCCAGCAGCGTCGGACCACATGCAGTTCATTGGTGCCAGCTCGTGGTGCCCCCCCAACCCTCAGAAGTGTCCGCAGAAGCGCCCCTCGTTCCGGTATATAGGGAGCCAACTCCCTCTCCGGTGTCAGTCTCCCCGCTATCCATTGGGTAAACCATTGCAGTTGCCCTGCTAGGTAATATGATTCAAAGTCAGGGACCACCAGCCCCCCTTCCTCCGTTGGTCATTTGAGGGTCGCCAGTACCACTCTTCGTCGGCCTGCCCCCCAAATAAACGGCACCAGACAAGAATAAAGCTCCCGGAACCAGGCCCTCAGGATCCACACAGGAAGTGCAGTAAACAGATACAGCAGGCGTGGGAGGGCTATCATTTTCACCAATGCTACTCTACCGGCTACCGATAATGGGAGGGCACCCAAAATGTCATGCTCTCTTTTAGGGATCTTAGTATTCCTCCCATATTCCCTTCCCGGACATCAGCCTGAGAGTGAAAAATCTTAACGCCTAGGTACTTTAAGCAAGTGGGTTCCCACATCAACTCTCCCAACTCCGCCGGCGGATCCTGGTTCCGCGCTAGTGGGAAGAGTCTGGACTTCTGCCAATTCACTTTGAGCCCTGATAGCCCAGCAAACTCTGCCATCATTTCCCTAGCCCCTCTCAATTCCCCTCCCAAATCCCTCAAGAAAAGTAGCAGGTCGTCTGCGTAGAGTACAATGCAGTGTACGCATTCTCCAATTTGTATCCCTTGGTATTTTTCTCCCACCCGAGCTAGGCAAGCCAGTGGCTCCATAGCCAGCGCAAACAACATTGGGGATAGAGGACACCCCTGTCGTGTCCCCCTCTCCACCTTATACTGTCCAGAGATTGCACGGCCCGTTCGCACTCTTGCCAATGGTGCTGCATATAAACTGAACCCAGCGTATAAAATCTTGCCCCAACTGCATTCGCTCCAAGACCCTATATAGGTACCCCCACTCCAGGCTATCGAAAGCCTTTTCTGTATCAATGGCAAAGATCGCTCCATCTCCGACTCCCCGGTCGCTTGCCTCCAATATGGACAGTAGTCGTCTGATGTTAAGAGCTGTGTTTCTACCCGGAATGAACCCTGCCTGATCCGGGTGGACCAGTGTGCTCATGAATGGGAGAAGCCTCGCCGCCAAGATCTTGCTTAATATTTTGAAGTCTAAATTAAGCATTGATAATGGTCTATAGGCCGCGCAGTCCGGAGGTGATTTGCCCGGTTTAAGCAGAGGAATCACCAGTGCCTCTCTTGGTGTACTCGATAGCACTCCCTCCTCTCTCGCCGCTTGGTACATCCCCATCAGTCTCGGGGCCAACTCCTCCAGATATGCTGCGTAAAATTCGGCAGGCAACCCGTCTGTTCCCAGGACTTTACCCCTGGCTAAGTCTTTAATAGCCCCCTGTATTTCCGGCTCAGTAATTGCCGCCCCCAGATCCGTGGCATTTTTTTCTGTCAGGGTAGTGGTGTCAGAAAATCTGTGAACTGTGCCTCCTTGCGTCTTCCTGCACTCTTATAGAGGAACTTATAGTAGTCTAAGAATCTACTGTTTATCTCCTCCTGCCTATATAGGTGCTGCCAATTCTGATCTACGATGTCAACTATGGGGTTACCCCTACGAGTTGGGTTAGCCAAACATGCCAATAGTGATCCTGTTTTATCCCTCTCTGCGTGGGTTCTATCCATATATTTTTTTATAATCAAAGCAGCGCAATCTCTCCTTGAGCGCTGCTACATTCTCCTTTGCATCTAGGAGGTCCACATGAAGCTCTGGGTGCTCGGGTCTACGTTTCTCTAGGTCCCGTAGTGTCTGGTCTGCCTTCTCTATGTCTGTCACCAATGAGCGGCGCACTCCGATGGAGGTCGCCATACATCTCCCCCGGATCACTGCCTTAACGGCATCCCATTCCGTCAGTCTGGATGGGGGTGGAGTCAGCGTTCACGGAAAAATAGTGATCTATATGGCCTCACGTTTCCTCCAGGAATACTTGATCCTCCAGGGCTTCTGGTTTGAGCCTCCAAGTGGGAATGGGCTGAAGGCCCAGACCCCATCGCAAACTCATCAAGATTGGGTTATGATCAGATATCGTGCGCGATAGGTATTCCACCTCCCGCACAAGTGTGTGAATGTCAGCGGAGCACTTGAAGGTGTCTAGGCGGACATGTAAATCATGAACATGCGGGAAATGGGAGTAATCTTTAGTCGTCGGATGCGTGCGCCTCCATGTGTCCACCAGTCCCCATCTAGTTTGTCACTCCGTAAAGATTCTCACTACCCTGACGGTCGGGGCATCCCTTAGCGGCAGGTGTGAGTGGTCTAGTGTAGGGTCAGCCAGAAAGTTAAAATCTCCCCCCAGAATTGTGGAGTGCAACAGGTGGGGCGCCAATGTGCCCGACATAGCGGTCCAGAACGCACTTTGGTCGACGTTAGATCCATACAGGTTAATAATTGACACATCCTGGCCGTCTAGCCGTCCAGTGATCACAACATATCGACCCTCCAGGTCAGACCAGTCTCCTGTACATTGGAATGGGACCCCTGGCCTTATCCAGATCATCACCCCCCCTTGCAAATGCCGAGAAAGAGGTGTAAAAGGCCTGTCCCCGCCTTCGTCGTTGCAGTGCAGCCCCTTCAGGAGCCAGGAGGTGCGTCTCCTGTAGGAGAGCTATATGGACCCCTCTTCTATTTAAATAGGAGAATACCTTGTGTCGCTTCCTCATCGTTTGTATTCCCCTGACATTCCAGGACATGATCTTATAAGTCGTAGTGTTATTCATTTGTATATCTCTTCATCAGTTCAGCCATTTCTTCCAAGAGGGACAGCGCGAGCCACAGTGTCTTTAGCCACCATATCAGTTGACTTATGGATCCTGCAGTTACCCCAATAAACAACTTCTTGAACCCCAAACTCCCAAACCCCAGGACAAGTGAGTGTTCCTCCCCCATCCAAACTCTCTGCAAACTTTGCATCTAAAACCAAGCGGAAAGAATAATGAGCGGGGGTAGTGGAAAACGCGTTGGAGGAAGGTGGTAACCAACATCCCCCGCTGGCCCGGGGCGGTCCCCCCTCTCCCGGCGTAGCACTTATACATATTATGTGACATTCCCAGTCGCCATTCATTGAACATTTCTTTAGTAAACCCTCAAGTTTTACATTATCTTGATGTGGTCCTGGGGGGGGCGTGGCTAACCGCCAAGCATAGCGGACGTCTGCTAGCGGAGCTCCGTGCGAGGCCCTGACACTGGAGCATTTAAGCTGACACCACGGAGGTAACATCGCATCTCCTACACTGTGCTGGACTGCGGGAGCCGTGGGGTGCACGGCGACTTTGCAAGGAGAAGCGCGACTCAGCCGAACACTGATCGGAAGAGATGGCGTACACCGGAGCGGCGTGTGCGGAAGAGACTGACGGACCCGCCTTGCTGGCTGCGATCGTCTGAAGCGCACTGCATTGGTGCGGTGGAGAGAGCGGACGGGCGGAAGGCAAGACCCGATTACTGCGGGGTGGTCCCTGTGGTCCCTGTGGCTCCGGTGACATTCTGGGCAAGGGAGCGGCCGGGAGGCACATAACGGGCCGACGTGTGGAGATGCACAAAATGGCGGACCGCACAGGGCAATGGGATCCACACTGCGCTTACACCGGAGAACGCCTACTAAAACGTGAAGACCTCTGGTGAGTCGAGAGACTGTGGCACCGGCGGCGGTAGTGGGGCTTGGAGCGCGTGACTTGTTGTGACCGCAGCTGAGCGGGGAGGAAAGGCTCCGGTGGAAGAAGTACCTTGCGTGGGGCGGCTGGATGAGAACGCGCCTCACTGATATAGAGTCACGCTGTGGGACATCTGGCCCGATAGCGCGAGAGGAAGGGACCAGGAGCTGTGTGGAGTTCCCTGCACTCCTGGGCACACTGAGTGCGGACAACACCACGCGTCTGTAAACAGAACGACATATGGGAACCTACAAAATGGCGGACTGCCTCGCATGAAAGTGCAGAGCTGCGCCCCTGTAAGTGAGCGCTGGTGCGACTGGGACGGCCGGTATTGAGCGGGGAGAACGAGGCGCTTGAAGTGCCGGTGGGCGCTGGGACGAGCGATCTGCTGTGGCTGCGGCAGCCTATGAGGCGCAAAACTCGGATAAGAATAGCTCCCAACACTGAAACACAAGGCGAGTGTGCGGCCCAGTTAATTAACGCCACCAGGTGTAACATTGGCCTTGGCACTACACTGCAACCCAATTGTGTATGGAGAGGGCGCGGCAAACGACAGATGGATTGACCCTCACCGGCAGACAAAGGTGCACATGAAGTGGGTGCCGCCCATTATACGGCCCAAGTCGAGATCATAGGACTGTGTTCCTGGGAGAGGGGGCCAGCCACGGTCAAGTGGAAGCGGTTGCTGGAGCTGATGTTTCATCGCGTTGCCGGGTGCATGGCAGACAGTGATATCTTCCGAATACCCGACACTGTTGAAAGTGTGCTGAGAATACGGACATTGAAGCGAGCGACCCCATAGGTAGTGGCGGTGGTTGAGGATAAGGTACGAGCAAAGGGGCACAGGTATACTCCTGGAGCCTCGAACGAAACGCCACTAGAGAGGGGTTGGCAGAAGGTGCCCATTCAGACTGCGCACACAGAACGAAACCCGGAGGGTGGTGTGAGACGAAGACGGTGATTGGTGAAGTGAGGGAAACAAGATACCCCTGCCTGCGCACAATATGGGGCGCACTAAGGTCAAGCAGCCGGCCCCCAAGATACCGGGGGAACGGAACCCACGCTACGGGATACCCCATCACAAAGTCCGGATCAAGATGTGGTGCCACCCACAGAGCCCGGAGGATCCACTGATAAACTGGACTTGATTTTAAAAGAAATACGTGATTCACGCACAGCGATAGAACAACAGATGGGGACTTTGACTACTAACATAAACTTACTGAAGGCAGATCATGACAAACTGGCTGAAAAGGTGAAGTCCAACAAGATGGTTCTGGATGATCTGGTGCCGCAGCAAACGGATCACGCTTCCCAATTGGAGCAAATGCACAAGCAACTGAAGGGGCTGCAAGGCAGGGTGGATGATGCGGAAGGGCGATCCCGCCGCAATAATGTACGAATCCTCGGCATTCCGGAATGAAGTGAGGGGTCTAACCCCACCCAGTTTGTGGAGCGACGGATGTGTGAGCAGGTGGCACCGGAGGGTCTCACTGACTTGTATAGTGTGGAACGTGCGCATCGGGTTCTGTCCAGACCGCCGCGCCCGGGGGCACCACCTAGGCAGCTCATAGCAAGAATCTTGAATTATAAGGACCGGGACACGATTTTACGAGCTGCTAGAGAAAATGCTCCTATCCGATTCCAGAACAAATCTATATCGCTCTACCCGGACTTCACACTGGCAGTATAGAGGGCATGATCCACGTTCCAGGCAGTGAAAAAGACACTTCAATCACATAACTTAAAGTATGCCTTGCTCTTCCCGGCCCGTTTGAAAGTTATATACGGACAAAAAGCCATGTTTTTCGACACTCCGGAGGATGCGGCGGAATGGGCGGAAATTACGTTGACTCCCAATACATCACAAGAATCGACGATGCCGGGTGCCCGTTCGCAGCCAAAACCACAACGAGTCGAGAGGGACAAGCGGAATCAAAGCCAGAAGAGTCGTCACGGCCGCAGTGCCAATCCATCTCAAGAACAAATTACAGACGGCCAACAACATGCACTGATGGTCGCGGCGACACTGGGTGATCCAGATGCAAAATCCAATGCAGGAACTGTCGTCTCCTCGGACGAATCCCAGGGACATTCAGACTCTGATCACAGCATGACGCTGTTCCCCTCGATAACCCCACAGACTGCTAATAATTATGTGGGATGAATGTAATGGCTGTATGGAGCTCTATGGCTCCCCCAGATAAGTATGGTCTGCTTCCTTAATAGAAATAAACTGATCCGGATGTCATTAATGATTATACTAAAATAGGGCCTGCGCTGGGGCTCCGCAAATGTCATAAGTGGGCACCGTATCATGGGTGCCAGGAAATTGGTGGTTACCGCCTCCCCCGTGGCGACTGCTAATTGGTACAAGTTATGTAGAGTTCCTGTTGAGCTATTTATTATTGTTTGGTCCTCTAAAGTTGACTGGGGGAACCTTTTGTTGAGTGTTTTAAGGGGGTATTTAGACATAGACTCGGATGCAGGCAATACTATAGGTGGTCATCAGGAAAGGATGAGTGGTCCTAGTATGCACTACTATATCAATATAGATGACACAGCCTAGTAAGTATAAATACACGTCCTGGAATGTCAGGGGGCTTGGATCTGTGCACAAGAGGCACCGAATTCTTGCACAGATTAACCGCAGGAAGTCCCACATTGTGTTACTTCAGGAATCACACCTCACACAAGCAGAGGCTATTAAATTACAGAGAAAATGGAGAGAGCGGCTGTTCTATACCTCCTATTCTGCGTTTGCCAGGGGAGCTGCGATATGGGTACGTAGTGGTACCCCGTTTGCAGTAGTGGAGCAAAGGGTGGACTCGAATGGTAGATATGTGCTGGTACATGGTACACTGGATGGAAACATATAGTGCTGGGAAGTGTATATGCCCCGAACTCGGAACAAGACAAGTTCTTAGAGGTCCTTACTAACGCACTGTCACGACTCGCTCCCTGCATTCTCGTGTCCACCACCAGGGGGCCGAATTGTGGGGCTTCCCAGTGTTCTAACAAGCTTCCAGACCCTCCCCTTCATGTACATACTGACTTCCAGCCATTTCAACACTATTTGGGAATTGACATCCATTCCCAATCCATGCCGGGTTTTGTGGAAGCCATCCTGCTCATGCCTGAAACTCCATTACCCAGAATTCCCTGCTCACTGCTTCGTCTCCACCCCTGCAGGCCAAGGATGGGTGGAGGAATTCAGCTCACCTGTGGCTGGCTGCTGCTAGCCTGCTCACACCTGATGCATGTGATTAATGTGAGCTCTTTTAAGCCCCAGCTCCCTTCAGCCCAGTGTTGGTCATTGTAGCTGTATACCGGTGAGGCCAATCCTTGTTTCCAGTGTTTCCTGAGTTTCTGAGCTATAGCTATTCCTTGTACCTGAATTAGCACTGCCTGCAGTGCTACCTTGTTTCCTGAGTTATAGCTATTCCTGTTCCTGGGCTTCAGCTATTTCTTGTGCCTGATTTGCACTGCTTGCAGTGCTCTCTTGACTCCTTGTTTCCTGAGCTGTAGCTATTTCCTGTTCACTTGAACTAGCACTGCCTGCAGTGCTACCCTGACTCCTGAGCCTTAGCATTCCTTGTTCCTGACCTGCATCAGTTTCCCTTCTCCTGACCTAGCACTGCCTGCAGTGCTACCCTGACTCCTGAGCCTTAGCATTCCTTGTTCCTGACCTGCAGCAGTTTCCCTTCTCCTGACCTATCACTGCCTGCAGTGCTATCCTGACTCCTGAGCCTTAGCATTCCTTGTTCCTGACCTGCAGCAGTTTCCCTTCTCCTGAACTAGCACTACCTGCAGTGCTACTTTGACTCCTGAGCTTTTGCTCAATTCTTGTTCCTGCCCCAGCACTGCCTTCTATGCTTTGTTTTCTTGATTCCTGAACCTGCACTATTCTAGTATACCCTTGTAGCCTCCCCTTCTGTATATCCTTTTCCAGTCCCTGCCTTTCTTCCCATTTCCTTGGTTCCAGTTCTAGTTTGCTGTCTTTCTATTCTGCTGTCTTGCTTCTGTTACCTTGTATGTTTGTTACCTGCTTTCTGCCAAGTGTGCCCTGTGATTTCCATCCTTTCCTGTTAAGCACTCCTCCTTGCTAGCTCCTTGTCTATTGTGCTTGTGTTTAGTTCTACCCCTTTGCTGTTACTGCCTTGCGTGTTCCTATTTGATCGCCAGGATCCGTGGGCACAGCTGACTACCTAGGTGGTGTTTCTTGTTCACTGTGAGTATTGTCTTTGAGTTACTGTTATAACATCACCATAGGTATAAGCTCCACAGACCCTGCCTTTGCATACATATCCTATATGTGGGTATTTTCAGTCAGTATCTGTAACAGCAATTGTGGGTGAGGAACTTACTGAGCTTCAGTCTTACCGTGTGGAGCTCCTGAGTGCTTTACCCCACACTCCCCTTTATTGTTAATGTTGTTTCATATATATGTCTTGCACATTCGTCCTGGGTGTAGTTATTCTGAATGCTAAATTGCCTCGTGAGTGCCCTTCCTTTCTGAGTCTTACCCATCTTGTTCACTTGTACAGGCTTCCCCTTTGGATCCCTTTTTCTCCTCTGACTCCCTGTATGATCCTGGGCAGCGCTGTACTCCTCTTTCTATGTACCTTTTCTACCCAGATCCCAGTCCTTGCCCAAGTCCCTGACTGTGTTCCCGACACAGTCCCGGACAGTCCCTGACACGCACTAACAGGATGGGAGGAGTACCCCTGGGAGGTGATTTTAATATGGTGCTTGATATAGATTTAGACAGATCCCATCCACCGCTGCAAGGCACTAGCTGTAAAAAACTGGCAGATGCGCTCAAAGGTTGGGCGGAGGGCTGGAATATTGGCGATGTGTGGCGCACGCGTCACCCCGCGAGCAAGGAGTATTCCTTCTTTTCACCGCCCCATGGCCTACATACTCGCATCGATAGAATTTTCTGCTCATTGCCTCTGCTTGCTAACATAATAGACACCACCTACTTAGATAAAACATTATCAGACCACAACCCCTAGAAGTTACCCTGTCCTGGGGTAGGGTCCCCACTCCGGTCCCTACCTGGAGACTGCAACCTACGCTATTAGAAGATCAGGTGTTTCGTGACGCCATTTCCACAGCGATCACTCAATACTTTAGGGAAAATGCGCATACAGCTAGCACGCGCCAAATGGAATGGGATGCTTTTAAGACAGTGATCCGGGGTACTGCAATTAGCATGAGGGCGGGAGTGCGTTCTAGCCTAGTCAAACGACTGGCGGAAGTTGAGAACAGTATGGGACGCCTAGAGCAGGAAGCAGTCGCTAGTGACGCACATAAAAAAGAGCTACAAGAGGCACATATTACCCATGCGGAACTCTTGGAGGAGCTTCGCACCATAGACTATAGGCTATACATACAGAAGCAACATGCAGAAGCTGACAGGGCTGGGCTGCTCCTAGCTAGAATTGTTAAAGATGCACCGGTGTCGACCCCCATTACTGAAATTAATACCCCAGAAGGTGCTATTGCCCATACCCAATTAGCGATTAACAACGCCTTCAAACAATACTATGCAGAACTATACAAAGCACCGGAGGATTGTAGTGAGGATGCCTACGATTCCTTTTTCGAAGGGTTGCAGTTTCCACAATTGGAAGGGGAGCAGAGGGATGAGCTGGAGAGGCCTATAACTCAAGCGGAGATACGAGCGGCGATTAAGGCGCTCCCACGTAACAAAGCCCCTGGTATAGATGGTCTGCCAATAGAGTTCTATGCAGCGTATCTGGAATTGGTAGTGCCTCACCTACAGAGATTGTACCAGGCTTCTATGGACACCGGCTCACTTCCACCCACAACATTGCAGGCATTGGTGGTCTCCCTGCCTAAACCAGGGCGAGACAGCAAAGATATAGCGGGTTATCGCCCACTTTCACTGTTAAATACGGATTATAAAATTCTAAGTAAGTTGCTAGCGTATAGAATACTCCAATTTGTACCGAAGCTAATACATGTGGATCAATGTGGGTTTGTGCCGGGTAGGAGCACAGCCCTTAACATTAGGCGATTACATCAGATTATGGCGAGTGCGCCCACAGATGTAAGTCTACAGGGCTGCGTGTCGTTGGACCTACGCCAGGCATTTGATTCACTGCATTGGAGATGTATGCTCCGTACTCTCCCTAGGTTTGGTATACCGGATGGATATTTGAGTTGGATTAAGCTCCTGTACACAGACCCAACGGCGCGGGCTCGCACGGGTGAGCATATTTCGCAACAATATGCAATCGAAAGAGGTACACAGCAGGGCTGTCCGTTATCTCCATTGCTATTTGTGCTGGCTCTGGAGCCACTTGTCACTAAAATCGGACGCACGGCAGGGCACAGGGGGATACGAGTCGGACACAGTACACACATCGTTTCGGCATATGCAGATGACCTCATATTGTATATTAATAATCTTCGTGGGGACCTAGAACCACTCCCTACAATTTTTCAGCAATTTAAATTGCTGTCTGGATTGGATATCAACGACACAAAGTCATACGCGTACTTCTTTACAGATACCGAGCAGGCAGATCCATTGCAATTTGGTAGCTGGACGTTTAAAACAGCGGCAGTCACGTTCAGATACCTTGGTATCCATATTTATAGAACAGCGACCGATATCTTGGATGGGAACCTGACCCGGGCTATTACAGCACTTAGAAATCAGATACAATTTTGGACATCGCTACCGTTGTCTGTGGCGGGCAGGGTCACCATCGCTAAAATGGTAGTACTCCCTAGACTACTTTATTATTTTACGAATTTGCCAATTGAAGTTCCTGCACTTGTGTTTAAAACACTGGACTCGCTACTTGTGGAACTCAAGTAGGACGTAGGAGAATAGGACTATCGAAGCTTCAATTGGATACGCGCAAGGGGGCCTGGGGGCTCCAGATTTTAAGGCATATTGCTATGCAGGCCAGTTGCAATGGTTGGCATACTGGATAGCTGGACGCAATTGGACGAGATTGCACTGTCCCAATGTGACTGGGAAAGAGGGGTACTCCACACAATGCTGCTACCTAATAGTAGACCCACAGTGCCTCAACCCCCTTTATTGAAAATTGCGCTGTGGTATTGGAGAGGGGTGCTGCGATACACGAAAGTAATGAAACCATATGCCCCAAATATCCCCCTACTTGGACTACCTTTACCGATGGGGAGGGTTACGCTACGAAGCATTTCCGTATGGGTGGAAGCAGGAGTGAACACAGTAGGAATGCTATTCCTGGATAAAACACTGATGACACATGACACCTTTGCAAGGGAACAGGGAGTGCCAAATAATTTATTTCTTCTTTATGCAAATGTTGTTAGATATGTGCGATCCATATGGGCGCCGGATGGTGAGGAACTTCCGACACATGAGTTGGTGCACATGCAGGATTTAATGGGGAGAGGTAGTCACTTGACTAGGTGGTTATATAGGGGAATTCGCACGCAGGCGGCAGCATCACTACAGGCGCTGCGTGAAAAATGGAATACTGATTTGGGTCGGGACCTCACTGATAAAGAATGGGCAACTCTCATAGAATACCCGAGGAAGGTGTCACGGAACCCGAAATTTAAATTTATCCAACTAATGATAGTGCATTGCGCTTATCTGACCCCCCGTAAGCTGCATAAGATGTTCCCGGGCACGACTGATACATGTCCTAGATGTCACGCCCCCAATGCAGATCTACTACACATGTTGTGGAACTGCCCGCGGCTAGCGTACTACTGGGCGACAGTACAAACGGTATTAAATGCAGTAGCTCCAGGGAAAAGGGGAGAACCATTAGAATACTGCATGCTGGGACTTAACACTAAGAACAAGAAAGGCAGCCCCACAGCACGCTTTGCGAATCTACTACTAATACTGGCTAAGTGAACACTAACCATGCGGTGAAAAACCACGAAAGCCCCTGTGGTGGCAGATTGGTACAATGAGGTGGTGAAATGGGGCAAAGCGGAAAGTGAGGAATTAAAGAGAGAGGAGAGAAGGGGACTAAGGAAAAAGCCTATATCGCTGGAATGGAATGTGATGTTAGAAGAATTCATTGCGACAGAGATTTAATTCTATAAATTGTATAGCGTGATCCAGCTGCTGGCATAGATATATAACACTGTTGAAAGGTACGGGATGTTGTACAACAAAAACTGTTTAGAGGATTTATCTACTGAGGTGGTGTCTTGCTGCTAACTGACAAATACGAGACTGATGGCCATCATGGGCACATGCATGAATATCTGAGTCTAGGGGAGGGAGGGGGTTTTAGGGATGTTGTGTCAGTTATTGTTTTTTTGATGAACACAATATGATGCTTAGTCCTTTATTGTACTTACAGCTGGATGTGCGAGCTGAACCAATGCATATTGACCAACGACATGTATTGCACTACGAGCATCACAAATACTGAAACAAGCTGATGAATATTTCTATACAATACAATGAGATATTGGATATATATTTTTTGATGTAAAGTTCTGAAGTGCGTGGAGGGCCTGCATATATGTACACTGGAATATGCATAAGCTGTACTGTACAGAAAATTAATAAAAAACTGTGTTAAAAAAAAAAAAAAAATCTTGATGTGGTCCTTACATACCAGCTACTGCCATTTGCTGATTCTAGCAAGCAGGATGGCTGCCCCCCCCCATTATCATCTGTGGTAAGTCATTTGACTTTTATGTTTGCAGGTGATTTAAAAAGAACAGCAACTACTATAAGCTACTCATACATCACTGGGCATGTATTACTTTTATATATTTGTTTCAGCAATATGAGTTAATAGTGATATGTTAACATAAGATCCATTGGGGCATATTATCTAGGAAGTGGCGGTGAGAGGCGTTAGCCTCCTTGGCTTAACGCCTCTCATCGCCACTTCGGAAACGCAAGGCTGCACCATATGTGTGCTGCTTCATGCAGCACACATGTAAGTTACAAAATGGAATTTAAAAAAGGTTTGTTTATGTACAGGAAGGGACACCTTCCTGTACATAAACATACTCTAGCATTTTGCTTTTTCCATGTGTGCTGCACAAGGCAGCACACATAGAAAAGCAAAAACAAGGAGAAATGAAGCATTTCTCCTCGTATCGCCACCTTAAGACCAGGATTTCCCTGGTCTTAAGTTTAGCGCTGCCACCTATTATCGCCTCTCTTGATAATAGGTGGCAGCGTCGAGTGAATGGGTGTTGCGGTGGAACGCCCACCGCAACACTCACTGCACGCCCCTTTCACACTAAGTTTAGCGTGAAAGGGCACTATTACTAAGGCAGCGTTAAGCCACTTAACGTGGCTTTTAGCCACATTATGTGGTTTAACGCTGCCTTGGTAATAGGGCGCTGACCCTATCGCCACCACAACGTCACAAAAAGTGACGTTGTGGTGACGATAGGGGCTTGGTAATATGCCCCATTATGTCTGAAGGAAGAGTATATTACATGACTTATGAGTGGGGTCTTTATGCCATTGGCATTTCAAGACATGTATTTTAATTTCTTTACTGCCTCCTCTTCAAAGGATTCACATTTGCTCTCATCATTCCCGAGATTTATTTGTATGCAGTTTCTTATTTTTTATTCTGATTGAACTTTAACAACCATTCAATGGTTTATTAAAGTTCTGTGCATTATACAATCACATTTGAACTTCCATCTTATCTTGGATTTTATGTCATGCTTTCTCATGTTCTACATAGCACACACACTGTCCTCATCTAAACCTACCTTTCGCCTAGCGTGTGTGGTTTATATTACTTCATGACGGAGCGGTGACACTGGTAGTTTAAACTGGTTGTGCTTTAAGTTTGCGCTCTGTCTCGCCCTTTGTGTAATATTACAGGAACTGTTGCTTTCTTCTCAGTCCTGGATTCCTCCAGATCAATTTTTCATGTTTGTTTTGATCTCTTACTACTTGAGATTCCTCCCTTCATCACTTAGTGGTTCGTGCAGGATTTCTGATATGATGGCATTAGGAACAAATTTGCCGAAGAACCAATGACATTGTTTAACTGTGATGTATGTTGTAGTTGACAAGTAACACTCATCCGTCGGGCACACTGCAGTGTCGGCGTCCCGGCAGAGTGGCCCCTTTAATGGGTGGAGCGTGCAGCCTTAAGACTTTCCTACTTGCCAGTTGAAGGCCACCTCAGCCTAATCACGTCACATGTACTGATTCAGGAGAAAGGGGTCACATGTTAGCACAGAGGTGCGATTTTATCTGCTCAGTCAAATTACTTTCATATTTCACTATACTAATTCAACACTAATCCTTTAATGGGTTCTGGAGTAGCGTGCTACTCGCCAAAAAGCACTTCAACACCCCAACAGGGGTAACGAGCGCTATATAAATGCAAACCTTTTTCCCTCCTCTATCCCTCTCAATCGAAATAACTGATTAATATCCACCACTCAAATTACTTTCATATTTCACTATACTAATTCACCACTAATCCTTATGGGTTCCGGAGTAGCGTGCTACTCACCAAGAAAGTGCTTCAACACCCCATTAGGGGTAACAAGCGCCATATAAATGCAAACCTTTTTTCCCTCTTCTATCCCTCCGCTATCCTTCTCAATCCAAATAACTGACTAATATCCACCACTCAAAATTACTTTCATATTTACTATACTAATTCACCACTAATCCTTTATGGGTTCTGGAGTAGCTTGCTACTCGTCAAAGAATAGCGCTTCAACACCCCATCAGGGGTAACAAGCGCTATATAAATGCAAACCTTTTTCCCTCTTCTATCCCTCCGCTATCCTTCTGAATCCAAATAACTGACTAACCTATCCACCACTCAAATTACTTTCATATTTCACTATACTACTTCAACACTAATCCTTCTTGGGTTCCGGAGTAGCGTGCTACTCGCCGAAAAAGCACTTCGACGCCTCGTCAGGGGTAGTAAGCGCTATATAAATGCAATTACAATACAATACATCGTCATTTGATCTCATTCGTACAACTCCATTGTGGCCTTATTTATACCTTAAAGCTACTATTTTAATGCATGCAGAGGTTTCCTAAAGAGAGATAAATCCCGCTAAAATAACTTTATGATACCCAAAATAGATACAGGCAGACACTAAGATTACTTTATGGGCAAACATAACAGACATTGAAGAGAGACAATAAAATACAGTAAGCGTATTCGTTGTACCAGCAGACGAGTAACAATGGCACTATGAGTACAAACAATGCACATAATGTAGCATTGTTCTGCTTTCACATGTAGGGCGCCCGACAAAGGGACCTCATTTAGGGCAAGATGTATGAAAGGGTTTTACCCATTTTGTGTTAATGGGAAAAAGCTTTAGTACATATGGGCCGTTATGTTTTGTCGCAGAAGGTCTGCCATATTGGAATATGGGTACAAGGTTGTCAGGTTCTGCCAGTCTGGTGGGAGTCGCCTCAAACGAAAAAGCCATTGCTCCTGTGGCATGGAAGAGTTACCAATACCATTGGTGGGTGCTGGAAGTGCACCCCCAAATTGCCAAGGCATTTTCAGTACACACATTCAAATTGTCACTGACATGCATGGAGCTTACTCTTGGAATTTTTTTGGCAGCTGAACACCAGTCTCAGGCAGCCAATATTCACTGTATGGCCACGTTTCTCAATGTTGGTGTCATTCAGGGCATTAAGGTCACCCACACACTCATCACCAGCACACTCGACTACGGCAACACACTCTATGCCGGCATCACCCAGAAACAGCTCAAAAGTCTACAAAACGCCGCAGCCAGACTGGTCCTCGACATCCCCGCCACAGCCACATCACGCAACACCTCCGACAACTCCACTGGCTCCCAGTCAACAAGAGAATCACCTTCAAGCTCCTGACACACGCCTACAAAGCTCTCTACAATGAAGGACCAGCATACCTAAACCACTGCCTTCCATTCCACGTACCCGCAGGACAACTCCGCTCAGCCCAACTCGCCCTAGCCTCCGTCCCCAGGATCCACAGACCGGAACCGGTGGAAGTTCATTCTCCTAACTCGCCGCCTACACCTCAAACACACTGCCCCTCCACTTCAGGCAATCCGCGTCGCTGACCCAATTCAAGAAGGACCTCAAGACCTGCCTCTTCGAATGATCCTACTCCCAGAGGGACCAGCAGACCCCCCCCCCCCCAGCACCTTGACACCCTCACAGGTGAGTAGCCACACTTTACAAGCTATTCCTTGATTGATTGATTAAGTGGGCTCAGCACTGTCAGTTCTAAAAAGCAAGTGTTGAGACAGGTCACTATTGGGTTCTTCATTTTTGTCCTCAGGGTGAAAAAAACAATCTTAGCTCTGCAGCAGTACCACCCTTCACTGCCTTTGAGGTAACTTCAAAGAGACTTGTTATAGTTCTTTCACGGTCTCATCATTTCAGAACTGAAGCATTTTCAATATTCTATACAACGAAGCCCTAGTAGTTGCTTATTTATCTTATACAACTAACAACCATTGGCAAAGCCAATACTCCTGACTTGTTGTAGGAGTTATGTTACTTGTTGTATTATATATCTGTATGCAATGACAGAAACAGCAAAATACCAGTTGGGCGCCACACAATGCTAAACACAGGATTTTAGCTTGCGTATTTTAAACCACGCCCTTGATTACATCGTCCACGCCCATTTGAGAGACCCCCTAGTTTTTTCATTCAACTTAAAGCTGTGGTGTCATTAGAAATTGTGGCGGACTGGTCACCTTAGAAAGGGCGGTAACAGCAATTCCAAATGATGGATTCAATAGAAGAGTCAGGTGAGCCTGTGCCATTGGGTGTACCGGATTTCTGCTGCCCTCTTAATAGGGATGGGGAATGCCAGGGAAGGTGGTGAGAGCGTCCACCATCTTGTCATCCTCTTTTTAATGAGGCCCAGAGTGTTTCTGCTCATATTTTTACAAAGGGTTCTTGGATGCGCAAAGTGGTTCCATCAAACCGAAAGTAATCGAACAGGACCGTACTATAGGACAGGGTAACTTTGATGGAGGCTTTTAACCAGATCAGCAATAAGCCCAGAAGAAATTACAGTACATTGAAAGGAACAAGGCTGTAATGCCCAGAACTCCAAAAAGGTTGAGCAAGCATGTAGTGGACTTTTGGATGCATATACAGTGCGAGTTACCTTGGTTAATGAGAGTTCTGAACAGGGTTACCTAAACCATCTACTCCGCACCCTGCGGAAATCTGACTTCAATTAGAGCGCATTCGCTGTTAGGTGGTGACGTAATACAATTTATCGCACCTCCAGTTTAAGTTTTGCTGACTGCTTTCGTTAAAGCATCTCATAGATTCAATAGATCACATATGCACCCCGCTGATAGTGCAGTGGCGAGCGGGGTGGCACTTGCTGTAACAATTCCTCTCTTCGGCTCCCCCTTGAATTTCAAGTGGTTTTGAGGGCAAAAAAAAAGGTTAAATCGACTAAATGAAATATGTCCTCACAATAGAATTACAAAAAAACGCGGTTTAGTGAGGGATAAACCAGTTTAATGCACAATATATATGTGTTAATTTCAGCGGTCGAAGTGCGTTAAAAAAAGTTTGGGAACTGTGATGCTGCATGCATAAGGGCGGGGTCAGTGAGCATGGGGGCGGGGTGAAAGGTGTGGCTAAATTCTGTAGCTACATACAAAACTACCTGCAAGTAGCTACAGATAATATAGCGCACATCTTAAATGGGAAATACATTTTTTTTAAACGTACGTTAATCAGTGGCAAATGCACTATAGTATGTTATGAAACCTCTGTTAGCTAACGCACAGCAGAGGTCTGGGGGTAACCAGAGAGCCACAGAATTAAATCTTGGTTGGTGCAGTAGAAAAAAGTGACTTGTGTATGTTAGTGCTACAAGGTCCCAGCCTGTGACAGAAAGCACTGTGAATATGTAATACATTATTTGAAACTTACATTACACACACTATAAGATAAAATGCTACAAAATGCATATAAAAGTTTAAGATAAAATGATGCTTCCAAAATACAGATTTTTAATAATACCCAGACTCTATGTAATGCATTTTTTTATATAGCAGTCCCTTAAAAGCAAGCACTTCCCTGCACTACCACTCAAAAAAGTAAATCTTTGTCATCACAAAGCTTCAAGTGATTCCATCAATTTAAGCCGGTTCCGACTCTCAAGCACCCTTTACATTTGTAGATTAACCAGTTGCGCACATTTGCGTTTCTTTAAGGCAAACAGGCACCCTGGCAAGAAGACGTGTTTATTGTTTAGCTGCATGCCCGCCATCGGTTTCACAGCACAGGAGACGCCCTGAATAATATTTCTTCTGAAGCATTATAACTATCGGAATTAACCATTCCGGGACGGTTATCGTTTCACAAAAAGTAGGGGAACGGTTTTTCCTAAATTAGAAAAATGTATGGGCATGTCATGCCCCGCCGATCCCGCCCACTGGTTAGTTTACATGCTGATATTAAATGATGAGACTGCCCATGCCGGGTCGCCACACGGTCTCTGCTGGTGGCTTCCCTTTGCCCAGTACAGCGCAGTGCTTAATTTGAGCCAGTGGTTTCCGGTGCTCGGGACCAGTACTTAATTTTCATCAAGCTTGCTTGTGACAGTCTGCCACAAGGTGGCACTGTCTGAGATTACCATAACAACAGTCAATTATTATTTCAATATACATTAAAAATGACTATTACCTGCCGCCCAAGCCATTCTTATAGCTTTGGGGGCCTGGAAAAGTCCGAATTGTCACAATTGCAGGAGTGTGATGGTTAGTAGTTGTGTTGTTACTATCACTGGCAGCATGGCAGGGGCAATGTGTGATGCAAGCTGCAGTGGGGTCCTGACGAGAGCCCGGGCACTTATTTTTATACAAATTAAGCACGGCCCAGCCTGCATTGCGCCCGTGCACTGCCGTCTGCCGTGGCTGGAATGGTGTGTGGTATTTCTCTCGTGTCATCGGTTTATAAGGTGCAGGCGTGGGGGCCGGCCAGTGCTCGTTGCAGACAAGGAAGAATAAATGGGCCCACTCTGTTTGCACAGAAAGCCTTTGAGCCGTGCAACCAAAGAGGCGCTAATAGCACCCCATGCCTGGCAGCAGTCCAATTGTACATGCTCTTGGATCCTTACATTCCTTTAATGTATCCAGTGATGCATACCCCCGCGTTCCCAGACGGCAACAGGCAGCTGGTGCCGGATTACTTCAAGTATGCACCGAGTCAAAAATGGAGTAAATAATCTTTTGCCACTTGTGTAAAATGGAATAGAGAGAGTTTGCACTTTTTGTTGCGTACATAATAGGAAACGGAAACAACTGATTTGCCTCAAACGGAATATTTTTGTTCATATTTTAAAAGTGGAGAACATTTTTTCCCAAAATAGATCAAATTCAGCTCGCTTCAGCTTTTGTGAACAATCTTTGTGTAGGAATCTTTAATAGGTACTGCAGTAAAACCAATTTTCCTCCTTTCCCTATGTCACAAGTAGCAAAACGAAAAAAAAGAGCCCTGGCTTCATTTTTTCACCAGTGCATTGTTTATATAATTCAGTCGTGAACTTAAATCCGGCAATAAACGTCTCTAGGAGATGTATCACACTTTGTCGATGAACAGAACACAGCACTTCAAGGCTGTTTTTTAGATTAAAATGTATAGCCATAGTCTCTTTGATGTTTCAAGTGCCGCCACATTTTCTAAAAGTGAGGCAATTGAAGTTTAAATGCAAGTTTCAAAGTTGTGGCATTGACATCAGGTGAAAGCACTTGGGCCTTGAGAACAGATTAGGGAACCTGATTCCGTGCAGAGACTGTAGTGCGTGGTGCATTGGCGTAGCTAGGCACTCTGCCGTCCGTGGCGGTCCCTGCCTTTGCCGCGTTGAGGAGCGGAGGGGGTGGGGGGTTGCTTGGGGGGGGCGGGGGGTGGAGCCGGGCTATGAGAGTCTTTGCCTTTGTAGCATAATATCATGTGATGGACATGTTTCCTCCAAGTCGGAGTATAACCAGGGGCGTAGCTTTCTTTGGTGCAGCAGGTGCAGTGGCACCAGGGCCCAGAGGCATAAATTGCCCACTGAACCCTGCTTATTGCTGTCTTTCACAGTTCAAACCCGGGCTATGATGGTTCATTTCCTTCCTTGCCCTGAGGCCCATGACACACTGGCTACGCCACTGAGTATAGCACAGTTATGACCCACAGGGGATGCTCCTCTCGCTTGTGTCTTCTGCTGGTACATACCACCTTGAGGTCCCTCTCTGTGGCGCTTGCTAGAAACCACTCTGATGACAGAACAGCAAAGAGGTGTTTCTTTGCAGCCCCCAGAACATGGCTCTGGAGATTGCTACACTTTCTCCATGGTCTATCGTGTGCCACTGTGCCAAGCTGGCGCTTCAACGCTCTACGATAAGGTGGTTCATTAAAAAGCTCCTGTAGATCCTGAGTGCAGGTCCTGTTTATCAAGATCCTGAGGCGTTTGGCAGCTGTAATTTTTTTTTGCATCTGCTTACTTGAGGAGAAACACCGTCCAGGCAATAAAACTTGGAGCTTCTGCTAAAAGTTCTAACTGCTGGAAAGAACCTTGGTCTTCTTGCTTACAGATGTGGTGTTAGCAATAACTTGATTGTATTTCCCATTGTCTATTTTTCCTTTCCATGCTTTATGCTTTGGGCATGGAGGACCTCTAAATCTTACACCCCAAAGGACACCTCAGCAACACGCTCACGGGTGGGTGGGTGGATCGGGGACAGTGTTAAGCCTCAATTTCATGAGGCAATATGTCTCAAGATAAGGTGCAAAACAGCATATCAAAAATACAGTCAATTAGGAAGGAGAGGCTCTATAAGTGAGTTCTACAACAGAAAATAAGAACAATTTATTTCAAATATTTAAAGGCGTACAATACAGAAATTGTAAATACAGATGAATAATTGGTTGCCATGAAGGATCTCGGCAATAGAGCAATACAGAATAATAGGCAAAATCAAAAATATTCGAAGACCCAAATGAGCAGCAAACTCAGTAAGAAATTGGAGAGCATCCCTAGCAACACCCAAAAGATTCTGGTCACCAACAAATTTCATGGTTTATATAGGAAATCTTCTCATAGAATATAATAGAAACTGCAGATTCTTCATGGTGTGAGCAAAAGCAGTCACATTTTCCTGGCCTTAATAGGTCATAGTAAAAACGTTTTAAATGCAATAGCATCATATAAGTATACACATGTGAATTTGAGTGTCGATCCATTTCATGCACATTCTTCGTGGTGCACAAATAATATTAAAGCACAAAAACTTCTACAATGCCTAGTGATTTTTCCAAACCTGGAACCTTACTCCGTTTAACTGAGTCTTGCTATTGTTGCATTCTAGTGACAAGTAGCCGGGGCTTAGCTCACACAAGGGACAGCAGAGAGATACAATACATTGAAAAACACACTTTTCACAACACCTCAATTGGAACTTGAAAGTAAGATCACTGGATAGCTGACAAATTCCACCACCTGTGAACTTGTGTACTTGCATTAAAGATTTTCACAGCACACGTCTTACTGTCTGGTTAAAGAAAAACACAGCATATTATCGGAAAATGTTTTGTCCTCTCAATAAACAAAATAAACAGTTGCATACAAATAAAATAAACAAGCATTGGAAATTCAATTGGTCTCGCATTTGTTTGAGTTAGAGCTATTGGCATTGTAAATGGCAATGTCTTTTACCTATGTGTTATGGAGTGTATGTATGTGGTGTGTAGTGGAATTATGTGGGTTGCATTGGAATAGTTAGTTGTGTAACTGTGTGGCGTGGAATTGTGTGGTGTGGAGTGCATTTGTGTAGTGGAATTATGTGGCATGGTGTGCTCTGGTATTATGTGGATAGTAATTATGTGGTTTTGAGTGTACTGGAATTATGTGGAGTGGGATTGTGTGCTAAGGAGTGTAATTATGTGAAATGGTATTTTGTGTTGTGGAGTGGTATGTAGTGGAGTTTAATTATGTGGTGTGCTGTTGAATTTTGTGGCACGATGTGGAATTGTGTGGTGTGTATTGGATGTATGTGGTGTGTTGTGTAATTGTGTTGTATTATGAGGTTGGTGTTGAATTATGTGGTGTGGATTGGAAATGTGTGGATTCTAATTGTGTAGCGTGGAACTGTATGGATAGCTTTGCCTTTTTGGTGATGAAAAAGAACAAATAGGTAGGAGCTAAGCTCCAGATCTGTGTGTTTGGGAGTTAAAAAAAAAAAAGGAGAAAAAACAACTCAATAGAGACGAATTCATAAAAGAAAAGAACGAGAGATATGGCCCGACTACAAGGCGGAGGATCGCCGGACATCCTAGGGCTAATATGGTGAAGAGCTATGGTTTTCACACCCATAAAAAACTTCCTGGTTCCACGAGTTGAGCACTAAAAGTCAACTGCACGTCTAAACAACACGCTGTATCTGTGCCCACCCGTAGCAAAAAGTCACCCCAAAGAGCCCCATATGCTCGCCACGTCTCAACCAGTAGCACCAAAGAGCACTGTTTTCCATTCCAGACACCAGGCGGGCAACACTTTCCTCACTAGCTCCACGTTTGACTGCGCTGGGGTTTACCTTCCGCTCCATCTTGTGGGTGGGAGAAGCCTGGAAGGGGAATCAGCAGCGCCATGCAGGCTGTAGGGGATAAAATAGACTGACAAGCAGAAGGGAAGAGGAGGCTGCTGCAGCCCGAGAGGGAGTGAAGAGCAGCAGTTGAGCACTAAAAGTCGAAACCACGTCTAAACAATACGCTGTATCTGTGCCCACTCACAGCAAAAAGTCACCCTAGAGAGCCCCACATGCTCGCCACCTCTCACAACCAAGAGCACCAAAGAGCTCTGTTTTCCATTACAGACACCAGGCGAGCAACACTTTCCTCACCTGCTCCACATTTGACTGCGCCGGGATTTACCTTCCGCTCTGTCTTGTGTGCAGGACAAGCTTGGAAAGGGAGGGGAATCAGCAGCGCCATATAGGCTGCAGAGAAGAAAAGAGCCTGACACGCTTGAGGGAGAAGGAGGCAGTTGCAGGCCGAGAGAGAGCGAAGAGCAGCTGTTTAGAATAAAAACAAGCTGCGAGGGGCGGTAGGTGTGGTTGTGGGAACTGCACGGGAGATTAAGTGAACTCGGAACAGCGGCAGGGAGAGAGCGAAAGATAAAGTAGCGCACTGAAGCAAAACATATGGCCCATGGGGAAAGGATCCATGTAGCAGGGGCAGTCCGCTGGGCGGAAAAAACAGCCCATAGGTGGGACAAATGTATCCTATTGACCAACGAAAACAAAGGAATTTATAAAGGCAGAAGAAAGAACTAATGGAAAGCGCTGGGCATGTTTAAAGCTCATAGACTGAAAACCACATGTCTCAAAGACAGTGCATGCGTTGCTTAGGCGAGACCTAAAAAGGAGCTGACTCTTTTTGTGGACTCATCTCAATGCTATACTTCTTAGTGCAATGGCAAAGCTCCATAAATCACGAATGATATTAACAGTCAACCAATGACTGATGAATGTGTAGATTACAGGAGCTCTGTCAGAGGCTACAGGGTCTCTGCCACACCTAAGCATCATCTATCCATGTAAGCTCAAAGAACTGTTTTTCAAAACACCAAGATCATAAGCAAATGCTTGGCTAAATCTGCCAGGGCTATTTTTGAACCTTTGGTATTTATATGTCATGGCCGCCCACTGACTCTTTGTTTGCTCGCCTTAGTTTTCTTTTAGAACCTTATTTCAGTTTTGAAAAATAATAAAGCACATTTTACAACTTGCATATTTATTTTGTGTTACCTTGAAAATTTAAAGCTACACACACACAATGCGATATCGTTCTCCTCCCCATTATGACCTAAATTAAATATAGTTAAAATGATTAAATAATGTACCACTTTATACTAAGTGTGCGCAAAATTATTATTCTGCTGGTGGAACTGGGAGCAATTCGCAACTGTCCCCTTTATGACATTGACATATGAAATGTTTGGCTTTTGTTTGCCCAATGTAGGGACTCCCTTCCTCAAAAATCACTTAGCAGGATATTTTTTTATTAGCATAAGTAAAAATATTCCTGAGTATTTTCTACTTACTTTGCCACGAAGAAAGATTTGCAAAAAGTCAATATGTGTGCTTTTTCTCGCAATGAATCTATTTTTTTGAAAAAATATGCACATTTCTTGCAACGTTGTTCTTCATTACTTCATGAAATATATGAAAACAATGTCCACAATTTTGCACACTCATTCCTATATCTCCTGGCACGTTTAAATAAAATTGTTCTATTGCTGATTACCAATTAGAGAACTACATTATTGGGAAATAGTCATGTTTTCAATGGTTTGCGAAATTACTCTTACTTGTCTAAAAGCCTGAAAAACAATGGCAAGTTGTTCCAAAGGGCAGCACCCTGCACAGAAAAGGTTCGACCACCCACTGGAAAGAGGCATCACTAAAAGTCTCTGTATCACTAAGAACAGAGAACGAGTTGTTGAATACTATTGAGGGCAATCAGAAGTAAAGGATGGACCGATCGCATAGATGGCCTTGTCTGCAATGCACAGTGGCCTACAGTCAATACAATCTGATTAAAAGCATTCTGTGCAACCACCGGATCAAATACTGGGGTGAACCAGATTCCTACAAAAGTCCAAAGGGGCAGAAATCGTACATGCGTTCACTGTACAGCACTGCCGCTCAGGATGCAGAGGCGATATTCTATGGTGAACCACAATTGATAGAGGCATAATTTGCAGACTTCCTCAATCTATATTAGAGATTCCCAGATTATAAGCCAATCTGACTGCAGGGGGTGATCAGCAAAGTAAATAATGACAATGCTCAGGTGTTCAAACATGAGTTTTTATCTGTCAGACCTAGATCTTGGTTTTGCTGCCTTTTAAGGACTAATAATTATAATGTACCTACTAACAAGTGGCTACCAGACATCCGCTAACCAGGGCAACTGGTGTTGTTGTTTTGTTATGTGACACAGATTGGTTTGATGCTAGTTTGTATGGCCCCAAAGTGCATTTGCAATCTGGGCGCCCTTTACAATTCTGGGATTCTCATTATTCAGTCAAGGTGGTTTGTGGACATTGTTTTTGGTTTTGTTTCATGAAGTTTAGAGGGGAAACATATTGGATAGTGGCCAGAAAGTTTAGGCTAGACTGTTGCATGTGTTTAGTTATGAGTTATCCTGGACATTGGCAGACTAGATGTGTTATGGATCCGAGTAGAGCATGTTTGTGTAATGAGTGTATGCCGAAGGAATCTGATGTTTATTTCATTCTGCACATTTGTCCTTTGCTTGGTGTGGGTGTTCAGATTGGAACCATCTTTGATGATTATGTGGCTTTGGTGCAATGGTGTGTGCATGTGAGTGAGGAATATTTAAGGGAATTTCTTTGTGAACGGTTTATATGGATATTGGTGAGAGGTCATGACTGTTTTGCTCGGATGGCATTCATTATCAAGCTATGTGGATTTGTTGCTGTGCTGTGTGTGTCACGGTGCCGGAGGTTGTATCTAATGTGGTCTGTTGGAATAGGGTGAAGTTTGGAAATAACGTAATAAGGCGGTGCTGTTGAGGTGGGAACGTTTATCTAACTACATGGCTTGGAGTTGTGTGGTCTGTATGATGATGCTATAGGTTTTATCTATTGTGTACTCTTAGTGCAGGCTGATATGTAAGTTCTGAGAGTTCTCATTGGCCGGGGTCAAGGCTAACTGTTGAGAAGATGGGAGACCGCCAATGTGACAATCCAGGAAATACAGGAAGCAGTAATGTATAGTTTTCTCCTTTATTTAAGAGAGCTTAGTACAGCAGAACATGCATGAGTCCAGGTAACAGTTGAATCGCTCTAATGGCATAACGAACACATATATATATCCGCATCCCGCATTTAAGCCATAACCACCCACAAGCCCCCAGCTATGTGTGGTGTCAAAGGGAAAGAAACGTGCGCAGAGGCGCGCGTCTCAACATACCCACTTCATAAGTAAACAATGAGCCAACAATAATCCACACCATACACACACGCTACCGCACGAGGATACCTAGATACCTCGCGCGCTCGCGTGTATCTAACACTAACTGCTGTCACTTATTTGATAGCCATGTCCGTAACACTGGATTTAACCGATATTCTCTGTATACTATGTCTTGTTGGCCATTGGGCCGTCTGGCAGCTTCAAACTAAACAAGATGGGCTGTTCAAATGGCAGTGATTAGCCAAGTATATGGCTTTGGTGCCGTGTTGTATATGTGATGGTGTTAAGGTGTGTGTGTATATTGTGTTCTATTAGTGCAGTGCTAAATGCGAATACATTTTGATATTGAAGTGCGGTGAAGGTGGTAACCCTAGTGCACCTCTATGGTGCTGTATTGTAGGTGTTATTTGTGCCAGGGGGTACGGTACATGTGCATACGCTGTATATATTTGGTTCTTGGAGTTATAATTGACCAGAGTGAGGCAGCATCAAGCCAAAGAATTTGGTTAGGCTTATCTGTGCAGCCTTGAATGTATGTGCGATGTTCTGCATGCTGTGATCTGTTCGGTGTTGAGTTGTGTGGGATAAAAGCATGGAGGAAATGAAACCTCTGCCATTATAAATACTTAGACAGCATGTCAGTCACTTAGTTAGGATAAAAAAAAAGTAACACTGAATACGTAAATCTTACGTTACCCGCTCTTCCTTATGACGAAAACGTGTCCTCATCTACAGAAGCTCAGCGAGCCCTCCATCTGGCGCAAGTCTGTGATGTTTTGTTATGCCCTGGAGTCATATGGCTGCCGCAGTGTGGGCGTCCTTTACCTCCTGCTAGATGTGGTAAAAGAGCTCCCCGAGTTCTGAGGTGATGATTGGGTACAAGGGAATTATTGCGAGTCCTGGTTATTTTTTAATGGTTATTACACTTGTGATTCCCAGCTCTATGGCGTACATCTGCTGTGTTGGATATAAGTCTTATATTCTGGTGGATGTTTTTTGTGTATCGTTTCTCTGTGACTTTTGCTGTTCTGGGTGTTGTGTGTACGCTATATGCAATATGTGCGCTGTGTAGATGCACGTGTGAAGTTGTTTCTCTTGAATGCTGTGGTCAGACCGAGTGTTGATCACTAAAGGATAAAGTACATTAGCAGGGATATTAAGAGGGAGGTCTTTTTGATTAACTGAATAATAAATTTTATTAGTTAGCTAAAAAGAAATTATTTTTAAGCAGTATATTATAATTAAACATGTCTTCCCTTTTGCAAAACGTTTTGGTGACCTGTAATTCTATGGAAGTTTTCATGATACTTTGTGCATCTTGTTCAATAGGATGTGACACAGTGCCAGAGTTTAATGGGCAAGTAGTTGTGCTTACCTTTTAAAGTACCAACCAAAGTTTCTCTCAATGTGCTCGTTGTCCACTGTAGTTGGCATCTAAGGATAACCTTATGGTCCCTGGAAGAGTAGAATGTAGACGTTGGTTAGGAAAATGGTTCTTGTGAACTGTGGCATTTTACAGCTGTTCCTGACCATGCTGGAAGATTGCCGCAGATGGAACTGACATGATGCAGGTCCTGTGTGCAAGAAGGGTGATTGTACGAGAAGGAGAATTGCAATTTTCCGAGTCAAACAAATCCATGGGTGAGAGGCCAGTGCTGGTGCGAGAGTCTTCTATTGTGTTATATAAAAGGATGTTCTTGGTATAGTGTGTGTGGGGTACATCGTCGAGTGATTTATAAGGAATGTAGGGAAATACCCGGTTACTGGAAGGATCTTTGTTTTTGAGGGGCCCGATTTTTGAAGGCCCCAATCTTTATCTGATTTATCAAAGGTACAAGCTTTTACTCAGTTCAGACGGTTGATTTTATTTTAATTATTAATGTTTTTACTGTGCAACAAATGCCAGGTGTTGGGAAGTGGATGTCCCCTGCATGGCGTACAGTCCTATCTCTTGTCCTGATTGCTTAACTTTGAGTAATGAGTATCCTGGTTTTGGGATTTTTGGTCCCAGTCTCACGCAAACCTAGGGTGTCCCTGAAGGCCTATGGCTGACGTTTGATTTAATCACGATCCTGGGACTGTCCTAGACTTAGAGGGGTGCACCAAGAGCGCTTTCTGCTGTTGCAAGGGACTACTGTCCCTGCCAAGGTTAAAGCATACTGGTAGCAGCATACGGTGTTTTTAACAACCCTAGTGTAGCCAGACAAATTATGTCTCGCCTAAGACAGCAAGTGCTGTCTCTTGCAAGAACTTTTGTTATTTTGCAAGGGGTTTAGAGGGTGCATATTGCTTACCATTGGGTGGCTGTATTGTCACTCTCATTTGCTTAGTTCTTATTGGTCAACTTCCATGGGCTTCCTTCCTCTTCATGTATTTGTCCCTCCCGTGGAGCATGGACGCATTACTTGTGTCCTTCCAGTGCGCATTTTTTCAGGTGCTACATTTTCATTTTTGTTAAAGCATTCTACGAGAGTGTGTGTTTTTCAGCTATCTCCCTCATGTCCTTCTCTCCTCTCCGCATTCCTCTCCCAGCCCTTCCCGCCCACACTCTGTTGTCAGTCTGCTTGTCCCCAGCCCCTCTCGACCGCCCTCTGGTGTCCCTGTGCTTGCCCACAACCCCTCCCTCCCCTCCTCCATTGTTCATCTGCTTGCCCCAGTCCCTCATTCCCACACTCGGTTGCCCATGTGCTTGCCCCAGCCCCTCCCTCCTGCCCTCGGGTATCCCTCTACTTAACCCCAGCCCCTCCCACACACCCCCTGTTGTCTATGTGCTCCTGCACCTGTGTCCTTGCTTCCTGTCCTACTTGTTGCCTTCCTCCTTCCCTTCCTAAGTGTTGCCTTCTGTCCTCCCTCCCTCCTTGTTGTCTCCCTCCATGTTGCCTCGTGGGAGCACTAAAAAAGAAAAAACGCTATGACACAGCAAGCGCTGCCCATGTCACAGCACTTTTTTTTATTATTCACTAACCAACCCACATCCTTGTCTCTCGCCCTCCGTCTCCAGCGGCTTAGCTTGGCCAGTAAGATTGGGGGGGTGTGAGGTTCCAATTTTCATAACAATCACACCAGCATATAATATTAAAATACATAATACGACAAGCAGGGTGCGTGAGAGGGGCTAAAGGGGAAGTGGAAAGGGAGACAAATGACGACTGTTACGGGTACGAAGTGAGAGAAAACACAATATTTTGTAAAATAACCAACATTTTTGAAGACTTTTAGAACTGAGAGGGAGATCGTATGTGTGTGCTTTTATCTGTGTGTTTGGAACAGTTATTGATGAAATCCAACAGACACCTCACAATACCCAACTGAAAATACCTGGACCCAACTATTTACGAGAAAATACTTTTACTAGGGCGTGCAACACCCCAAACACCCCCGAAGCACCTCCTCATGTTGCCTCAGGAAGCAATAAAAAAGCACTATAACGCGGCCAGCGCAGGACGCGTCATAACGCTATTTTTTATTCCTCCCCCCACCCATGTCCTTGCCTCCTGCCGTACCACCTCTCAATATTGCCTCTGTGGGTATCAAAAAATGCTCTATGACATGGGCAGTACTGACCATGTTATAGTGCTTTTTTAAATTACTTTTAGCCATGCTGCACAGCAGATGCACTGCTGTACAATATGGCTATGAAACATTGATAATGTCAATAGCTATCATATGCGAGACATATTGGCTTTGCCAATCCTTGTATGGTGTGTCACCTGAGTGGTGGCCTACTGGCCCACTCTTGTAAAGTTATGCTTGTACAGACGGACCTGGATCCTTGCGCTGCTATCACAAGCACATGTGTGTATGTATGTATCTGTGTGGTCTGCATGTTGCACACATCTGAGTGAACCAGAGTGAAAGAGTCCTGGGGATCCCATTTTGAAAGCTCATGGCCTGTTCATATGAAAAAGATGGAGGTGAATTTACTTTCTCTGACAGTGGAAGTGTATTTCTGACATTCCTGAGAGGGGAGGGATGGAACATAGACACACAAGTAGGGAAAGAGGGGACAGGCTCTCCTTAAAAACTGATTGAGGTCATTTGCTGCTGATTAGTCTCCTTGAGTACTGCCATTTAGTGGATAGTGGGGGAGAAGAGGGTGACGGGTCGGCCTGCAGTTTCTGTTGTCAGAGTGTGAATGGTCCTTTAGAAAGGGCTCAGCATTTTGTCTCTCTTCCTGATCACTGTTAGGTGTGGCTGTTGATTACCATGTGCAGAATACTCACACTTCTCAGTTGTGGGTGCTCTAATCTGGAGAAAATCCTACTCTGAGGAGAGTCCCTCTAGACAAAGCTGAGTCAGGAAGACAACCTGAGAAGAATACATGAAAAAAGAATTGCCTCAAACCAGTTCTGAAAATGCAGACAGACAATACATATCTCTTTTCTGCTGGACCTCTATAAGAGTGGGAGCCATTGACCGACTTGTTGTTCCAGTTCAAAGTTCTCTCTGACCAAGAAAGGGGTATTCCAGAGAGTACCAAGGGACCTCTGCACAACCAGAGGTGGTGTCTGCCTGACAGTCAGCTTCCCAGAGGTGAGACGACATCTGAGAGCCTGATCTGGAGGGAAAACTGTTTCTTGATCCTGGAATGCCTGGAGATTCCTGTCTGGTAGTAAAGAGAATCAGCAAACCAAATGCTACAGGAGGAGCTGACTACTGGTATTGGCAAGAGTCCCTGAAGGCGGTGTTGTGGCTCTGCCCACAGAGATTACTGAAAGCATGACTGGCTCAGAGCCATCACATCTCTGAAGCTGGGAATTCACAGCACTGCCGAAATGTGCTCGAGTGGATCGCACCTTTGACACTGCTGTTGCAGCTGTAGCACCCTCAATGTCCCTGGCAGTCTGCACCACTGAAGAAGAAATTTCTGTTACGTTTGTGTGCTGTCCAACTGTTACCAAACAGACTTTTGTGGTGGCTAGCCACGTGGCACTTGCCAAGCGTGTGCCGAAGAGGACTATGCTGCTGTAACTAAAGCTGCTATGTCTGAGCAATTTTCCACTGTGTGCTGAAGTGACTATATGGCTGACTGAGGCGCTGACTGAAAATACACCCAATCAAACTAAACCACTGTCGCTGAACTGAAGCAACTTGAAGCAACGGAGGTTTTAGACCCGGACATGTGATGGGAAGCCGACTGCATCGCTGCTGTTAGACCTTGGAGCACGAATCAGCGGAATTGCTGACTCACAAGACCATCCAGGAGGAAGGAGGCCCTACTGAGACCTGCGGAGTCCAATCCCCAGCAAACGCCATGTGCCAGGAAGAGGGTTGCAGGCTGAAGACAGCTGCACACCCAACTCTGCTTCTAGACGCTGCTATGCAGACTGCAACTGCTCAAAAAAGCAGGGCAGCTACCTGATGCGCCTGCGGCCGTCACGTCTTCCCACCAAGTTGGTAGCCATGTCACAAATGTGGGAGGCGGGAGCGAGGCATACTATGGACACAAACTGTTGAAGAGGTAACTGCTGAGAGACTGAGTGCTTGCTATTACTAGACCAAAGCAAGGGGTAGCGATGCACCTGTGCCTTTACCCACACCAGGGTACCTTTAGAAGTAATGGATGGAGAGAGGGGCACGGAGGGCACATCCTCCCCTGGGAAATAGTAGCCCTGCACCGCAGATGCGGAAACACTGAGTTCCTGATACCTTTTGTAGTGTGTAGTGTTGATTTTATTTGTCCATTAAACTACTACTTCTTCTCTTTTACCAATACTGGGCTGGGCAATCAAGTTATTATGCTGTTAAGCGTCTGTTGAGCTTGTTATTCCTCCTTAATAACCTCCCCGAGAACCCGGCGACTGCTAGTGAGATGGACACCAAGACAACAGAGGCAAATGACCACAGCCCCCTCGGCTGTAGTCCAGTAGGCTCTGCTTGCCTTGTGGCCTCATAATGGGGACTGACACCTGTGGTCCATTTTCTAGATGCAGTAGCTTGATGGTAGCATGTGAGGAGTCCTTGAAGACGATTGTTCCCCTAGCGTTTTGAGATGACTAGTTAGGAATCATTGTAGATGTTTGGGTTCTGGCTCAAGACCCTTCCAAGCCCACACAGGGAAGTTGCCACTGGGAGTCTTCATTAACCTCAGACCCCATTCACTAGGGGATGCCTAACAACAGAGATGGTAGGAAAAGGCTCACTTTGGTCATGTGAGTGGATCAACAGTGGCAATTCTAATTCCGCCACATGGCCACTGGCTGGCTGGTCGGTCGTAACCCTTTTACCCAGTTGGACCCCAAAAGCAACCAAAAGCACAGTGGAAGCACAAATGTGGAAAAAAGGATTACTAGGGTTAGAGAGGACTCAGTACTGCTAGAAACAGAAACATAGCTCATAGTGCCCCAGTGAGAAGAGAAATATGTGGGGGAAAAGACACTGCAGAGTGCCAGCTTCATCTATGCCCCAGCCATAAAGTGCCACATAACCATGCAATTTCAAAAGGGAAAACACCATTTTAAGACACAAAATACATGCAATAACAACAAACCACCATTTACCGATCCATCCCAAGTCACATTCATGTCCTAATTGTGGAACCTCGTCTAATTTATTAGATGGGCTAGAGTACATTATGGAGGATTACCTTCTCCACAAACTACCATAAGGTGGTTCATGTTATTGTTTTTTTACTTTTGGGAGGGATTATGTAGCCACATTAGTCACATAATAACATCCCCGATTCCAGGACTTCGGATCTCAATATTTCTATATTTCGATGCTGGGTCGTTAGGGCAGTGCAAAAAGGACAAGGGTTGACACACAAGCATTGAGGCAGAAATAGGGTGAGGAACAGAGAGCACAGGCATTTGGACAATAGTGAAACTGGAAGATCAAAGCAGCATTTCAATGAGAATACAACGTAACCCCCTCATCAACTTGTTCCCATCTTGTAAAACGTTCATTGTAAGCAAAGAACACACTTTGTGTGGTTGTGTGTCATAAAAACTTTACTTGGATTATTCTGTGGAAAAATCAATATATCAAAATATGAACAAGGACATCACATGGCAATTCACAAACCACAAAAAGTATGATTGCGTCAAAAAAAGATATTTGGTATTGCTAACATGAACTGACAGAGGGAAGAAGAACATGATCATTTGTGTGCCATGTAAAGCTCAGGTTATATAAACAATTGTCAGTGACAAACATTCATTAGATCTAAATTCCTACTCAGATCCCAATTTAGGTACATGGAAAATAACCCATTCAAATATTACCCTTGGTTCAACGTTAACATGCTTCATGTATCCTTTCTAGAAGGCAAAGGCAAATCTTTTTCATTTCAGCCAATCTGTGTCCTGCTTGTCTAACCAATCAGAAGTGAGGACACACAAGGCCCCGCCTATGCAAAAAGTGTCCTAGCACATAGATGTGCTATTCTATTACATTGCTATATAATGTTGAACATTCTTGAATATCTGGCAGTTCATTTGCTGGTCTATACGATTTCTGTCAATTCACTGAAATCCCTACTGAGCACACAGGGATGTCACACAATATTACAACACAGTTATAATTTACATCCTTGTTGGTGAACTCAGCATAGAGGCCAAGTAATCTTTGTAGATAGAGCTAAAAGGTTCTGGGGTAGTTTTGTGGGCAGTATGGGGCAGGCTGGGCCTTACTTTAAAACACAATACTTTCTACTGCTCTTACTGAATTTCTTTTTGCAAGTACAACATTTTCACTCAGCAACATTCACATAGGCATTTAAAGGTAGCTCACGAGGCTGCAATACTACTCAAGTTTTCACTCGTGGCAGCTGGTAGAAATCGTCCTGAAAACAGCTAAGAATAGTGGATGCTTCTCTTGTCTTAGAGTAGAGATTATGGGCCAGATGCATGAACACATTTTCCCATAGACACAGTATGGGTAAAACTGTTTGATACATCTGGCCCCAAGGTCGGTAATCAGCGACCACGACATGACTTCACTGAAGTGATATACGTTTTTATAAGCGAGGGAACTGGAAGATGCAACCACATGAAATTAGCATTAGTGAGATGCTTACTGTAGATAAAAACAGCATTAAATGCAAAAACTCTCTGAGATTTTTTTTACTTTTGTCCTTGATTTTAGCATTTCTACTTACAACTTTTCTGACATAAATAAACTCATTATAGCTGAATTTGTTTCAAGGAACACAACTTCAAAACAGATTTATATATATTTTTAAAAAAATACTGTTGTAGTCACATATGATAAATGTGGTAGGTGAATAGCTATCATCACTGTCAATGCATTCATTAACAAGCAAATACTCAAAAATAGACTTTGGTTAACTGGGTTTGGTAAATTCTGAAGTTTCTGAGCTTTTAGGAAATTCAAAACATGCTTGAGTTACAATTTTTGGTAGGTATGTGTGAAAGGTTCTAACAAAACAGATACATTACAGAACACAATGCTTTGAAAACGTCCACTTACCCTTAGAGGTTACTTTAGGTGACAGTAAATAAGAAGTGTCTTTAAAAAGTGAAAATGTTTACAGTGCAAAAGTGAAATTCTTTACAAAAGTGAAATTCATTGAAGTCCACCCTAACACTTTTAAATGAACTACTTCTCATTAGTTAAAGTTAGACACATTTTCATCATTGGAACGGTGCAAAACTGAGCCAGCCTTGCTTAGATCAAAAACGTTGTAATGCTATGAGCTGCACATACCTTTACTATAGGCAAGGTAACCTGCTGTGTTAGGTCACTAAGATGAGAACCTTCTACCTGCACATTACACACAGATCTCCAAGGCAAACACAGTAAGCCACTGATCCTATCTAAATGACATTGGAAGTGGTGACCTGCAGGTTAATCCACACCACCACAGCATGCACATTAACCCACTAAATTATGTAACTGGGTGGAAATCTTTGATCTTTACATTACACACACACAGATATCTTTAGTTGTCACATTTTTCCCTGAGCTATTCCATAGGCAACCAAGAGGAGGAAGAAACAAGGTGTGGACTGGAGTACCTTTGGATTGCCTGAAAGGGTTGGGTAGAGGTTGTTACATATAAGAATGACGAAATCAGATACATGTCGTGCATGCCAGATATATGTCTGCCACTTCCCCGGCCTTGCTAGCCCTTCACAGGTACCAGCCATGAAGGAAATCTCATTCAGGCCTGCATGTTTGAAGGGACGGAAGAGCTCGAAAGGAGCTAGTCACCTGTCAGCCACGGAGGTTTGATCACATCAGCTTGCCTTTATTTGAAACTGTATTTCGGTCTTTCCAGCCCCACTGTTTTTTCAAAGCACGCACCTCATTCCAGACATGACAAAATCTTAAGAGGATGTAAAGCCTGGGGATAGTGGCAAAGGCAAGTCATAAGAAGCATAACAAACAGACATACTAGACACTTGAAGACTCACAAAGATGGAAACCACTGACTACCTTCCCATGTCTCCTGACCAGCGACAATCTGATCATTTGTTTATATTTGGAAGTTTAAAAAAAGCTATGAAAAAGCACAGTGGTCACCATTGCCATGAGCAAAACACATGTCTATTATGTGTTTTTGTTTAATATTTTTATATCCCAACACAGCAAAGTTAATAGACTATGTATGTAATTTTCCTCTTCATGGAATGATGATCACTTAATAACAAACTACAAAAGTTTAATACAGTGAATGAAAAATGCGTATTTGGAGTATGACATTTTCATATAGTTAGTGGAAACACCTTCACGTCAATAATTAATAAAAATTGGAAAATGTGTTCCTGGTTAGGGTATCTACATCCAGAAGAGTTTCCAAATTTTGATCCGAAGTTCCAACTCAGCACTTAGGATCACAATTTGCATTTTCAACACGAAGTGGCAGTTCCAACCAGATATACCCAACTAAAGCCCTTCCAGTCACAAAGAATTACCATACCAGACACCCCCTGTTAGATAACTGACTCTTCCTCAGCCCTGATGGCCTTTTAGTGTAATTGGGCATGTCAGGAAATATCCACTGCTGCCTACAGGTCAGCTGCCTTCTGCACACTCTGAGAGGACCTGATTACCAAGAAGTTGTGTCTGACTCCAGTCTTACATCTAAAACACTCTTGAATGCTCAGGTCTGATTCACATTTTCTGTGAGTAGCTTTGTTGTACTTCAGGCTTAGGTTAGTCTTGCTAATTAATTTTCAAGAGTAAGATATGCTTTTCGAAAAAAATGTTTTATGATTTACAAAGCAAACTTTCATGAGAAAGCATGTGTTACTCATAGCAATAAGTACGTAAGTCATACAGGAGTAAGAGACAACTACTCAGCTCAGAGAAAATGTATCATGATCAGGCCTGGAAATGCAAGTGTAGTGCACACCTATGACAGATGTGAGACACAGCTACTCATAGAAAAAGCTTTGTGAATCAGGCCCTGAAACTTTAACACTGCCATTATTTACTCCTATTCATCAACTCACATCTAATCTCCCCTCTCTTGATTTGTCCAGCTGCCTTTGAATATTATTTTTACATTTTTTCCAAATACCAAATTTCCATAAGACATTTTGCATCCTGATTAGTTTGCACAGGTCCACAAATAACTGCTACAGAAAAACGTGGGCTCTCTGCGAACTACTTCGGGAAGAGAATTGTCTAAGGATACTTGCAAATATATAATAGTACCATATTTAGTAATAAAATACTGAAAGATAGATGCTACAAACCTCGTCTGTGTTCAATGTGAAATCAATACAGAAATATTACAAGGTAAAAGTTCTAAAAGACTTGGCCTCCATACCAGTTGCCATTGGAGTTTAACTGTTTGTCTTATTATGAGTTTGATGTAAAGGTACCTTGTAGAAATTCCCTTTATCAACCATGATAGGGCTGCAGCAGGAAGCTTGAGATAACAGTGATTGACTGGGAGTTGGACTGGATGTCATCCCAGTAGGAATATAGTACAAACCCTCCAGGGGGTTGTCTGGCTGGTTAACATGCACTTCCTGCTTTGGAATATGGGTGCAATTGCCACTGGTGATTTGATGCTCATGTCTGTGTTGTTGATTCTGCAGATGGTCAGGATGAACATGCGGCATTGTCAATGGAGGAGAAAAGCCTGGAAATCCTGGGTATGGTAAGTAAGATGATCCATAACAGTCAGAACTCAAAACCATAGGCGGAAATGGAGCCTGATAAAACCCAGCATGTGAAGGTACCGGGAGAGGTGGTATCAGTACTTCAACATATTGGCCTGTTTCTGGATCATAAAGCATTTTGAGATGAGGGTTTCTCGGTGGTTCAATATAGTAGCATTTTCCACTATCGGGATCAATCAACATTTTTCTCTGCACCTGGGGATGATGCACACAAGGTATGCCACGACATGAAACACCTCTGTTACATTGGATTGATTCGTCACTCACTTGCGCAGAACGGGCAGTTAATTTCGCAGGAAGAGTCTGAGGATGTTTTCGGTTGGGTTTAACATTCTCGAAAGATTCGCCCAAAAGGGATTTCTCCTGCAGTATTTCTTGGGGATCTTTTCCTGGTGTACCCGACTGTGAAAGATCAGATTCTCCTTGTGTGAAGAAGGAGAAATTTGAAATTGAAGATGCGGTGCTTGAAGCCCCTGAAGCAGTGCTGGATTGTGGAAGAGTGGACCCTGACGAACCCGTCTCCACTGATTTCTGTTCTTGGAAAGGAATTGAAAAATAAGGTGCATTTCCAGGTTGGGCGGGTGAAGAAGCATCTTCGTCAATATTTTGTACTTTACGTAACAATTCTGGATTCATATCTAGTTGTTGAGCTTGTACAGAGGTTGATGACAAAACAGAAGATCCAGACAGTAATTTTGCTTCTTTCTTGTATCCTGGAAAAATATTCGGAGGAACGCTGTACTCGGGGTCACAATCCTCATACAAGTGTGCAAGGTTGTCATGTTTCTGAGTGGTATCACATATCTTATTTTCATTTGCGTCCCGTTCCACGACTGACTGTATGTTGTCATTGACAGATGCATTAGTGACAGTTTCTAGGTTCACTGGCACTGTTGATTTTCCCGCAGAGTTGAACTGATGATGCGCTTGTTCACAATTACCCCTGGGCAGATCGGGACTCAGTGGTCTATTTTCATGTTCTGAATGTAAAGGACTAAAAATGGCCTTATTGATCTCCTGTAGTGCGGCTTTGTTAGTTTCAGCAAATACATTTTCCGGTAATGATGAGTCTGTATTAATGTCTGTGAAAGAGTCACGAGAAATCCATGGTGGGATACTTGGTTCGGGAGTGACACCATCATTTGGACCATTCCAGGTAGTTCCGTCAGTCTCTTTGATGTGACCTGATGAAGTGTCACTGATGTCATGACTACCAGGAGCAGGGACTGTACTGCAATCATAGGAGTTTACCTGGGTTAAACAAGAAGACTTCAAGTCCTGTTTGGCTTCTGTTAGTAGGTCTTCTTCGGCAACTGAACGGTCAGATTCTGGGTTATTTAGACATTGTGGAGGTTTACTGTTTATTCTAAAATTCAAATGAGATTCCTTCATGACTACTTTTTCACCTATGTTCAAAGTACGTTGTATAGTTATGTGGCTAATTTTTGATTGACTTCCCACTTCAGATTTTGTCTGCTCAACTGGATCTTTATTTTCGCAAAGCACATTTATACTTTCTCTTGCGTATGAAGGCGCAATATTGTCCAGTGGAGAGCTATTGAGTGAAGCATTCTCTGTCCCAATCACATTTGTGGTGTGGGCATTCACACTTCTGCTGTGCTGCTGAGGACTTTTCTCATCTTGCACGGTAAATTGTGATCCTTTTGACTCAGCGTTGTCAAACTTTGGTTTTTCATTCAGTGAGGTCCTATTTTGTGAAACATCTTTTTGGCATATTGCTTTGCATTGTATGAAAGAAGGTGCTAGTGAAAGTTGTCCTTTATGTAAGGAGTCTGATGCCTTCGTCATTGTAGTTTCCTGGTTATGTGAAGTCTGGCCTGTACTGCTAGTGGATTTTTCAAAGCCTACACTACAAGATTCTTTCTTTAGTTTGGAGATGTCTCTTGTTTGGCACATCCAAGATTGTGGTTTGTTTCTGTCTTCTGTGGCTTCCCAGTTATCAGAGTAAGAAGATTTATTTACGTTAGCATCACTATCACAAAACAGGTTGGCTGATGATGAAGCAATAGGAGATAAGATCTCGTGGTCTGTAGCTGACACTGTTTTTGTCCCCGCATCAGATTTGCGTTGTAAATTAATAACTCGACAGATGCTGAATGTGTTGTTCTTCTGCTCACTGTTTGCTTGTGGCATTAGCTTTATTTGTGGTGTCTTTGATGTAAAGACGTTCACTGATGGCAAATCGTTCTCCGAACTATCGTCTCTTTTTTCATCCCTACTTAAAACCTTCCTATATTGGTTAGCAGTTCTTTTTGCGGGGCCTGGCCTCAATCTATTCATTACGGCGGTAGCACTGAGTGGTTTACAGTTAAGCTGCTGTGTGATGGATTCTGATTTGACGTCAGTCTTATGTTCTTCCCTCTTTTCTTCAGCCTCAGTTTTCGTCTCGCCAGAACTCCATTGCAGGCGGTTGGCACGGGTGTGAAAGGTCCTCAGCTGTCCAACTTTCTCATTATTTACATGTTTGCGATTTTGTTTGCGTGCATTGGTCAAAGCATTATCTCCTGGAGAAAAATCTGAGTATTGCTTGAAGAAGCTGGAAGTGTTAGGAAACACACATTTCGACGAAGACCTCTTAGAGGAATTGCGCGGCAGGGCTTTAGAGTAACAGTCGCTCTCTGGCTTTGATGGACCACTTGTTTCATTGTCTATGCGCAGCCCAGTGTTTTTGCCACAGCCTGATGAGTGTGCTAACAAGACATCTTTGGGCAATAGTTGCTCCAGTCGGAGACTGCTCTCACTCTGCATTTTTCTAGCCAATACATCTTTGACATGGCACGATGCAAACCTGGAATTATATGCTGCTTTATCTAAAGACACTGCACGGAGACATCTTCCCTTCCCTTCTGGATCTTTAGTTGCACCAGAATATCCATTCAGACCACCGTTACTGTTTTGTAAAAGTTGCTCTTTGTTATCCAATTCCGCCGATGGCTGAGCAGGTGCATGAACAGCGGGGCACACGTTCTTTTCGTTTTTCTCTCTGCGCTTAAGCAGAATTTTGCGCTTCGGGACTGTTTTCTTCGAAGAGTCTTTTTTCGCGGCATAGTTTTCAAGGTTAACATCAACACATTCAAAATGCTCTCTCCCGCTCTCATCGGACACGTTCTGCACCGGAGTTGCCTTGGGAGGCGCAAACGCCACGTCTTCCTCAGAATGGCACGTGAACTCCGCAGCGCGCAAAATAGTGCGGTTTGTGGCCGGTTTATGGCTGTCCCCACAATGCACCAGGCTGGGAGCCGCGGTGCCCCACTCCCGGTGCGTGTGCAGGTAACGCTCCTCCGGACATGACAGGCTATGAAACGACAGAGCCGTCAGCCTCCGGACCTCGCTGTCAGCCTCGTCCGAGTCACTCATCGCGCCTGTTTTCAGCAGCACACTCCGCGCGCACTCCGCTTTACTACTTACAGGGAAATGGCCTTGTCCACCCGGGTCCCTTGTACCCCAACGCTGTGCACGCAAAGGAAGGGAGTCGTCTGATTTTTTGCAAATCCATTTATAAACCGCGGTCTGGAAAGTTAGAACGTCTGTGTCCAGGCATTTTTTTTCTCTTTGTGTGGGGGCCCAGGAGGGCAGTTATTTTAAGCAGTGACTGACGGCTGAACCTGTTGTCGGTCTGTGCCAAGCCGCCCCATCAGCCGTCCGCCTACGTTCCGGCTGCAGCACTTGCTGTGCTGTTGGTGTCTGTTTGTTAGGTGCGTGACCTCTTACTCGTGACTGTCGCAGATTCAACTGGGCTTTTTACTTCTATTAAGGGTTTCACAAGCCCTGGATTCATCATTGTCCACCCTCCCTTATCTTTTGCTTATTTCTATTCTCAGAAAGTCATATTACGGATATTTTAACGTGGCCATTTATTGCACCGATTTCAGTGACTCAATCGTAAACTACTACATTGCCTACTCTTTATTTAATGCATGGCCATGCACACGTACAACATATTCAGACGACTCCAAGCATGCAGTAATTTCACTGTAAAGGATGTGTGAAGTGAGCAGGCACAATCACAAATACACTGCAGAATTTATGTAGCGCTGTCTAGTCATGACTAGGACAGTATGTGCCTCGCTTAGTATTGGTTTCCTGGACGGCCTTTGGGAGTGTTGGGTTGAGCAGAGTGTTGGTTTTAGGATGACCTATATGGAACGTGGTGGGTAAAGTGTGTAAGGGGGAGATGTGTTCTAAATGTAGTGCTATGTTGTCGCAGTGCCTAAGCACGAAGGACGCCATTGTGAGTCAACAGGAACGCTATCCCCACATTGGATCTGACTGCATTCCCTGACCTCAAATTACCAGGCCCACAAATCCCGGACCAGATAATCCCAGTTCCAGAAACACTTGTCCCAATTTAACTGGGTGCATATCCCCACCAGGTGAAACAGGGGTCAAAGGCACAGCCCAGCCTCTGTCTGACCCCTGCAGCACCACTAGGGAGCAGACAACACACTCCTCTCCCCCGCATTGTCCTGCCCTTTTTTGCCTGCAGCCGACTCGCTTCAATCCCTTCGCCAGCATTTACCACCTTCTAATACAGGTAGTAGATATTGAAAACAAGCTGGTTAGTTGGCGTTGAAGGAGGAATTTCAAGTGGAAAAGGGCCCAATACTCCCAGGTTCGCATGCTATTCCCCTTTTAGGCGGGATTAACTTGTAATGTCTGTTAATTGGTATGCCAGCCAGAATCTGAGATTCTGGCCCCCAATATCCCTGCACAAAATAATAGACAACTTGTAATGAGGCCTGAAGTATTGAGGAATAGTGTGAGTGTAGACAATGCTGATGCAGACTTATGTGGTTAATTATAACAAGGAAGTTAAAAACATAGACAAAGCCAAGCTGTTAGAGCTCAAACGTCTTCAGACTGATTGTCAGTAACTCTTCATGGTGGAAGATTTCAATTATTTAGCAGTTTGAACAGGGAAGTAGTTTCTCCTGGTACGAGATTTGTTGAAGGAAGGGACAGCTAGCAGTGGGCCCATCCTGAATCAAACTGGTCTGATTTGATGGTAGTCATGGACTATTTGTTGAAGTAAGCAGGGCCCTGACCCATGGATGGCACTATGAGCTGGACACCATGCTTTGAAAGATATACTCCTAGCAAAAGGCAGCCAGTGTAGAGACTGAAGAGCAGGGAAAATGCATGAACTTTTATGGAGGTTAGGGAGTTGTCTTGAAGCTGCATTCCAGATTCTTTGTAGCTTTTTGATCACTTAGTTGGCTGCTGTGAGGTATAAACCATTGTTGAAGTCCAGACGGATGAGGACTAGACTAAAGGTGGCTTGTATCTTTTGGTGGAATCCTAAGTAAAGAGAGTTTTTTCCCATGCATCGGATCATGTAAAAGCACCATTTTGTGATTTGCTTCTCTTGACGTATCAGGGATGGGCTTGAGTCCCAGTGCTTAATTTGTGCCAGTGTTAGTCAGTGCTCGGCACCTGTACTTATGTCTTTACATGGCACGCACACATTTATGAGGACCCACAACATGGTGGCACTGTCAGTCTATTTAAAAAAAAAAAAGGGGCTGGGTGTTTAGCAATCTGATATACAATTAAAAATAACTATAATAATAATACCAGTGTGCTCAAGCCATTCTTACATCTTTATGTCACCTGGTATAGTCCAAATTGTCATATTTGTAGGAGTGAGATGGTTAGTAGTAGGCATTCATACTGTGGTATTTGGCAGCTTTGGTAGGGCCTATAGTTACTGCAAGCTACAATGGCCTCCTGAGAAATATCTTGGGACCTGGCACTTAATGTTTAAGCACTGTTGAATCACTGATCAAGAAATAATTCTTAATTTTGAATGGTGGGTTAGGAGGTGGGCTGAGCTGTTTTGGCCATATGGTGGATAGGTGGTAGGTAGTCCATTTCCCACAGGTTGGTATCTCAGTTTTAGATCTATTTAGCTTCACATAATTTGTTTGTGTGTTCTGATCTACAAATAGGAGACACTGGTTAATGACTGAGGAATCTTTGTTGGGTGGGTGGTGAATTTTTAGATTCATTTGTGTTTCATCCCCCGTAGTTGCAGCAGCTGCGTTTGAAGCAAGATATCAACTCCATCATATGTCTGTGATGCATGTTAACGAAGAGGGAGCAGATAGTGGATTCTTGAGGGACTCCTGGCCCAGATGGAAAAGGGTCAGAGCAAAAAGGAAGGAGAATAAAATGAGTGCTCTATTTGTGACAAAGGACTCAGTCCAACACACGACAGTTCATTGAATCCCATTGGATTCCAGTCTCCTTAGCAGAGTGGGATAACGTACCGTATAAAAGGCAGAAGATAAATCTTAAAGTAGGAGTGCCACTTCTCTTTTTTTAATCGTTTGTAGTTTTGGTGTCATACCATACTGCAAATAGTGCAAATTCTGTCCTTCTTCTTGGATGGAATCCTGTTTGGATGTTGGAGAGCAGATCATTTTGTTCAGTGTAGGATGATAGGTGAACATAAAGCACTTTCTCAGTCAGAGTTTCCTAGAAGATTGTTGCAGATAGTTGGAAATGGGGTGTCAAAGTTTTTTAGAATAGGTTTGATGTATGCAGTTTGTGTTCCTCTGGGAATATACCTGAGACCATAGAGAGTTCGATGATGGGTCTGGATGGGATGGCAGCAGAGCTACTGATGGGCATGTCCTTGAATGTATGGGTTAGGCAAAGGTCTGCTGGTGATTCTGGTGGTGATTCACCATTCTGCTGGGGATTCCTGTGTGATATTGGTGAAGTCATTTGTAGCTGGCTGGTTGAGGGATAATATATTGAGTGGAGGCAAGGTCAGTGGGGAGGGGCAATGTGTGGGTTGACCAATTGGTCCTTATTGGTTTTATCTTCAGGATGTTTTTCCTATTCCTTGACTTTGTAGATGAAGTGTGCCTGGATGATTTTGAAGGTGGAGTCTTCTTGGTTAAAGATATTAGCAATAATCTTATGAAGTTCCTTGGTTGTACTTGAAGCATCATGTAGTGGCGCCTTTTCACCTTCATTACTGTAATTTAGTAGGCATGTACATATTTGTATTGATTTTCTGAGAGTAGTACAAACGAATTAAGGTGAAAAGAAAACTTATATCGTACTGTGTACTTATACAGCATTTGGTGGTGCATTAGGTGGTGCATTAGGTGGGTAAAATCGATACAAGCGAGTATGACTCCTTGTTGTATAATTATGATCAGGTGAGTATCTGGTGTTATTCTATTTTTACAAAAAATATTCATCAACATTGGCTGTATTTTTTTAAAAGCTCAACGGGTAACTCATCAGGTGGGTGGGTGAAGTTAATATTGATATCTCCAAATTCTTCTAACAGTTAAAGTAGACATTTTGCTGACTTTGCTGAGTGTCTCAAAAAGTCTAGCACATCACAGCCATACAGAGATACAGCATGCATAGTCTTACCCACTGTGATTCCATACCGACCCAATTTTTTGCTAAGAAGATATGAAAGTGGATCAATTACTAGTACAAACTACTTGGGGGAGGGGGCGGAGAAGGGGCAGCCTTGTTTTGTCCCTCTATCTGGCTCCCATTGCTCAAAGGCAATGGAACTGGTTTTCAGTCTTGCTATCGGCTATGCAAATGACAATTTCACCCAGTTTACTAAATTGGGTCAACCTTTTTTGTTCTTATTCCATGACATTGAATCAAGGGCGTTTGTGGTGTCCAGAGAAGTAAAAGTTAGTTTCTCAGCACTGTCCTCAATCAATCAATCAATCAATCAGGGGTTGGTAAAGCGCAGCTACTCACCTGCGAGGGTCTCAAGGCGCGGGGGGGTAAAGAGGGGAGAGGGCGGCTCCGTTGAGTGCTGGGGTCATCCGAAGAGCCAGGTCTTGAGGTCCTTCCTGAACTGGAGCAGTGTGGGGACTTGATGGAGGTAGAGGGGGAGGTAGTTCCGGACCTTGGTTGTGAGGTAGGAGAAGGACTTTCCTCCTGTTCTGGTTTTGTAGATGCGTGGGACGGTGGCCAGAGAGAGGTCAGCTGATCGGAGGTGTCTATTGGGTGCGTGGAAGGAGAGGCGGTTGTTTAGGTATGCTCGTCCGATGTTGTGGAGGGCCTTGTATGCATGAGTGAGGAGCTTGAAGGTTATTCTTCTTTCGATGGGGAGCCAGTGGAGATCACGGAGGTGTTGGGTGATGTGGTTGTGACGGGGGATGCCCAGGATCAGTCTGGCTGCAGCGTTTTGGACGGTCTGGAGTTTGCAAAGTAGTTTTTTGTTGATTACAGCTTAGAGAGCGTTGCCGTAGTCCAGTCTGCTACTGATGAGGGCGTGCCTGACTGTTTTTCTGGATTCGGGTGGGATCCATCTGAAGGTCTTTCGGAGTATGCGGAGGGTGTTGCAGCAGGCCGAAGACACGGCGTTGATCTGGCGGTTCATCAGTCAGAGTCTAGTATGATGCCGAGGTTTTGTGCCTGGTCCATGGGGTTGGGGTGTTTCCGAGGGTGGGGGGCCCCCAGGTGTCGTCCCATGCAGAGGGGGTGGAGCCAAGGATTAGGACTTCTGTTTTCCCTGAGTTGGGTTTCAGGCAGCTCTTCTTCATCCAGGTGGGACGGCTTTCATCCCTTCTTGGAAGTTGTGCCTGGTGATGTTGGGTTCTTTTGTGAGGGAGAGGATGAGCTGGGTGTCGTCGGCGTAGGAGACGATGTTGAGCCCTTGGTTTCTGACGATGGTTGCGAGGGGGGCCATGTAGATGTTGAAGAGGGTGGGGCTGAGGGAGGATCCCTGGGGCACTCTGCATCTGGCCTCTGTTGGTTCCGAGAGGTAGGGCAGGAGTCTGACTCGCTAAGTTCTGCTTGTGAGAAATGAGTATATCCAGCCGAGTGCCTTTCCGCGGATGCCGGCGTCATGGAGTCTGGTGGCTAGTGTGCGTTGGGAGACAGTGTTGAAGGCGGCCGAGAGGTCCAGGAGGATGAGGGCTGCCATTTGGCCCTGGTCGAGGAGGGAGCGAATGTCATCGGTGGCGGAGAGGAGGGAGTCTCTGTGCTGTGGTTTCTGCGGAATCCGGATTGGGAGATGTCCAGGACGTTGTTGGCTTCGATGAAGTTTGCTAGCTGGGTGTTGACGGCCTTTTCTATGACCTTGGCTGCTAAGGAAGCAGGGATATGGGTCTGAAGTTCGTGAGGTCCGTCAAGTCTGCGGCAGGTTTCTTCAGGAGGGGGATGACTTTGGCGTGTTTCCAGTTGTCAGGAAATGTGGCGGTTTCGAGTGAGCAGTTGATCGTCCGGCATAGTTTGGGTGCGATGGCTCTGTGAAAGATGTGGGGTGGGCAGGGGTCAGAGTGGGCTCCCGAGTGGATGCTCTTCATGGTCTTTATGGTGTCTTCGGTCGTGAGTGGGGTCCAAGTGAGCAGGGTCTGTTGGGTGGCGTCGCTGGGGCTGGGGTGGTGCGGAGGTCTTGGTTGTCGAAGTTGTCGTAGATCATCTTAATCTTGAGGTAAAAGAAGGTGCTGAGTCTGTTGCAGAGGTTTTGGGAGGGTGGGACGTCTGTTGTTTCGCTGCCGGGTTTGATAAATTCCTTGATGATGGAGAAGAGTTCTTTGGAGTTGTGGGCGTTGGTGCGGATTCTGTCTTGGAGGAAATTCTTCTTTGTGGATTTGATAAGTTGGTGGTGTGTTGTGGTGGCTGCTCTGTAGGCGGTGCGTGTTTCTGGGGTTTTGTTGTTCCTCCATGTCTTTTCGAGTCGTCGGCAGGAGCGCTTGGATTCTTGGAGTGCAGGGGTGAACCAGCTTGCTTTCTTGATGTGTCGTCCTGTGGCTCTCTTGAGGGAGGCAAGAGTGTCGGAGCAGTTCGTGATCCAGCAGTGGAGGTTGCGTGCCGCGTTATTGGCGTCTTGCGTCGTCTTTGGTGGGGTGCTGATGAGGGCAGAGATGAGCTGGTCTCCAGTTCCCCCATAGCAATATTAAGCATATAATATTCGGGAGCATGCTTCGTTCTGGAAGAAATTCACACTAGTCCTCATTAGTACTTTTGTAGAACTTTGAGCAGTATTGCAGCATCAGTTTGTTCTTTTGGTTTTATTTTTTCCATGTCTTTGACTTGGAAAAATCCATCATAAAATTTTTTCAACTGAAATAATCCTCTACAGTTTAATTTAATTTAACATTTTTTAAATTTGAAATAATTGAAGCAAGTAGCCTGATATTTGTAGTGTCATTTTTAATTCGACATCCAACAGTTACTTCATGGTTGACAAGGATTTTGAAAGGTTGAAAGGTTAAAATGGATAATCAACACGTTTCACCTCTCAGGCAATGGAGCTTGGGCTTTCACAAGGCTGTAAATAAAAGGGATACCTTAATGTACTACTGATATCATAGAAATCTAAATTGTATATAAATGTAAATATAAATTGCTTACCAACAAAAAACACACCATACATCGCAATTTAAAAAAATAACATGAAATGCATGAAAAGTGGAAACATTTATCTAGTGTATATTTTAGTAATAGTGGGCACATAAATAATTAAAGGTATTAGTGAGATGAAATGGCAGGATGCACAATTTAACATTACTTGGTAACCAGTTGATGAAAACAAATTCTAAAATTGTTCTATAATGCATTGATATGCATTTTGTAAGGGATGCACATGTTCAATATCACAAGGAATAGTAATCCTGTTGGGGGCGAAGGTAGAAATTGGTTGGAATAATTTGAGTAACAGTCAAGGAACCGTATAGGGGATGTTTTCTGCATCGTTTGGTCATTTTCTCTGTGAAATTTAACCCACCTATTGGTATCGATCCGCATGGCAGAACTCCATTGTTATATAGGCTTTTTTAAGCTTTAATGCATGTTTCCCTCTTAATACGCATACTTCCGTGAGAGTCTTACCCACGTTCATGCCATAGTGAGCGTTATTTTGCCCGTTCTCCTGAATTTTGCTGTTGTGTAATCATATCCATTGTTCATCTAGAAAGCGGTTATATATATTTAGACTTCTATTTTTTAATCCAGGATGTAGCTCTGTTTCCATCAAAGTTTATTCTAATGTTAGTGGTTCTTCCCTCTGTTTAATTCCCTTTCATCCTTGACAGTAGAGTGAGTGTTTCTATAACTCAACTCCCATACAGTTTTTCTGCAATTACAGCTATCTAATTTCTAGGAAGCGACTAGCCTGCAACCATTTATTCCACACTTACCGCTTTATCCAACGGTGGTTGACAATATAACCTTGAATCACTATTTCTTATGTTGTATTGCTGGATTTTAGCATTTTATAGGGATTGGTACCTAGATCAAACCGTCTTTGAATATTTTTTACTTTATTTCAACACAGCCGTATCCTTTTCCGAGCTAGTCCGCTAAGTATTGGCCATGCTCATAGTCACTGTTTCTGGTAGTATTCTTTGGATCTAATCACCGTGCTCATTGGGCAGGTGGAAGTTTGTTGACCATATCTATTCTCACACAATAGTTGAGTCATTGTAGTATATTATCCCATTTCAAGATGGTGGCTGTTTTTCTCTTCGTCCTAATCCGTGCATGCACATGTGCTGTGTCTTTGAAATTTCCCTTGCTAGTTCCAGTGTCAGTTTTTTCCCCTCTGGCAATGACATTCAGTAAGAGTCTACAGATTGATTCACTTTATCTTTTATAAACTGATTTTACTTATGATTGTGACTGATTGACTGCCCGTTGGTTCCCTCTGCATAGACATAGATCCATGTGGATGGTACAACGTTGCTTGTCCATGCTTGAGTTGTATTTTTAAGAAACAACATAATACTGATTTACATTTAAGGACTGTCACCACATATACGTAACGTTTATTATATATATGGAGTCCCCCACCCACGAGTGATTTATGGATGAAGAGCTATCCGCCTATTTGCATTGTGTGTGAATGACTGGTCCACAATGTGTTTAATGTGTTTTCACCCTCTTGTGGTGTACTTCTAATTGACACCTGGTATACTTCTGTGCATTGAATTCTTTTATTATATGTCTATACACATGTGCATATTGATGTTTTTGTATTTTTATATAGATTAAGAGTCAAAGTCATTTTTAGGTCTCGGCTAGACAGCGCATGCCCTGTCTCTTCAAGACCTGTTGTTTACAGTTAGTGGGCTACAGCCCACCCATAGCTTACCATTTGTTTCCTGCAACCTTGCTCTCATAGCCTTCATCCCATTTGTCATGACATGCAATCGTCTTTTTGTGTTTGGCCCCCTCTTAGAGCATGGACCAAGTACTTGTGTCCATCAGCAAGCAGGAGAAGCTGCAATGTTTCCAGGCAGAATGTGAATTAGAGCAAAATCGAACTGAACAGTATATAAAGCCCTAATCTGAAAAGATTTTAAAATGAGAGTGATTTTGAAAACTAGGGCCCACTACCTATGCACTCTGAGCCGTCTACTGGCAACTTTTAAACATATCGTTGGTGGGCGAAAATACAATTAACAAGCATTGGCATAGCCAATAGGTCTCGCCTTTGGGACCTTATAAGTGTTTATCCATGCAACAGTTGATGATGTTGCACAAAGGATATTGTGCTGGATAACTAAACACTTATAAGGTCCCAAAGGCGAGAACTATTGGCTATGCCAATGCTTGTTTCACTTGAGGTTCAATACTTTTCAATCCACAGCCTGAAGATTTGTGTAATCTGGGAATAGTTCTGCTATAAGTGTCGGTAAGCAGTGCGGTTCTGAAAATCCTTGCAAAGGTGAAAGGTGAGGGACATTGATTGCATGTAGTTGAGCAGGGCCCCTTCATCGCACCTTGCAGGGGGGCCCCCTAAAGTTTTCTTACGCCACTGTATTCATCAGGGCAAAATATATCACGTAGCATGAATGTTCGTGGTTTAACATGGATTTTGGTGCTTTTCAACCCCCAAATCAACATGTTCCTGTATTTGTTGGCCATATTCCCCTTCCCTCCCCCTCTTCGCCCCCCAATAAATGCAAACAGGTTTGCACTGCCGAAATTTATCCTATGGATACTTTAATACAAAACTCATAAATCCAGTATATGTGGTAACAAGACCTACTGCACATATCTGACACTATTTGTCTACTTGAAGGGCACCGTGCCTCATAGAACATAGAGGTCCCAACCAGTTTATTCCGTCTGGAATTTTTTTTTTATTCTGGGACTTGTAGTTCTAGCTTTATAATACGTCAAACAGCAGGACTACAGATCTCTGCAGGCAACGACAAAAATCTGGACTGAATGAGCCATTCACGTATGGAACCGGGTAAATTCGAAGTCCTGACCTGATAACTTCAGCGTGCTAATTCTTTATTGGACGTTTGTGGGAGCCTGCAATGGTGTGATCTTTTGATGATCGTATCCATGAATTATTCTGTTCTGGTATAGGTTTATCACGGCTCACGTGCATAGCAAAGTTACTATCTCTCAGTTCTAACGACTGTTCTGCACCTCTGCAGCCCGCCCCCTTGCTGTCACAGTGGTTAATATCACGTCCTCTTTCTATATCCACAGTCAAGCTTTTCTGTCTAGCTATTTGTCTGTCCTCTTTCTATGTTTACTGTTGACAGATCAATACTGTTCTCCGGCTCCGACGCTGTACTGGTTCTCATGGACACTGAAGATGGCGCCTAGAGGTGATTGTCACACAGAGACTGGGAACCAAAAAAACATGAGGCGAGTTAAAAGGGGGGGGCAGAAAGAGCGTGCAAAGAGGCATACTGGCCATGACGAGGCGGCAGCTAGATCTTTTAGGAGAAGAACTGGAGTAAAGTGCTCTGAGAAAGGGGCATGGAGAGAGGGACATCGAAAGTGGATGTAGGGTGAGCTGTAGAGTTTGAGGGGTCAAGTGCAGGCCAGGGAGAGTGCGTATGGAAAGAAGAATGGGTAACAATGTGTGAAAGGCTATTTAGAGGAGGAAAAGAAGATAAGAGAAAGGATAGGAAGAATGGATGACAAATTGAGGATTTCCCGGGAGAGGTGCAATAAATTAATCGGCGGTAAGTGAAGAGGGGACAAATACTTCTGAAGGGACTCACATTTTAAAGACCCGACCCTTTTATTTTTGCTTAAAATTGTTAATTTCCTGCTGTGACCCTCGGAAGTATCGTTTGAGTCTAAGCCATGTCAAGTAAATGTTCAAGTCGGACCGGCATTTCAATACTAGTGGTCAAGAACTGCCAGGGCTTTCGAGGAGGAATATTTGCCCCTGTGCTTATCTCTTAACATGCATATGGCTCTAGTGCATCCGAATGCTCAGCCAATTGTGTTATTTTGAGCGGTTCTTCCACGTCCCCCATAAAATGTGTTGATAATTGGGAATGAATTGATCAATGTTACATTATCAGCAGGTCACGTTGTGCTTAACGAAACACTTTGCATGCGGAGGCATCGGAGGAGAATATTGAGTGATGCGTGCGTGCGAGGTGAGCCCGCGAGTGGTGCGCCCGCGCGCGCTTGGGAGAGCAGTCTGCTCATTTCCAAGCACTGCACTCGTGCTTGTGGCGCGCCCCTGCTCGCTCCCGCAAGGTGGATGCCGCCACAAGCACGAGTGTGTGCTTGGAAATGAGCAGAGCGACGGCTAAAGGCCCTCCTATGCAGTGCATGCGCGCTGCGTAGGCGAGACCTAAAAAGGAGGAAGCTGCTTAAAACGACAATTAGAGCACATGGCATTATGGTCATGCCAATTAACCCAGGAACGGTTTACTCAACATTGCAGTAACAGACTAGTATGAAATGATGCTAATATGCAGTGAAGCAATTTGTCAATATAGCAGTTGTTCGCTTGGAAGGACACAAATTTTATGCAAAGACAAAAAAAAATATTACTGAAAATGAATACATTTCCGGCGTCCAGATGGCAAGATGTCGGCTGTCTAATCACGGCCGCTGGGAGCCCTCCCGTTCGGACGCTCCGTAACCGCGTTTTCCAGCCCTCTTTGTGTTCAGCATGCTCTGTTGAAAAGTGAGCGCTGCCGCCGGACGCACGAAACGCTGTGCGAGGATTGTTGGTGCTTTCTCGCACCGGGCGGTCCTGGTCTGCCGTGTTTGGAGCCGCTCTGGCTGGCGGGCAGTCTCTTTCATTAGCGGTGTAGCCGTGGCCGGTAGCGGTGCTCTCGCGGCTCCTATTTATGCAATGCCTCCAGCCAAGGCGAAAACAGTCAAAACCCGCATGGAGACTGGAGCAGTCGCTAAGAAGCCACAGCAAAGGTGGACCAGGGCTGTTCAGCAAAAGGACCTCCTGTAGTGGAAACAGAAGGCATCTGGCCTAATTTTTCTAAGAACCCCCCCTGCACCACTATGAGGGATTCAGGGAAGACCCCTAACAGGAAAGCCTTACCGGTGCTAGATCAGCCCTCCCCCACAAGCCTGGCCCCCCCAAGCGCAAAATGCCGGATCCAGCAGTTTACACCAGGCGGAAGATGCACTTTCTGGGACACAGCTACAACTGACACCTTCGGACTTTGAGGTGAGCCAAACTCTAACTCTTGGCAATATAGAGGGGCAAGAGGCAGTGCAGGTTCCAGAAGGTTCTGGTGGTAAGGGGGGGCTATCTCTGCAACCAGTAGCGGCCCGTGGTGGGAGTGCTGCCGGGCGGTGACGTGGGGCGGGGGAGGGGCAGGGTGGGGGTAGAACTACGGAATACGGCCGAATAGAGGTAAGTAAACATATAAATAAATAAAACTACTTCGTTGCGCGCTGCATCGCCAAATGCGATGCAGCGCGCAACGGAATTAGTTTTATTTATTTATATGTTTACTTACCTCTATTCAGCCGTATTCCGTAGTTTACTACCCCCCACCCAGCCCCTCCCCCGCCCCACGTCACCGCCTGGCAGCACTCCCACCACGGGCCGCTACTGTCTGCAACAGAATGAAGATGAGCTAACTATGGCAGGGGGAAATGAGATGTCTCAACCGGCTGGTCTCTCTGCTAAACAGGGTGGGTCAAGAGGAGAAATTGCTATCAATCGAGGGGCGGAGGCAGAAGGCGGAGATAAGTTCTTTTCCCTATCTGACATCTCAGACTGGTCTGATTCAGGCAGCCAGGGTCAGGTATCGGACTCCAGTAACTCCAATGGGGGGCAAGATGAAACTTCGGCTGCTGTTGCCACAGTTAAGAAGGGGAGGAATCCTCATGACAGAGGTAGTAAAAAGGAAAAGAAAACTCGGGGTCTTCTCTGGGATTACTCTATCTCCCCCGTTTAGAAGGCAACATGGCCACAGCTGGAAGCAATGCAGGTGAAGTTGAACCTATCTCTTTGAAATCTATATACCAAAGTATCATGGCCCATAGAGATGAAACGCACATTGAAAGTCGGAGGGTCCAGACAGCGTGCAGGAAGATGCAGGGGGCCATTCCTAAGATTTCAAAGACTTGCTCCGAGTTTCTGCGAAGAATGGATGAGGTAGAAAGCAGAGTCAATGTGCTGGAAAATGAAGCCTCAACCCATAAAGAGATGACAGTGTCACTGGAGAATCAAATGTCAGACACCCGTTGGAAGCCGGAGGAGTTTGAAAATCAAATGAGACGCAATAACTTGAGTCTTTGGCATTCCAGAGGGGGCTGAGGGGGGCAATGCTTTAAAATTCACTGTTGATCTTTTGAAAGGGGCACTTCCTGAGCTGGGGAACTGGGACTGGGCTCAAGAAATACAGCGTGCTCATAGGTTCCCATTCAAGCAGAAGAATCTTCATCACCAGCAGGGAATAAACCTCATGCTATCTTGATCTATGTAGGGAACTTCCTCCTTTGCCAAGCAGTTTATGATCTAGCCCACCCGGACCGACAACAGTCTTTTAATGGTCATACCTTTTTTGTGAGGCCTGATTATTGTCATTCGACAGTAGAACGCAGCTGGCGACTTCGCCAGCTGATGCAACCTTTTCAGAATAAGGGAGCTCAGGTGTTTTTATTGAATCCAGCCAAACTTAAAGTAATTTGGAGGGAAATCCCTCACTTTTTTTCATCAGACATTCTAGCTAAGGAATTTTTGCAATCCCTTGAGTAAATTCTATGTATGTTGGAGGGAATTAGCTATGTTTCTGGTTTTTTGCTCTTACCATATATCTGTGGTGTTTCCTCTCTTCTGTTTTCTTGGTTATTTTGGGCACTAGCAATAGCATTTTTTTTCTGCTGGGGCGGGAATACGGGAGGGCTCCCTCTCCATCACTGGACCTGTCAGGTCTAGCCGTTAGTGAAGGGTGGCGGGGACCAAGGGGAGGGGGGGATCGGGGGAGGGAGGTCAAGGGGAAGGGGGAGGAAAGCGGCAGGGGGGGGCAAGCAAAGGCTAAGTTGCTTTTTGTTTAATATATGTCATGATGTTTGTATATGTTTAAGGAAGATTGAAATTATTTCTATGATTAATTGTAATTCAATTTACTTGATGGAGAGATTTGACATTGAGAATTGCCAACATAAGGATCGTGGGTAAAATTAGTATTTGTTCATTAAATATATGTGGCCTCAATGATAAAAAAAGGGGGCATGCTAGCTAAGAACCTTCGCTACATGCAGATTGATGTAGTCTGTCTTCAGGAGACTCACATACCCTGGAGCAAGCGATGGTGGCTGAGGGACTTAGGCTTTGATATGTTAGCATCCACTCGGCAGGGGACAACCACAAGAGGAGTTACAATCCTTGCAAGATACGGATTGGGGCTTTGCAAGAGAGTTAAGGAAGATACGCTGGGGCAATGGGCCATAGTGGAATATAAATTTCCAGCTAATAATGATTCTATTACAATTTGCTCTATTTGTGGGTCTAATTTAGATGATCCCGATATATTGAATTATCTAAGTGTTGAACTTGCCCTAGGCTGCATCCCTTGATCCTCTGCGGAGACTTTAATATTCACTTAGATAGCAATTTTAATATAAATGCTGATCTACCAGGGCAGGAAGGTAAGGGTCTTTAAGCCCTGCAAGGTTTGGTGAGAGAACAGGGTCTGATCGATAGCTGGTACAAGTATAGATCAGCGGATCCAGGATTCACCTTCTATTTGGCTCCTCATAATAAATTAGTCCGGCTGGATTATTTTTTTGTCTCTGACCAGCTAGTCAAAATAGCTAAATTGGAGAGCTATCCAAGGGTCATCTCAGATCATAATGCTTTAGTAGTCGACGTTTCATTGACCGGTGTTACTAGGGCTCAGAGGTCTTGGACCTTCGAAAGAAAACTCATGGGTGATCAATTATATCACGATCATATGGCTAAGTGGATTGCCGAATTATTAGATATTAACAGAGGTTCATCCTCTGATACTATAGTTTGGGATACGTTTAAAGCGGGGATTCGAGGAGAGACCCTGAGCTTCTCCATCTCCCGACAGAAAGCTCTGCAGAAGGAAATTGGGAAATGGTTTGAGCAGTTAAGAATGGGGGAGCTTGAACTTATGGGATAAGTAAGTAAGGGGCTTAATATCGAGGAGTGTCAACAGGAAATTGAGATTATTAAATCTAAAATACATCAACATTTCGGCTCAGAGGTGGCAGCTAAATATGTACAGCATAGGGCTGAATTATATGAATTGGGGGAAAATACCGGGCGGGTCCTGGCAAAACGCCTACGACAACGAGAGGTGACCAACCGAATTGTTAAAATTAAAGATCACCTAGACCAAATTCAAGATTCTCCAATAGAAGTACTAAATGTTTTTAAAAATTATTATGAACAACTGTATACTGAGGGAGTGACTCCACCCGGGGGGGGTGTCTCTGGCAGACTTTTTGAAGGATCTAGAAATGATGGAGGTCTCATATGCACAAAATGAAATCTTTGCATCCCCGATAACTTGGGAAGAACTGGAGACAGCTTTAACCTCTTCAGCCCTCGGTAAGGCTACCGGCCCCGACGGCATTCCCCTGGAGTTTTATAGGGCATTTTCAAAATCGTTGTAGCAAGAGATGCTGCAAATCTTCCAGCTGGCCCAAAGGGGATATGCCCCCAGTTCAGGGCAGAAGACAGCTATAGTTGTGTTTAAAAAAAAGGGGAAACCTGACCTGAGCCCAGCATCGTATCGACCCATATCACTTATAAACTGTGATAGTAAAATCTACTCTAAAATACTCACAACCAGGTTGGGTAAGGTCATCATCCCTCTGGTATCACTCCGCCAGCATGGGTTCATCCCCGGCAGGGACACGACAGATCATGTCCGCCGGGTTATAGCCCTCCTTGACTGGGCTCAGGCCACGGAATCACCGCTGAGGGTAGTCCTGTTGGACGCTGAGAAAGAGTTCGACAGGGTCTCCTGGCGGTATCTGTGGTCTGTCCTGCAGTGGAAGGGAATACGTGGAGAATTTATCCAGGCGATCAGGGCATTATATCTTTCATCAAAAGTCGTAATCTGCATATCAGGGCAGGACTCAAAGGAGTTCAATATTAGTAGAGGCACGAGGCAGGGATGCCCGTGTTCTCCTTTGCTCTTTGCCCCCTATATTGACCCTTTTTAAAGAAAATTGGAGCTGGACATTAATATCAAGGCGGTGAAGGTCAATGATATTGACTAAAGAGCATTGGCGTATGCGGACGACATCGCAGTGCTCACTACAGATGTTGTTTCAGCAATTCCAGAGTTAAAGTTCTTAGCTGAACAGTTTAGTACCCTATCAGGATATAAGTTAAATATGGAGAAAACACAGATTCTCTGCTCCGGAACCGCTCAAACTGCAGGTCTTTCGGTCGCTTAAGAGACAATCTACCTGGGGGTTAAGATCACTGCAGCCATAGATAAAATCCCTGATTTGAATATTATTCCAATAATGGATAATGTGAGTAAAAAACTGGAAAGGCTAGATCATTTGCACCTTTCTTTATGTGGTCAAAGTAATGTTATTAAAATGTCGGTCCTCCCAAAGTTTTTATACATTTATACATTTTTAGAATGGTTCCTTTAGAATTCCCCTCGTCCTCCTTAGCAAGGATTGATAGGATCTGTCAGAGATTCTTATGGGGGTACTGTAAACCAAGAAGGGCGGCCAAATGGATGACCCTTCCAAAACAGCGGGGCGGCTGGGCACTTCCCAGCTTTTTTCTCTACTATTGGGCAACTATTTTACAAAACATGGGTATCATATTAGTTGGGGATAAGGCTGAAATTCCAGAGGAAGCCAGACCAACAATATATGAAATACCCTATTGGGGACTAAAGCTAAGGGCTGTCTGGTCAGGATGCTTGAATAATCTGAATGCATATACTCCACTCTTCGCTCCGGGTTTACTTCCACCAATTTTTCAGGACCAAGTTACTTTTAGATGGGGGAGAAAAGGAATTAGCTCCCTGGGTGATCTGTGTAGGGAAGGCCAGCTCTTGACATTTACGAATCTGCAGGAAAAGTTTGGGGTGGATAAAAGGGATTTTTTTTAAATATCTGCAGATATGGAGCATTCTTGGTGGTAATGAGAATAGGATAAATCTGATATCAGAAAGGATTCCCTTGGTGGAGATAGTGAGGAGTAAGTCCCGGATTGGGAAGATTTATCAAATTTTAACTCAAGCTTAACCGGATGATATTGATGCCCAGAATGCGAAATAGGAAAATCGGCTTGGAAGGGAAGCAATCTATATTGAGGACTCACTGGAGCTGGCAAACCAGGTGCTATTAACTGGGAGTCTCAGAAGCCAACATTTTATGTCTGTTTTTGATCTGTATTACACTCCAGCAAAAGTAGCTAAATGGGCTGAAGGGAGAGGAGGGAAGTGCAATAGATGCAGCCTAGTTGCTGCTGATAACTTACACATGTTTTATTCTTGCCCAAAAATGGATATCTTTTTGCTGGACCTTGAGGCCTTCTTATCTAAGGTCTTAGGGTTTCCTGTATCAATTACCTCAACTACTTTTATTTTGGGGCTATTAGATAGCACAGAGTTAAACAAAAGAGCTAGGCCAGAGATAGGCTAATTGTTCATTGCAATGGCTATTGCTCGCTCATGTGTTACTTCTCAATGGCTAAGCACTGACCCTCCTACTTTCTCCAACTGGCAGTCTAGAATGCCGGCTATCTATAATATAGAATCTTCAGTGTACATGCTAAGGGGTCGAAGAAAAAGGGAGTTTGGGCAAAAAATCTGGGTCCCAATTAGAATCTTGGTTAATTAATAGCTGGCATTCAAAATAAAGTGTTGGAGGGCTGACAGTGTGGACAACCAAGATAGGTGCCGGGAAGGGACTACGTAACTTAGTCCTTTTTAAACTAATGAAGTTTGTAATTATCAACCTATTTATTGCAAAGGCACTTTTCTTCCTCTATCAATTGTAACCTACAAGGGGATCCGAGCTGCTATTTCTTGATATTTCTTGTATATCTGTGAATGAATTCTGTTTTCTATCTCTTTTCTCTCCATATATTTGATGTGTTATTTATTACATATGAAGAAAATGTCATGACATGTATTAATTAACCTTTTTCTGGCTTTTTGCACACAAAAAAAAAAAAACAATAAAAAAAAGAAAAGAAAATGAATAACATTTTATTAACGAAATGCCTACATTTAAAACAGCTGCCAAGCATCTGAAACTGGATAGTTGGGTTTTTCTATGTGTACCTGCAAAGGGATAAATGTGTCCCGGGCCAGAAAAGTCTTTTTTTCACTTTTCAAAACAAATTGTCTACACAGCTATTGACAATAGAGAGGAAAGTGACATTCAACGTAATAATGATCCCACTTCCTCATGGCACTGCTGCCCTCCCTCGTCATCGCACTAGTGCTCCTCCATCTTCATGGCACTGCTTCTCCCCTTTCCCCCACATGCTTCAGCTCCTCTTCTTTATCGCATTCTACCCCACAGCAATCTACCCTACTCCATCCCACTTCAACCTGCCCCAATCTACCCCATTCCAATGTATCCCAGTGTACCCAACTCCAATCTACTCCAATCTGCCTAACCTTCCCCACTCCAACTACTCCAGTCTTTCCAATCTACTCCACTACAAACTGCCTCAAACTACTCCATTCCAATTTACCCCAATCTGCCCCAATCTACCCCACTCCACTCTTCCCCACACTAATCTACCCCACTCCAATCGATCCCACCCAATCTACCACACTCCAGTCTACCTCCATCTACCCCACTCCAATTTACACCACTCTAATCTACCACACCCAAATCTACCCCACTCCAATCTACACCACTCAAAGCTACCCCAAACCACCTCACTCCAATCCACCACAATCTACCCCACACAAATCAGTCTACCCTAGACTACCCCGGTCTACTCCACTCCATTCTACCCTCTAACCCACTCCAATCTACCCCATTTTAATGTACCCCATCCCACACCACTCCAATCTACCTCACCTACCCCACTCTAATTTACCCAACTCCAATGTACCCCACCCCAATCTACCCCACTCATCCTACCCCAGTCTGCCCCACCCCAATCTAGCCTAATCGGCCCATAAATTGCACCAATCTACACCACCCCACCCACCTCAATTTACACCACCCAATCTACACCACCCAGTCTACACCACCCCAAGCTATACCACCACAAACTACCCCACTTCAATCTATCCCACCTCCATCTACCCCAATGTACCTCACTTCTATCCACCCCACTCCAATTTACCCCAACCTATCCCACTCCAGTCCACCCTAATCCAACACATTCAAATCTACCACACTCTACCCCACTTCAATCTACTTCACAACACTGTACCCCACTCCAATGTACCCCAATCTACCTCACTCCAATATATTCCTATCTACCCCAATCTGCCCCACTCCAACTTCTCCAGTCTACACAATCTACCCCACTCCAATCTACCCACCCAGTGTACCCCGCCCCAATCTACCCCAACCTGCCCATACTACTCCACCCCAATCTGCCCCAATCTACCCCACCCAGTCTAACCAACCAGCTCCAAAACTACCCCATCCCAATCTACCTTAATCTACCCCACCCAATATTCCACAATCTTACCCACCCCAACACAATCTACCCACCTTAGTCTACCCATCCCAATCTACCACATCCCAGTCTAACACACTTCAATCTAACCCATCCCAATCTACCCCACTCCATCCCACTCCACTCACTTTTATCCATGCTGAACAGCAGCCGCACTGGTGTACAATATGGCTAAAACACATTGCCAAAGCCAATAGCTCTCGCATAGGCGAGACCTATTGGCTTTGCCAGCGCTTGTTGTATCTTGACACTTAGTCTGCAGAATGGTCTCACAGATTGATACCTAAGGAGACCTAATCATTGACAACTATTCGATATCACCACACAGTGCGTTCCTCACAGGATTACAAAGACTTTTCCATGAACAGTCTCTGGCTGAGTGATGTCTACTCTGACTAAGATCAACTATGTATTTTGGACTTTTATAAATGACTATGTGGCCTTCGCTAGTGTGTGCTAATGTTTGGACCATTGTACTGATATATCATCAGCATATGTCATTTAGAAGTGGAAAAACTGATTGTTCTTATACATTGTTTTTATTTGATATTGCCTGACAGAGTACACCTCTATATGTGCACATATTGCTATGTATGTTTGCTTCCTCAATGTTTACTAATTGATTTTCTTGGTTGGATACATCTGATACCAACGAAAACGCTTTTGATATAATAATCTGCTTAAATTACTCCCTAAGGAGCCTCCTATAATATTTACATGTTCATACCCAATCTCTTGGGGGATTATTGGTTGCCTTACTTTGTGTTTACCAGTGATGCTGCCCGTGGCGCTAAAATATAAAGTGCTGTGTGAGGTGTTGTGACATCAATGCATTGGTGCCACACATGGCTCTGAGGTACAAAAGGTGATGTTCAGTAAACGCAGTCATGATAGCCATTGCCTTGTGATGCAGGTGGGTTGTATGTCAGAATATCAATAACAACAGTATCATCTGGCATAAATATCTTGCCATCAGTATCACTTACAAAAATAATGCGCCATTGAGTGCATATTTTCTAAGATTAACTCCAAGAGGGCGATATTATTGTAACAATATTTAGGGCTCTATGGGGCTTATTTACAAGCCCCTTGCGCCACCGGTACGTCACTTTTCCCCACATTAAAAGTGACGCACCAGGGGCGCAAGGGGCTTGTAAATATGCCCCTATATTTCTAGCAGACAATATTCAGACCAGGATATTCTTGTGCATACCAGCACTTGATATTTAGTGCAGTGTCAGCTGCGGTCCAATGAATGCAGTGATCTTACCCTTGGCCTTGATGTATACAGTGAAATCATGTTTATGTGGTGAAGGCCATAACTGAATGCAGCCACAATACTTTCCCAGCTCTCAGAGCTCGCACTTTACTCCCTGGCTGTAACGGCAGAGGAAAGTCTTAAAAACTCTCGTACATTCAGTCGTTCATATGGTAGTCACCTGCTTTTTAAGACCTGAGGGCTTAAACGAGTTGTGTATTTGTACTGGAAAAGAAGGTTGGAGGTTGGCTGCTGAAGTCCCAGCCCTGGCCTTGGGGTCTTGCCATACTTAAGTTGCTCCTCATTTGTGATGAAGCAAAAGACACCCAATTGATGGACGGAATTCAGAACAAATCAAACCATTCACCCCCAGTCAAGAGATCTGGGTTAAATCCATCATTCTTTTGCTCACCATACCACCCCAGTTTAGACCTGGCCATATGCAAATCAGTCTTGACCCTGTGCCTCAAGGGAACAGTCCAGCCCGAATTGCCAAGCCAGGTCATCCCTGGACTGGAAACAAGCATCCTAGGACCGGTTTCTGGGTTTCACCCCTCATCAGCCAGGATAGCTTGCATCCAGTGGCACAGTGAGCCCGGGACCCACGTCTGGGCATACCCGGGGCACTTAGGGCGAGGAAGCAAAAGACACACAATTGATGGACGGAATGCAGAACAAATCAAAACATTCACCCCCAGTCAAGAGATCTGGGTTAAATCCATCATTCTTTTGCTCACCATGCCACCCCAGTTTAGACCTGGCCATATGCAAATCAGTCTTGACCCTGTGCCTCATGGGAACAGTCCAGCCCGAACTGCCAAGCCAGGTCCTCCCTGGACTGGAAACAAGCATCCTAGGACCGGTTTCGGGGTTTCACCCCTCATCAGCCAGGATAGCTTGAATCCAGTGGCACAGTGAGCCGGGACCCACGTCTTGGCATAACCGGCGCACTTAGGGCGAGGAAGCAAAAGACACACAATTGATGGACGGAATGCAGAACAAATCAAAACATTCACCCCCAGTCAAGAGATCTGGGTTAAATCCATCATTCTTTTGCTCATCATGCCACCCCAGTTTAGACCTGGCCATATGCAAATCAGTCTTGACCCTGTGCCTCATGGGAACTGTCCAGCCCGAACTGCCAAGCCAGGTCCTCCCTGGACTGGAAACAAGCATCCTAGGACCGGTTTCGGGGTTTCACCCCATATCAGCCAGGATAGCTTGAATCCAGTGGCACAGTGAGCCCGGGACTTACGTCTGGGCATACCCCGCGCACTTAGGGTGAGGAAGCTAAAGACACACAATTGATGGACGGAATGCAGAACAAATCAAAACATTCACCCCCAGTCAAGAGATCTGGGTTAAATCCATCATTCTTTTGCTCACCATGCCACCCCAGTTTAGACCTGGCCATATGCAAATCAGTCTTGACCCTGTGCCTCATGGGAACAGTCCAGCCCGAACTGCCAAGCCAGGTCCTCCCTGGACTGGAAACAAGCATCCTAGGACCGGTTTTGGGGTTTCACCCCTCATCAGCCAGGATAGCTTGAATCCAGTGGCACAGTGAGCCCGGAACCCACGTGATGGGCTGCAGCGTCACTCACTAGTCAGCTTGTTACCATACCCCTTCGCAACTCGTGAAAGAAAGGGAGGTTAGGAAGAAGGCGGGAGGAAGCTCTGGGCCTGCCGCAGGAGTCAGTGGAACACCAAGATCTGAAAGGGGACCTGTGCAGGCATCTGAGATAAGTAAAAAAAGTACTTTGAAATTATGTGTCCATTCGTGCAGGTAAGAGTGTATGTATGACCGTGCGTGTGTCTGTATGAACGTGTGTGTGAGTGAAAGCAAGTGAGCCAGAGTGTGAAGAAGTGAGAATGAGTGTGAGTGCAAGGGATTGTGAGTTTTAGTGAGTGAGATCAAATGATTAAGAGTGAGTGAGAGGAGTTTGAGGAAGTGAGAGTAAGCAAGATTGAGGGAGCGAGAATGGGTTTAAGTGAGTGAAAAAATGAAACTGAGTGAGAATTAGTGAGGAAGAGTTAGTGTCAGTCAGAAAGAATGAGTAAGCCAGACTAGGAGTGAGTGCAAGTGAGTAAGACTGAGTCACAATAAATAAGTGAGAATGTGTGAGTGGGAGTAAGAATGAGTGAGTCAGTGAGTGAGACTGAATACCTAAGAATGAGTGAGAAATATATGACGTTACAACGCAAACAATTACAACGCATGCCTTTACAACGCGGCTTTTACATCGCAACTACCATTACATCGCATGATTTTACAACGCATGCCATTACAACGCATTTTTAAAAACTGCCATTACAACGCATACCATTACAATGCATAATACTTTTAGGGTAGCAGTGGGGTAAGTGTTGGATAGTGTAGGGGTAAAAATTACTATTCCCACTCCAGTGAGTGCAACAGTAGGGTAAGTGTTGGATAGTGTAGGGGTAAAAATTACTATTCCTACTCCAGTGAGTGCAACAGTAGGGAAAGTGTTGGATAGTGTAGGGGTTAAAATTACTATTCCCACGTACCCCAAAACCCATACCCACCCTAAAACTAAAAAATCTCCATTACTTACCTTATAATGCGTTGTAATGGCATGCGTTGTAATGGCATGCGTTAAAATGGCATGCGATGTAAATGCAGTTGCGTTGTAACAGCTGCGTTGTAAAGGTAGTGCGTTGTAATGACTGCGTTGTAATGGTTGTTTCCCATGAGAGAGTGAGTGAGAATGAATGAGAATGAGTAAAAGTGAGTGTGAATGTGTGTGAGTGAATGTGAGTGTGGGTGAATGTGTATTTGTTATCCTTACGAATCTGCCACTCGCCTGTCCATACTGGAGGCAATTCTTGTCTTACTGAGGCACCTGTGAAAGAAATTCTCAGAATATGGTGGTTTGAGCAGCACAATTCTGGAATGTTGGCCCTGGCATAGTATAGGTAATTCTTGGCATATGGGGGACTTATGACAAAATGGGGGCACTGGTATACTGGAAGGAATCCTTGGCATATGGGGCACCCGAAGCAAAATGCTGGTGCTCTCATATTGGAGATAATATATGGCACAAGGGAGGAAAAAGTTTGCATGGCGGGGGTGGGGGGCACCGTGAAAAAATTGTGGCTCTGACAAACTAGAGATTGACATGAGAGCCACCCATGGTGTATGGACGGCATCAATAGTGAAATTCTGTACTCTGCATAATATAGGTAATTATTGGCATTAGGGAACATCCATGATAAAATGCTGGCCCTGGCACAGTTGAGCTAATTATTGACGTATGGGGGGCATCCATAGCATATTTTGAGAAGTATGGGGCCACCTCATCAAGGGCATCATTGGTTTGCCACACCATGAAAGTACTTGATTATTTAATAAATGTCCCTTCAGAGCCAATGGCTTTGTAGCAAATTTTTGTGAAAAAGCATTATTTGGCCCATATTTTAAGATTATTTGCTTGAGAGACAACATCTAGAACAATTTGGCTTTCACTCAATTGCTGGAATTCAGGGCAAGGATTAGGCCGCACCACTTTCAGAAATCACCAGCCTCCACTGAGTACAGTCCTAACGAAAGAGGCAGGCACTTGGGGGCAGATTTACAAGCCCCTTGTGCCACTTTTGCGTCACTTTTCCCATGTTAAAAGTGACGCAAAAGTGGTGCAAGGGGCTTGTAAATCTGCCCCCTGTTTTTTTGGGCAGGACGGGAATTGGCAGGTTGGACTTCAATCCCTCGCTACCTGCACTGTCCCTTGAAGCAGTGGCGTAGCAAGGTCAGGTGGTATCCGGAGCAGAACATTTCTTGTCACCCCCGGCTTGACAAAATGGCAAAAATATGTGTTTAAAACACATATTTTTGCCATTTTGTCACCCCCCTCAGTGATGACACCTGGGGCGGCCCGCACCCACCGCACCCCCTTCCTACGCCACTGCCTTGAAGGCTCTCTGCCTACCTTTGCGACCTCTGGGGCTTTGACAGCTCCCTATTTACCAACTAGTTGCATGCCATGCATAGACTGGCTGATGGTTTGGAGCAGAGTAAAAAACTTTAGGAGCTCCAGCAGGGACTGCCATTAATCACTCCCTTCAAAGGGAGGTGGGAGCTGCCGGTCACTGCTGTGGGTCTAGCACAGCATGCACAGCACTTGCCCTAGCTCAACTGACCACCGACTGGGAGTAGATGAAAGAAGGAATAACTGTGAGGTAGCCCCTTCCCCTGCCAGGGTACCTGTGACATTTTTCTACTCACTGCTCAACTGTTTTTTGTGTTGCACTTCGATTGCTAGTGATGGGCACGGAGACAAAAGTATTTCATCCCCCAAGAAGTGACCAAAGCTTGAAGGGCATTAACACTCCACTCTTTTACCTCCAAATTTTACTTCCTCAACATAAGTACTAAAGATTTTAAGTGGACATTAGATCTGCATCCATCTGTCCATTTGTCCCTTTTGGCTCTTCTCCTAACCCGGCTACTTGTCTGCTTTCTGACTGCAGGGGTGTTTTGTGGGGCAGTCAGTGTATAAGGATATGTGTTGTGTGTGTATAAGAGAGAGAAGGAGAGCTTTTGTGTGTTGATGTGTATTTGTGGGTACCTGTATGTCAGTCAGTCACTGTGCATTGGTAACTCCATGTCTGTGCACACGCTTGCCAGTACTTCTGGTGGTTTGTGTGCCTGTGGGGCTGTGAGCATGTAGGTCTGAGAGTTTATCTGGTGGTTTGTATGTGTAGGTGTCTGTATTTTGGCCTGAGATCGTGGATCTTGTATCTATTTTTTCTGTCTGCATTGGTGCGTGCACCTCTGATCTTTGCCAAAGTGTGAATGGATATTGTTGGGGGGGGGGGGTATTGGGTGTGTGTGTGTGTGTGTGTGTGTGTGTGTGTGTGTGTGTCTCTAAATAGCTATTTGGTTACTTTAATAATGGGAAATAGTAAATGTTTAAGTTACGTATTTCCAACCAGTATTCACAGAAACAGTAGTAATCAAAGGAGGGGCTGTCGATAAGAAGTTCCTAAAATATATAATAGCTGATGTTGTCTGATCTCTTCTGCTATTGAAAATATCCATGTGACCACATAGAGCAATCACAGAGCAGGAACACAAGCCCAATTCCGATTGCAGGAGTTCTAATGGGATATTTCCGAAGAGCAAATACTTTTTTTTTAATTATAGGTCCTTCCAATATATCAAAAGGGTGATCTATAGAGGGGAACCACATAGGTGAACCATAAGTTAAGATTGCTGTCACCGTGGCATAGTATACATATATTTAGTACTGGATCGCGTAACCATCATGTGTGAAATTAAACCAGTGAATTACGTTAAGCCTAGATTTCATTGTTTCAAGCTTACAATAAATTAGTGGCCCGAACTTGGTTTTCGATCAAACGTAATTCACATCGCTAGAAAATATCATACACATTGGCACCAAAAAAGATACTATTCACTTTGAATTATTGTAACCTGAAAACATAGCTTAAACACACAATGATGACTAAAAAATAGAAACAATAAAAATGGTAAGAAAAAAAAATTGGCAAAGTAACATTTTGGCCCACCAACTCAGCACTTCTTTTTAGGTAGATGTGCACATGTGATCAATCAATCAATCAATCAATCACGGCATTTATAGAGCGCGCTACTCACCCGGGAGGGTCTCAAGGCGCTGGGGGAGGGGGTAAGTTACTGCTCGAACAGCCAGGTCTTGAGCTGCTTCCTGAAGGCGAGATGGTCCTGGGTTCGCCGAAGGTGAGTGGGGAGGGAGTTCCAGGTCTTGGCCGCCAGGTAGGAGAAGGATCTTCCTCCGGCGGTGGTTCTGCGGATGCGTGGTACGGTGGCGAGGGCGTGGCTGGTTGATCGTAGCTGGCGTGTGGGCGTGTAGAAGGACATGCGGTCGTTGAGGTACTTTGGGCCCAGGTCGTGGAGGGCCTTGTGTGCGTGGGTGAGGAGTCTGAACGTGATTCTCTTGCTGACGGGGAGCCAGTGCAGGTCTTTCAGGTGTACGGTGATGTGGCTGTGTCGGGGGATGTCCAGGATGAGTCGTGCGGAGGCGTTCTGGATGCGCTGGAGTCTCTTTTGAAGTTTGGCTGTGGTTCCGGCGTAGAGGGTGTTCCCATAGTCCAGTCGGCTGGTGACGAGTGCCTGGGTGACGGTCTTCCTGGTTTCAGTGGGGATCCATCTGAAGATCTTGCGGAGCATGCGCAGGGTGTTGAAGCATGAAGATGAGACGGCGTTGACTTGTTTGGTCATCGATAGGGAGGAGTCCAGGATGAAGCCCAGGTTGCGTGCGTGGTCCGTTGGCTTGGGTGCGGTGCCCAGGGCCGGGGGCCACCAGGAGTCGTCCCAGGCGGAGGGTGATGAGCCCAGGATGAGGACTTCCGTCTTGTCTGGAGTTCAGTTTAAGGCGGCTGTTCCTCATCCAGTCGGCGACGTCTCTCATCCCGTCGTGCAGGTTGGCTCTGGCGGTGGTGGGGTCGTTGGTGAGGGAGAGGATCAGCTGGGTGTCGTCGGCGTAGGAGATGATGTTGAGGTTGTGTCGGCGTGCGATGGCTGCGAGGGGGCTCATGTAGACGTTGAAGAGGGTCGGGCTGAGTGAGGATCCTTGTGGAACGCCGCAGATGACTTCGGTGGCTTCGGATCTGAACGGGAGAGGCGGACTCTCTGGGTTCTTCCGGCGAGGAACGAGATGATCCATTCCAGTGCTTTCTCTCGGATTCCGATGTTGCTGAGGCGCTTCACTAGGGTGCGGTGGCAGACGGTGTCAAACGCCGCGGAGAGGTCCAGGAGGATGAGGGCAGCTGTTTCCCCGTTGTCGGTTAGGGTTCTGATGTCGTCGGTGGCTGCGATAAGGGCGGTCTCGGTGCTGTGGTTGGCCCGAAACCCGGACTGCGAGGGGTCGAGGGATCCATTCGTCTCGAGGAAGGCGGCAAGCTGTCTGTTGACGGTCTTCTCGATGACTTTGGCCGGAAACGGAAGGAGCGAGATGGGGCGGTAGTTCTTGAGGTCGGTGGGGTCCGCCGTTGGTTTCTTCAGGAGGGCGGTAAGCTCGGCGTGCTTCCAGCTCTCCGGGAAGGTGGCGGTGCGGAAGGAGGAGTTGATGATGTCCCGGAGATGGGGTGCGATGGTGGCGTCGGCTTTGTTGAAGACGTGGTGTGGGCAGGGGTCGGTTGGTGATCCGGAGTGGATGGAGTTCATCGTGCGGGTGGTGTCTTCGGTGTTGATCGGGGTCCAGTTGCAGAGGGTGGTGGTGGCGGGCATTGGTTCGGCGGTAGGGTGCGTTGTTTGTGCGTTGAAGCTGTTGTGTATGTCGGTGATCTTGCGGTGGAAGAACGCGGAGAGTGAGTTGCAGAGGTCTTGCGAGGGGGTGATGTCGCTGTTCCCGGCGCTGGGGTTGGAGAACTCTTTGACGATGCTGAAAAGTTCCTTGCTGTCATGGGCGTTGTTGTCCAGTCGTTCTTTGAGTGCCGACTTCTTGGTGGCACGGATCAGCTGGTGGTGTTTGCGGGTGGCGTGCTTGAGGGCGGTCATGTTGTCTGTGGTCTGGTCGAGTCGCCAGGTTTTCTCGAGAGTGCGGCAGTTCTTCTTGGATTCCTTGAGTTCGTTAGTGAACCAAGGGGTTTTCTTGCTTCCGGGTCTGCTGGGAGGGTTTTTAGTGGTGCGAGGTCGTCGGCGCAGGCGGTCAGCCACTTGGCGAGGTTGCTGGCTGCTTCGCTTGGGTCCGTTGTGTCGGTGGGTGTGTTCTGGCTGAGGGAGGCGGTGAGCTGCTCGGGCGGTGATCTTGCTCCAGCTCCGGCGGGGAGCCTGTTGCGGGTGGTGGTGGGTCGCAGTCTTTCTGAAGCTGAAGTGGACGCAGCTGTGGTCGGTCCAGTGGAGTCCGGTGGCGTGGCTGAAGGAGATGTGCTTGCTGGACGAGAAGACGGGGTCAAGCGTGTGGCCGGCGTAGTGGGTGGGCGTGTTCACCAGTTGCTTGAGTCCGAGGTTGGCGAGGCTGTCCAGCAGGGCGGTGGTGTTTCTGTCGTTGTTGTTCTCCAGGTGGAAGTTGAGGTCCCCTAGGAGGATGTAGTCGGCGGAGGGCATGGCGTGCGGGCTGATGAAGTCTGCGATGTCTTCGCTGAATAGAGTGCGTGGTCCCGGGGGTCTGTAGATGAGGGTGCCTCGGAGGGTGGTCTTGGGGTCCGTGTGTATCTGGAAGTGTAGGTGTTCGGGCGGCGGTGAAGGTCTCGCCGGAGTTAGTCGAGATGCGGATGGTGTTCTTGTGTACGATGGCGATGCCTCCTCCCGTCTGGTTGACGCGGTCCTTCCGGGTGATCTTGTATCCATCCGGGATGGCTATGGCGATGTCAGGCGCTGAGGAGGCGTTCATCCAGGTTTCGGTGAGGAAGGCGATGTCCGGTGCTGTTGCGCCGAGCAGGTCCCAGAGTTCCACGGCGTGCCTGTGGACGGAGCGGGTGTTCAGCAGGATGCATTTCAGGTGGTTGCTGCTGTTGCTCGACTTGGCGGAGGTGGTGCACGTCAGGGGGCAGGTGAATCGGCAGGTTTGGCAGGTGAAGGGTCCGTGGGTGCGTCTCGGTGAGGCTCGGTAGCAGGCAGGGTTCCGGCCGGCATTGAGTGCGGTGAGTGTGGCGGCGCCGTAGGTCCGTCGAGTGGTGTTGCATCGGTGGGATCCAGGGGTTCTGGCGCTGGGCGCGGTCCAGTCGCGGACGGGCGCAGACGGGCTTGCCTTAGGCGCGCGCTCGGCGCGGCCGTGCAGCGGCCGCCATTTATGGGGAGGTGGGAGGGAGGAGCAGCTGGGAGGCGGGAGGCAGGGGCAGCGAATGGGCAGTCAGGGGGCGGGGCCGCAGGGACGCAGCGGCGGGAATGGCGATAGGCAGCGAGGGGCACAGAAGGAAAACGGGGGAAAGCAGGCAAATCACGGGCACAACAACAGTGGGGCAGCGAGGGGCACAGAAGGAAAAACGGGGGGAAAGCAGGCAAATCACGGGCACAACAACAGTGGGGCAGCGAGGGGCACAGAAGGAAAAACGGGGGAAAGCAGGCAAATCACGGGCACAACAACAGTGGGGCAGCGAGGGGCACAGAAGGAAAAACGGGGGGAAAGCAGGCAAATCACGGGCACAACAACAGTGGGGCAGCGAGGGGCACAGAAGGAAAACGGGGGAAAGCAGGCAAATCACGGGCACAACAACAGTGGGGCAGCGAGGGGCACAGAAGGAAAACGGGGGGAAAGCAGGCAAATCACGGGCACAACGACAGTGGGGCAGCGAGGGGCACAGAAGGAAAACGGGGGGAAAGCAGGCAAATCACGGGCACAACGACAGTGGGGCAGCGAGGGGCACAGAAGGAAAAACGGGGGGAAAGCAGGCAAATCACGGGCACAACGACAGTGGGGCAGCGAGGGGCACAGAAGGAAAACGGGGGGAAAGCAGGCAAATCACGGGCACAACAACAGTGGGGCAGCGAGGGGCACAGAAGGAAAAACGGGGGGAAAGCAGGCAAATCACGGGCACAACAACAGTGGGGCAGCGAGGGGCACAGAAGGAAAAAACGGGGGGAAAGCAGGCAAATCACGGGCACAACAACAGTGGGGCAGCGAGGGGCACAGAAGGAAAACGGGGGGAAAGCAGGCAAATCACGGGCACAACGACAGTGGGGCAGCGAGGGGCACAGAAGGAAAACGGGGGGAAAGCAGGCAAATCACGGGCACAACAACAGTGGGGCAGCGAGGGGCACAGAAAGGAAAGGGGAGACAAGCAGACAAAACTGGCACCGGGGCCACAAGCGGAGGGCGATCTTACCTACAGGAGCAGCGGGCAGACAGCACAGGCGGAGCTGTGTGGTGGGGGAGCGACCTACCTGGCAAGGTCAAGGGTCGCTCCCCCACCAGACCAAATACAGCTAATGGCTGAAATGTGTTTGCCCCGTTGCCCCGTGCTTTGTGCTGTGAAGGGTGGAATCAAAATGTGAACGACAGTTGAGTAGACCAATGGATGAAGAGGTCTAATCCAAAGCTCTACTCTATGTGTCTATATGTATATATTTATTTTTAATAAAGGAGGCTGGTGATGCAGCTAAAGCTGTATCTAGGCCAGACCTAAAAAGAGAGATATTTTACATACACGGTGAAGCCTGCCCTGTTTAATGTTACGTTTTAATAAAACGCCACTTAGCCATCAGTCTATTCCTATATCAATATCATACTTAATATCTGTAGATACAAACGGTGCAGAAAGTGCACACGATTGGATTTTCAATGTAAATCTGTGAGACAGAAAAACTCAGAAGACAGCACTGCTCAAAGAAGCATCACCTGAAAAGCCTTCGTTCTCCTTATAACTTGCCTTGATTTGCTTGTTGTTCTTCATGACATGAACAGACCCCTCGGCAGGACATATGGGGTGATGCAAACTCCAAGGTGACTCCATGACATGTATCATCATGAGCCAGTTCTGACTGTTTACACACCAGTCACATTGCATTCTGGATTTTGTAACTTCAATGCTGCCACTAAATCTTCATGTCAACAAAAAAAAGTCAGCACGGCCTGTGGGTATAAAACCACAGGCTTTTTTCACATACTTTATTCATTCACAATACAGACTAGTGTGCACCACAGAAAATGTAACTTTGTGCATCACACTGCAAGTCATGTTTTTATTGAAACCACTGCATCAACCGCAGATGCCCGGGCTGAAAAGTTTGTTTGAATATGAAATTGTAGGGAAATGCTTCCAGCGAAAGATTAATAAGGGAGAGCACTGGTCTCTAATTGTGAAGTAATCTCCAAATTTCGTAAACAGAAATAATTGCAGAAGTGGAAAATATTTAAGTAAACTCTAATCATGCATCAGATACGCTTATGCAGCTTCTATGATACGCCAGGCAATGTGACATTTTACACCCGGGTGGAGCTTTAATGCTATTATTGGACTGCACTTGCCGCTCGTAAAAGTGACAAAACCTTGTGTCTGAAGGGGTTCACAGATGTGGCGCCGCCCTTCGGAGCGCTCAGCTGTCTCCTGCTGTGGGCTGGAGCTGGCAGAGCGGGCAGCCTCGGTCTCACACCTCCAGTACCCCGGCTGCACCTGTGCCCTGTGCTCCACGCACCATGGAGGTTTGTGGGGTGGGGCTCCCCTCAAGATTGTTATCACCTGCGGCCTGGCAGAGTAGGCGAGTCCGGTCTCTCTTCATCTACCAGTCTCGTGACCTTCCACGCTTTCTGTTTCGTGCATGCAAGACATGTATTGGCCGAGGTGGGATGTGGCACGCGGAGGTTGGGTCTCGTGCCCAAGGGAGGATGCGTTCATTTGTAAGCATGCCTTCTCATTGGATGCTCCTTGTCCTTCACATGTCACTTTATTTTCCAGAGTGCACCTTTCTGATAAATCAACACAATGCCAGATAAACATATAGTCATAAGATACAGCACTGGGTAGTGTAAAAAACTGGCCCGGCAGTATGATATTGAAGAGGGGTCACTTGGGTAACCTAGGGAACCTCAAATAATATGTTAATGTTAATAGGTTTTCTAAAGCGTCCGGAATCCCCGGAGGTGTCTTGGCGCTGGTTTTAAGCAGAGAGAAGACGAAAGGAGAAGAACCAGGAAGCTACAGAGTGTTAAAAAGCCAGGTCTTCAGGAATTTCCTGAAAGCCAGAAGGTTGGGTGCACCCTTGATGTGCAGCGGCAGAGCATTCCAAATCTTTGGGGCTCTCAGGAAAAAACTTCTACCTCTCCAGGTGGTTCGCTTGAACCTGGGGACAGTGGCAAATTTTGAGTGTCTGAGCGTAGGGTCCTGCCTGGGGTATACTAATTGAAACTGTGTTGTATGAAGTCTTGGCCAAGGCCATGAACTGCTTTATACGCGATACAGAGCGCTTTGAAAGTAAACCTCTGTCTAACAGGGAACCATGTAAGTTTCTAATGGCAATGGACACCGAGTGATATTTCGGGATCTTTGGGAGTCAGGCTGCTGCTTTTTGCGGAATTTGCAATTTATTTAGAATCTATTGTTGCGCAGTAAGAAGTAGGCCGTTGCAGTAATCTAGTTTTGCCATTACCAGTGATGTAACAAGAGTTTTCTGCAGGTGTGCTGGAATAAACGGTAGTATCTTTTTTAATGTTTTGAGCAGGAGAAAGGCTGAAGAGGATACCGCATTCAGATAGTCTGCATAGCTCAGTTTGTCATCGATCAGAACACCAAGGTAAAGGGCCCATATATCCATATCATGGACATTTTTGCAGAACGTTTTCTGCACTTTAAATTTCTCCCATTTAAAAAAAATGGTTATATGTTTGTATTATACATGTAGCGGTGCCACATATGACGAAAGGTATTCCAGTGCCACAAGTGCATACGACATAGGCTGTCAGTCACCCAGACACATTTATCCCATTCATGCGCACACATGTTCGTACAGCCACAAAGACCACACAGTCCTGCCATAGTGCCCCTAGTCAAAGTATGTTGTTCAAAGCATAGTATCTGGTCTGTGGACATTAGGCTTAAAGTCAATGGAGCTGGGCATGAGGGTGTCTGGTAACAATGCGCGAGTTGCTTAGCCTTCAGTGGCTCACAATGATTTTCACTGATCAGAAGTAGCTCTCACTACAGAAAAGGTTGGAGACCCCGGTATAAACCATGCCAGCTCCACATGACAGATGCAAACACATAGTAAAGGGAGCCTGCATGAAATCAACAAAGTTCCACAATCCACTCCAGCATATCCTTATCTAAGACATGGAGGATACTCTGTTATTTGCCTATGGACGCTCATAATGCAATCCCAATTTATACAATGGGCAACAAATTCATGCTCCACCAAAATGCAATTCCGATCAATAAAATATGTACAGGGAATTCTTAATACTGTTAAAAAGTGTACAGAAATGCAATTCTATCATTTCTCAGACCCGGAGACCCAAGTGCCAGATGCCAAATATTAATTTACTCAAATTTTTATCTTAACTGAGCAATAGACCGGCTGTTCCGTGTATGATATTAATATGGACACATGACTCCAGCTAGGATCATTATGCTGGATGAGCAACCTGATGGCTTTCTCTGAACTGTATCAGACATCTCCTTGCCATAGTGTTTCTCACTTGATAATCGTTCAGCAGACCGGTCATGCGGGCACGTGTGATTCCACAGGTTAGACTACTACTTAGGAACAGAAGGTCATTGAAAAACCATGTGTTGGATTTTGAATCTGCAAAACCCATGTAGCATCAGGCATATGCAACAGGGGTTGCAGCTACATGGAGTACAGCCCTTAGCCAAGAAACTGATCAACAAGACTGGTGCTCCTAAGAGATTTCATTATAACATACCGAGCTAGTATGCTATGGGATTACAATCATAAAAAAAGCATTCTCTCAATAGCTGCTACCTGGGTGAATCGCTAATGAGTGTAAGTTAATAAGACATCATGATGGCAGAACCATAATTTCAAGACCTTCCTGCCATATTACCAAACAGTATGCTGATTTATACATTCATGCACCTACAGCAGTTACTTCAGCGGCACCGACTACAAAGGGGAAAGGGACATTTGACTCTCTCCAGATAGTGTCCAGAGGTCTCTGAACTTTTGTAAGGAAAGGAAGGCCTGCAGATCAGCTTCGAACTTTGCCTACCATCAGGCAGCCATGCACTGTCTGCTGTGAAGCCAAGACAAGAGAAAAAACCACAGAATGTGTGCTAATATGCTCTACACCCAGCAAGAAGACACCATCTCCAGCCGCATAGCTGGAGATGGGAGAAGTAGTGCAACAACACTGGCCATTCTAGGAAGCTTTGGATTCTCTGCAGCACCAAATTCCATTCCTCAGAATTCCCTGCTTACTGCACGCTGCCTTCCCATCTACACTTACTGGGTCAGGAACCTTCAGTCCAGCCTGCTCGGCAGCAAGAGGTTTCCGTATAATATAATACAGTCAGGTCAGCATAGCTCCCTGCTGCTTGGCCCAGGCCAGGATGACGAGAGTGGAGAGGAAATCAAACTACAGGTAGGGGGACTAGATTTTCATAACCAAAACCAGGAAAGGCCCAAGCCAAGCAATTTGCAGTAATCACCAGAAAAAAAATGCACACATAGTAGGAAAATGTGCCTTTTCTGGGTGGTCATCCCAGATTTTTCACCTCTTTCTGGACACTATTTTTGCTGGACTTAGAACTCTGTGCACTGTTGTTAGCCCTGCTAAACAAGAGTAAACTGCTTATGCTCCCCCTTTATGAAATGGTTAGGTTAGCTAACCCCTGATTGACATATTTAACTTGCCTATATATCTGAGCTCAGACGAATATTCAGAGTGGGGGCTGCTGCTCCTCTTGTTGGCACAACACTGTCAAATCCTGCCTGAAATTCTTGTTTGGGATGCATGTAAAACCTTTCTGCCCTTAAAAGGGATCAAGCAGGACCAGAACACAATTCTTGTGCATCCCCTTTCTGGGTGTAGAAGTACACTGCTTTTTCTTCCCTAACCCCTTTCTGGGTGTAGAAGTACACTGCTTTTTCTTCCCAAACGTCTGTCTCAATATTTGTTGTGAATCCAGGGCCTGCTTTAACTGGATTTTTGTGTTAGATGTGGGAGGACACTAGTAATTTCAATGGTACACTCTTCTACACAGCTCCAGCTCTCAGAGCTTAAGTTTACGGTGCCTGAAGACTTTGGATATCTTCAAATTGTCATGAAATATTGCATTTCAAGCGTGTTTACAGTAAGGCAAACAGCAACTACTGAGAAAGTAGGTAGGCCAGGGCCTGGGATCTTTTGACCCATTGGTTGACCCAGGAGTCACCCCCACCCACTAGCTGGTGCCAACCATAAAGGTGGCACCCCAAGGCACCCTCCCTCCTCAGAACACTTTCTGGACCTGCGGAAGATCAGAGGACTGGGCCTGCTGTCTGTGACCTGTGAGGAGCCCTAAAGGACTGGACCTGCTCCCACTTGTACCCAGGACAAAGAATTGGACTTCAAGGGCAAATTGGCTGACCTCCTGTGTGGGTACAGGGACACACCACACTGCAGGCGGCCTTTTCCCTGAAGTATCCAGCTGACCATTGGCAACTGGACCTGGTCTGGACTTTGCTGTTGGCCTCTGCCTGACACCCTGAGAGTCTCTAAGTGACTTCCCCTGAGGTCCTGGGGGGCTACAAAGTACACTACTGTAGTTGTTTTGGCACTAGAAGACAGTTTGGAAACTTTTGAAAACATTTCCTCCAGAGCTAAAAAAGGGACCCGCCGGGAAAAGTATCCGTCCGGCAGTTACACAGCGTTGGACTGGATTTCAGCATCATCCCGTGCAGAGACCTTCGTGCCTCCGAGAAATTGACAAAGTCCCACTCTGACTTGGGACTTAGTCAGTTTCTCAAAGAAAACATTGAAATTTCTTCTAAGTCTTATTCTGAAGTGGGACTTAGAAACTTTTGTGAACTTTTTGGCTTCCAGACTTTCATCCGGGCCAATACACTTGGTGCATTCAACCCGAGCTCCACTGCAGTCAGCCTGAAATTACGCCTAGGCCCTGGTCTACTGCTTCGATAGACTATCATTTTCACTTAGTGCTTTTTGGAGCTATTTTTCTTAAAACGTAAAAAAAATCATATCTCTTGTTTCCCTTATTGTATTGTTGTTGTTTTCATGTCATTTTCTTTATTAAATGTTACTCTAAATTTCAAACATGCTCTGGGATTTTTATTGTTTGCTGTTTTGACTTTATTACTGCTTTGGCACTGTATAATAACTTTACACAATGCCTGTTAAGCCTGTCTACTCTGCGCCATAGCTACAAGTGGGTTGAGTTCAGGTTAATTTAGTGACTTGAGGTGGGCAGTCACCCACCCCAAATAATAATACACCTTCTTACACACATCAACTAAATTAAATGAGCAAAAACAGTATACTTATCATTGTAAATATATATGTAAATGGGCTGCATATTTTACGATGAAAGGAAGGCTTGAAGTAAGTGGGAAATAAGTAGTAACTTTCCAAATGGTTTCTTGTTTTTGATGAATGTAAATGAGATGAATATACACTCATTCCTTCCTGGTGGAAGTCCTACCACCAGTAATAAAGCTGTGAACAAAATCCGCCCTAAACCATTTGAGGGTATTTGCTATTGCCAACTGTGACTGCATCACATGTCGGGAAACATGTAAACAGATATCTTACGCAGGGAGTAACAGATAAATAACTTGCATCTCAAATGGATATTAGGACAACAGTTTCAAAGTGCTGTAAATAATAGATGTCTATTTATTGATATGCAATTTACTTTCAATAAGCAGTATAGATTGAAGTCTTAGTTTGTCTTATTTGGTCCTTACTGGGAATCAAATTTACATCCTCTGGTATACTTAGCAATTGGCAACTAACCAAACACTTATCTGGTAACGTTACCATCTCACTACGTTAGCAATGATCGGCATGCACCAGGATTAACTGACCCAGCACCTACCATTGAAGAGGAGCCTGAGATGCCCCGTGTGATGATTGGAAACGGAGGAGTGATTTGTTCAATGGCAAACAGTGAGATGACCCAGGCCAGGTCCCTACGTGTTACCCATGACTTGGATGGTGGCCTTTCCTGGGAGGGAACCGTTCTCAGGAACACCAGGTACCCATAAAGGCATGACCCTGGGAGCCGTACCTGGGAATGAACAGGACTTGTAGGGTGGCTGCAAGGGATTTTATGAACTATCCAAATCCTTAACACCAATGAGACGGCTGAATGGGCTTTACTTTATTTTGAGCTTTGAGTGACTATTGTACTTCGCAGTAACCTGAGGTTGGAAACTCGTAGGGCATTAGTGAAACCCATGAGCGTCACTTCAACTATGTCAGATCTCTGAATACCAGTAACAAGACTATATATGATTGGACATAAAGATATCAAGGACCTCCAGGCTACCAAATTTCACACCCTACCCTTCTGTCGAGAGTGGTAACCGGCAGCGCCACAACATCAGAGATAACACACCGACGGCTGCAAGTTCAGTCCAGCTAGTGCGCAACGTGTGTTCCCCAACTGTGTACTACTGAAGCAGACATCCTGTATAATGCACTCTCACCTCATTTGCTGGAGCTTCAATCTTGCACTTGCAGCTTGTGGACCAGAGAGCTGATATATAGATCTCAGGACTTAAACATCCCCAGGAGTGTCAACTGTCATTGCCGCTTTCCTCCATTAAAGCATAAGTAGCGGCATGATGGCTCCCAGAATGGACTTGCCAGCATCCCCCGCACCCCATCCACCATGTTCCATTTGAAGCTGCATACCTCAACTTCAGGGGGTTGGGAACAGTAGCAGCTCTTAGACGTGAAATTGGTGGCACATAACAAAATGAATGACCTGCCTCTGCAGGGATACAGCAGAGTTTTTCTTTCTGAACACATTTTTAAGAACGGGGCCATATAGTGAATTTTACAGCAACATTTTTTAGATAAACTGGCTAAATAACCATAATTCATGCAGTTTTATTGGGAACGCATAAATTATTCCAGTACTTGTATAAAGTGACTAGCAAACCCATCCTTTCCTAGGATTGCCAGTGATGGCACCCCTCAAGAAAACATGGAAAACGGTGCTGGCAGGTGGTACATTGTTTTTATGCTGTACTGTTAAGGTTAGTTAAAAGCACACGTAATACAACAAAAACAAATACCTGGACACAGCTGGTTGCCGGCTTACCGCATATATAAAATAAAAACAAACCACAGTTGTCCAAGTGCTTCCTCCAGTCAACTCACACCCACACATTTTACCAACAAATGACATACATCAAGACATTTACCATTTAACCCGCCTCAAAGCATCATGCCCATTACAGATTTCATGTTTGGCCAATACAGCTTTAACTTACTCTAATCTTGAATTGTCACATTTTTGACAGGGTGCATGTGTCACCACAATTTTCCTTAAAAAAATCACTGAAATGCTAATTGTTAAACAAGCTGTTCAAATAATCTAGACAATTAATTTAACATGGCATCCACAAAATTTTAAAGATGTATATTAGTGTCTTTCGTCACTTCTAGGTTCCACTTCCTTAATTTTTCAATCATTCATCTCCTAAGTAGATTTTCGGTGATATATCATGACTAATAATGTACTTGGAAGATACGAGTGAAAAAATGGAGATACACATATTTTCCAATTTCAGGTTGTAGGTTGTAGTGCTATCCCTTGGTTTTGTCAGATCACACTCCCTCAGACACTAGCATGGTCACTCATCTTATAGAGACCTTACAGGTCTTTGACAGCAGACTTACCGTGTAGTATCTGGCCTTAAATAGAAGCACCTATGAATATATCATAAAATGCTATTTGAATACAGATGACAAAATGCCTGGAGAGTAGTCATGACGCAATAGCATACCAACAAGTACCTACTGGCAACAAGTTAATCACATCAACAATTGGTATTCCACACTCAGCATGAACTCTCTCTCAAATAATAGCTTCAAATATTCCATAGAAATGTAATAGGATAGGTAAATACTTAATTGCATTAAAAAAAAACATATGATTGTTAGACCTGGCCCTCTCTGCAGGGTCACCCCCCAAACGTTTTTGCCTTCACCCTTCTTGTTTTCTGAACCCATTTTGTTAGCTTTAGGACTATGCACTTTACCACTGCTAACCAGTGCTAAAGCGCTCGTGCTCTCTCCTTTAAACATGGTAAAATTGGCTTACACCCAATTGCCACATTTTATTCACTTATAAGTCCGAGTAAAGTGGTACTACAGGTACCCAGGACTTGTAAATGAAATGCTACTAGTGGGCCTGCTGCACTTATTGTGCCACCCACGTAAGTAACCTTTAACTCATATCTCAGGCCGGCCATTGCAGCCTGTATATAGTTTTAAACAGCCATTTTGACCTGGCAAAATAACCAGGCCTAAACCTTCCTTTTTAATACATATATTTTACACCTAGGGTAGGTCCTAAACAGCCCAAAGGGCAGGGTGCATTGTACTTTTAAGTTTTACATGTACTAACAGTGAAAAATTCTCAAATTCATCTTTCACCATTGCACGGAACCTACCTCTCCTATAGAATAACATTTGGTTACCGTACAACATTCAATAAGTGAAAACTTCTGTGTGGGAGTAGGTAGGAATATCATGTTTGGTGTGTGAGAAATCGTAATTTAAAACCCTCTTTAATGGTAAAGTTGGATTTTAAGTCAAAATTCTGAAAAAGCGGGGGCGTGGCTAAGCAGGCCATCATGGCGGACGCAAGTTAGATCGGCTCCGCCACCCCGACTCTGAAATCCATCATATCACGAGACAGCTGGCTGCCTAAAACTCCTGCTCTGGTTCCCCAGCCAGGGCCTGGGTGAAGACTGCAGTGACGTGTCGTTTGGGGCCCGAGTGCCAGGGTAGGGGGTCCGGGAAGACTGCGAGGAGAGGACCGGCGATCTGAGGACGGCGGCGTGGTTCGCAGTGGCGGCTGGACACCAAATCCAGCCTGCGGCTTGGCGTTGCCATTGAGGCCGCTGGGGCGGCGCTGAATCCGGCTTGCGCACGGCATTGGCCAATATCCGGAGGGGTCTGTGGTGACAGTGGAGGGGGCCCATAGAGACGCAGCGACGATAACGGAGCCGCTGGCCAGGGAGACTCTCGTGATACTGGGCCGCTGTGGGACCCGGGATAGCCGGTGAGTGAAAAGCGGCGGATCCAGGTGCAGTCTGCCGCCTCGCGACTCCCGGACCCCGTGTCAGGTGCGGCTTGGGCAGCGGGCATCTCGTCGACCGGCGGACTGTACTGGTGTGACCCGCGCCTAAAAAAAAAAAACGAGGCCTCTTGCGGCAACAACGTGTGACGCAGATTCCCCCAGAGTGCTCGGTCTTGGCGGCTGCAAGGCCCGATACAGGACTGGTGTGCTCGGGGTACTTCCGGATGTTGTGCTGGCCGCCGAGGGACACCGGATTGCCGTGGCCTTGCTGGGGTGTGGCTAAGGGGCTCCCCCACTTGTGGCAGGTCGTGGTGTTGTAGCCTGGGGCCGATGGCGTAGACCCAAAAACGTGTGACTCTGATTCATTGGGGCTCCCGGCCTGGACGGCTATGAAACAAGGGACTGTAATGGTGCAGCAGAGACGCCCTTGAGAGCTGTGTTGGGCCGCCGGGGGATGCTGGATTGCCCTGGACCTTGGTAGGTGTGGAGGAGCCATGCTAGACTGCTGGGGGCCACTGCCCAAGAGAAGCAGACGGAGTCGTGGCGGACACCTGCTGGGGATGAGTGGCTGTGCGCGGCCTGGAGACTGTGTCCGGAGTGTTGTGTTCTACAGAGTGGCCCTGATGTACATTGAGGCTGGCCAGCGCCCCGTGGGGCCTGTTAGGCGGGGGAACTTCCATGTGAATACCGCGGGTGCTGAATAATATCAAAGTCTAGTGACTGGAATAAGACCACGGCTCGCTGTCGGTGTGACGGCCGGGACTGAATAGCCATTGACGTCCTCCTCTCCTATCGTTGGTGGTCATCTATACCGGTGGTGTAAGCACACAACGCCAAACCCCCCACCATGACAAAAGATAAAGCTACCTGCGGGAACCCTAAACAAAGCACCATGGACAAGTTCACTGGGGCCGGTGCTAAATCCACGGGACTTGAGGGTGACCTAGGTGTCCCACCAGATAATTCCGTACTCCTGGCAGCAATTACTCAGACGAGAACGGCCCTGGAGGCCCAGATAGGCTCGGTCGGATCGGAAGTATCGCTGCTGCGCCAAGATCTCAGGGGGGTTGTGGAGCGAATTACCGTGGCAGAGACGAGGGTCTCAGCGGTGGAGGATGCTGTTTCTGGGCTGCAGGCGAAGGTCTCATCTCTGGAGAAAATCACCAAGGGCCTTGCCACGCGGGTAGAAGACGCAGAAGGAAGAGCCCATAGAAACAACCTTCGTTTCGTAGGGTTCCCGGAGAAAAGCGAAATCAAAGACTCCGAAAAATTCCTCGCAGAATGGCTGCCCTCAGGGATGCCAGAGGATGCCTTATCCCCTTGCTTCATCATAGAACGTGCACACAGAGCCCTGTTGCAGCGTCCCCCTCCTGGGGCTAGGCCACGACCCATGATTGCTCGTATCCTCAATTATCATGACAGAGACTCAATCCTTAAACATGCCAGGATGAAGGGGGATCTCTTCTATGATTCCCAGAGGATTATGATTTTCCCAGACTATACGAGAGCGGTCATCCAGCAGCGCCTGTCGTTTCAGGCCGCCAAGGCGCGGTTGCGAGAGCTTAAAATCAAGTACTCGCTTCAATTTCCGGCCCGAATTCGAGTCACATACAACTCAAGAACTCTCTTCTTTGATACGCCGGAGGCCGTCTTCAGCTGGTCGGATGAGCAGATTCGGCCAAAGCCTCACACCCCTACTCGACATGACTTAGACTCATTCTCCGGTGAACCGCACCGCCGACAAAGACAGCAGAAGGATAGACAGTGGCACCGGTCCAGGTCTATGTGGCGCTCCAAGACACAAGAGGGCGATCGAGATGAAGCCTCTGCCGGGAGTGCCTCTGCACAGTCGAAATGAACGTACATCTAAATCCAAAGACTATGCACTAAGATATTTGTGGTATATCTAATCAGCCACTTGTTATTTGTTTGTGGGCTGGTTCACTTAGGCGCAACCCACCTTTGTTGTACAGTTGCCATTATGGCTCATGGGTGTTCAGGGATCCATTGGAGGCACGTGTCGTTGGCCCCCCGTTGGGGACGTCTGGGCGTCCTATCCGCGACAGATGCTTCAAGTTCTATGAGGTATTGGGGAGGGGGTGGGGTTGGGTTTGGGTGGCGGAAAGATGGTTTTATGTTTTTCATATCCAATGCTTAGACAGTGTAATACTAGATAGATGTCCTACTGTGCAACGGTATACAACATGCCACCTAAATGCATATCAATGTCGCTGCCGATAGATGAGACCCCGCAGGGGCAGCTCCGCGTTATGAGTTGGAATGTCAGAGGGGTACTTGATAAAGGCAAGCGGGGCGTGATACTTCGCCACGCAAAGTGTTCTAGAGCAGACATTGTGATGTTGCAAGAGACACATCTTATGGGCACCAAGACACTGTGCCTAGCCCGCTATGGATATGATCAGGTGTACCATGCAGGCTTCACTCGGGGCTCTAGGGGTGCGCCATTCTCATACATCGTGGAGTTCCATTTATACTCACTTCCCAATGGGCTGACACCCATGGGAGATATATAATTGTCCATGGATCCATCAAGGGCGAACACATAGTTATGGGTAGCATATACGCCCCCCGTTGTCTCAAACATTCATAGATTGTTTCTTAACTGTGTGGGCTCTTCTAACCAAGTGTCTCGCAATCATGGGTGGGGACTGGAATTATATAATGCACGTCCATGCTGACAGGGGTCGCCCCCCTGGGGCCAAAGAGAATCCCAAGGAGTCCAAACTGCTAACTCTGGTGCACATGTTGGGGTGGGTAGACATGTGGAGGACGAAACATCCCCAGGACAAGGGCTACACATATTACTCTGCTGGGCATAATACTTCATCCCGATTAGATTATCTATTCATACCTGGGTGTCACGTTCAGAGAATAGCTGAAGCCACAATCCTCCCCCGCGGCTTATCTGATCATTCCCCCATTACATTAACACTTACGACCGGCTCACACCGCCGCCCATTCCGGTGGCGGCTATCCCCGTGGCATCTGCACAACCGAAAATACAGGAACCATATAAATGGAGCAGCCGTGGAATATTTTATCCATAATGAGAAGAACGTCTCCTTGTTCGAGACACTATGGGAAGCCATGAAGCCCACTATACGGGGGTAGACATAAGCTACACTGCGGCGCAGCGCAGACGCCGCACGCAGGAGCTCCTACACATGGAAGTACAAATCGCGACTCTCGAAAATTGCTGTCACAAGCGTGACTCCTCCTTAGCGCGCAGGAATCTGCGATTGGCTGAGCAACAATATCAAAATACATTAATGGAAAAAGCCAAGCAAACTTGGCTGGCATCTCAAAGCCGAATATATCAGTGGGGAGATAAGTCTAGCAAATTACTATATCGACTGTGTAAACAGAAAACGACAACCACCCTCATTCCCCCTATTCAGGATGTACAGGGATTGACTATCACAGACCCAACAGAAATTGCTAGTAGTTTTGCGCAATACTACTGTGAGCTGTATCGACCTAGAGAGGTGATACATGTTTCACTGATCGAGAGTTTCCTCAGTGATATCCCGCCGCGTACCGTCCCAGAGGATGCAGGAGAATCCCTAGATGAACCTATTACATTGGAGGAGATCACAGCTGCCGTGTCCGAACTACGGACGGGTAAAGCTCCTGGCCCTAATGGATACCCTAGCGAGTTCTACAAAGCATTTATATCTCAATTAAGCCCCCATATCCTTAATACTATTCAAGAATCGGTAGAGAAGATGCGCCTCCCATCCAACTGGCGGCACGCTGAGATAGTGGTTTTCCCCAAACCAGGCAGACCACCCGAACAACACTCATCGTACCGTCCAATATCTCTCCTAAACACTGAGGCCAAAATCCTAGCTAAAATTCTAGGAAATAGGCTACTACCATATATGTTGGATATTGTCCACCTAGATCAAGCCGGCTTTATGCCCCATCGCTCTAGCCGTCATAATGTCCGGCGAGCACATAATGCGATTGCAGCTGTGGATCGGTTAAATAGACCAGCGGTATTACTACTAGCAGATATGGATAAAGCCTTTGATTCTATTAGCTGGACATATCTATTCACACTCCTGCCACTCTATAACTTCGGCCCACAGTTTATTAAATATATTAAACTCCTATACACTGATTTGACCGCTACAATTGGTCGCCAATTGCACCTCACCCCCATTTCCTGTGGGGCGGGGAACGCGGCAGGGATGCCCCCTGTCCCCTCTCCTTTTTGCGCTGGCCATCGAGCCACTGGCCTTTGGGTACAGAAAGATGCGCTAATCTGGGGATTTGAAAGGACCATGGACATATCTGATCGCATAGCATTATATGCGGACGAAATGCTTTTCTTCCTCACTGATCCACACAAAACTGGGCCCAGAATACTGCAGATTATGCGGATATTTGGCGAGACGTCAGGCTTGCTCATGAACCCCCGAAAGTCCACTATTTGGCCACTAAGGGGCACCCTGGGTCAGGGCAGGTGGGCCGAGAACCTGCAAATGGCAAAGGACGGATTACTATATTTGGGTGTGTTTTTGTCTGAGTCTCCTCAGCTCTCGTGGGATAGGAACCAGGGTGCTGTTGCTGGAAAGGTACGATCCAGCCTCAAGCTTTGGGCGGGGCTGCCCTTGTCTCTATATGGAAGGTAGGCTATATTCAAAATGGTTTCACTGCCACAGCTGCTTTATCATTTACAGAATCACCCGTTTCCGATCCAGCCTTCCTGGTTTAGGCATATTAATGCCTTGTTGGGGGCAGTTCCTATGGGGGGACGGCGCATCCCGAGTAGCGCTCCTTACATGTTTTCAATCTATGTACTGTGGTGGGATTGCAGCTGCAGACATGCGGGCCTACTACACAGCCTCACATCTTCAGGTGATTAATGACTGGCGCTATGGACCTAGTGACGACCCAGCATACGCAACAGAACAATGGATATTAAATTACCCGACTCTTATCTCCCATCTATATAGTAATTCAAATCACTGCATGCTGTTACCCGCCACCAAAGTAGTCCTTATTTCTTGGCGACAATCACTCAGACGAATGGGGTGGTGGGGCCGCATCACTCGTGAAACACCTCTCTGGCATAACCAGTTACTATTTCATTTGACAGGGCTCCAGGGGTTCCGCGAATGTGATTACATCGGCATCTCGACTATTGGCGATGTTTTTCAGGGCACCATCCTCAAATCGTTTCAGGCCCTTAAGGATGAATTCTTCCTACATAAATCTCAGTTTTATAAATACCTGCAGTTTCGTCATGCTATTACTCCCCACATGGATAGAGTTGAATCAATTCCAGAATTTAACCCATTGGAGGCTAAACTCCTTATGGGGGATCTGGGCGAACATAAGATTTCAAAAATATATCAATCTCTCATCACACATAGCGCCACTATCCTCGAGAAACTTAAAGATGCCTGGCAAATAGATATCGGCCCCTTAGATCCCGATGATTGGACTGAAGCCCTTGAGTCCTCCAGAGGGGCGGCCATATCCTCCCAATTGCGACTCATTCAATTTAAGTACCTACATAGGGCCTACTATACACGCTACAGATTATGGAGAGCAGGCCTAATAGAATCTTCCACGTGCTTACGCTGTCAAAGCGATGAGGGGTCCTTCATACATATGGTGTTGGGAATGCACAGCGCTGGATAGGTTTTGGACAGGGGTGCTGGCATGTTTAGCCGAGGTGCTCGGATGGGAACTACCTAGATCCCCTAAACTGACACTACTACATATAACAGATACTATTGGCGGTAATAAATATAAGCGATATCTCCTATGGTTGGGCCTTACCATTGCCAAGCGGGATATCGCCAGAGCATGGAAACTAGTTACACCTCCCACTATTAGGGCCTGGCGGAATGGAATGGATTTTTGCATGGGTCTGGAGATCCCGGTCTTCCAAGCCCGTGGATGCCCACAGAAACATCCAAAAATATGGGCGACTTACCGGGGGCTGGTCCTGCCGAGACTAGAGACAGCGACTGATATACTAGACTTTGAAATCAGATCTTATGAAGCACAGGAAAGACAAATGCCTTGAGAAAAGAATGAGTATAACTCTGACATATATCTATCTTTTATACATGCAACTCACTCATATACTAGCATTGGATTTATTTTGTTGGAAAGTTATGTTTGTAATTAGTATTAACATAGATAACACATGTATACGTTATCAAAATAATTATGTAAATGTGATAAAGATCTCAGTATTCGAAAGTGTATGCCAATAAAATTTGTTATTAAAAAAAAATCTGAAAATGCCACTTTTAGAAAGTTGATATTTTCTTGTCCTAACCATTTGGTTCCTGCAGCCTGTTTCCTGTGTCATGTGGCTAGGTGTAGTTGGTAGGTGGCCTATGTGTATTTCTCACAGACAGTATCATGATATAGGGCCAGCGTGTTGGGAGGATGGGCCATCCTTACATGATGAGGGGGGGCGGAGCTGTCACCTATCACACATGCACTTCAAAGAGACTACCTCAGCTCACACACAAAAAACTTCACACTATCCTGGTGTGACTGCAGGCAGACTGAGAAATTCCAAACACCTCTGTTGGGGGAAAGCTCCAGAAACATCTTCCATGTAAAAGCTAGCACCAGGTATAAAATTAGGAACCTCAAACCCCCTCTTCAGATCTCTTCTGGACCTGTGGAAGACTCAGAAGAAGGACTGCTCTACTATCGTGCTGCTGGAAGGACTGTCCTGCTACCCTGCTGCAAGAAGCACGCCTGGCTGACTGAGGAAGGAAGACTGGACCGGCTTCTTAAACCCAGAACTACCAGAGTGACTCCAAGGACTAGCTGACTGGCCTCCTGTTCTGAGCTACAGGGACATAACAAGCTCCAGAGTCCTGCCCCGCATCTGCCCACCTGCCCAGACTCACTAGACCTGCCTTTGCCCTGCTTCTGACCTCTGCTGGAGTGAGTCATGATCCCCAAGAGGTGCCCCCAGGTCCTAGACCCTTGGCTGGCACCAGAATGTACTCCTACTGGCCCAACTATGGGATTCCTCAGATTTGACACAGCGCCACGCAACTCGACGCAGAGCAATGCAAGACCTTAGATCGCAATACATCACAGTTCCTCATCCGAACCGATGCAGCACGACACAGCTTGACACAGAACCTCGCATCGCAGCCCTCGCAGCTTCTCATCGGAACCGACACAGCATGACAACTCAATGCAGGACCTTGCATCGCAGCCCTTTCAGCTCTTCATCGGAACCGAAGCAGTGTGTATCAAGGATATAAGGTAGAATTTTCAGTGGGACTAACTTGGTTCCTTGTATCTGGCCCACATTCCATCGCGATCAGCCTGAACTTGTGACTTTGTCCTGGTCCACCTTTACCGGATAACCACAGTTGGTGCTTTGTGCTTTTAGACGCTGTACTTACCTTAAGACTTTGAAATTGCATATCTCCGGTTGTACTGGTTGGATTTGTGTTGTTTTGGTGTCAAATAATTTATTAACTATTACTCTATTTTCCTAAATTGGTGTGGGACTTTTCTTGTGTTATGTTTTCACTTTATTACTGTTTAAGTGCTGCATAAATACTTTACACATTGCTTCTAAGTTAAGCCTGACTGCTTTTGTCCCAAGCTGCTAGAGGGTTAAGCACAGGTTAATTTAGTGACTGTGGTTCACCCTGAAAAGGACTGTGGCTGTTGCTTGAGAAGGGCTTACACCCCTCCTCAACCAACAACCCAATTTCTCACAGTAATCATGAAATCATATTTTAGGTAATGCCAAGCCGTGTCCCACCCTCAGTTACAGAAAGTAAAAACCATTAGTCATAGTAATTTCTAAACAAAACATTTAATTATAGTAAGTCGTTGTTCACAGAAGGTAACATATAACAATAAGAGACGTCTGTCTAATCTCATTAAAAAGTAGCTCGCCTATAGCCAATTTAATAACTTAAGCACTGCAACTGAGTGTTCTGTTAGATCCTTTTTTAAAATATATACCAATTGCTTTATGCATTGTATAGCAACCCAATTTAAGAACAATAGGGTGTGAAATGCAGCAACATTGTCACATCATTGTAACATTAGTTTGTCATTTTCTAAAAATACACACATTTTGCTCTCAAATGCCAATATCAATTCTGGATGATAACTGGAGCGAAGCAGGAATTAAAACATATGAGCAACTAAAGTTTGAGACACAGGAATCCCTGATAATTAAATACTTGCAGCTAAAACACACTTTGAGCCCTTATGTCGCTAAAAAGGTCACCATCCCGGGAGAATCACCACTAAATGGCAGGCTACTGAAAATATGACTATTGGAAAGGGCTATACACTGACACACAATACAATGAAGGATTAGGGTGGGTTGTGAACTTGATGAGAAAGACGTAGATGTTACTGGATAGTACTGCTACAACAGTAAGGTCATGATTCTGCCTTGCGCATTTGAAGGTGCTACTCAGGATTTACCTTACCAGAGTTCGGCTTGAACATTTTGGGTGAATCAGAAGTGACATCTGCCTAAGGGACTATGAAGAAATGGACATATATCATGGGAAGGCCCAACTAAGGAAGTCTATTGGATACATTTAGGAAAGAGAATTGAATAAGTCATGGATGTAACGTTGTGGCTAGATGCACTTGCAAAACGAATGGGGCGAACAAGAAGGAGCATATTTCATAAAAGTTCACGCAACACAGGGCGGCAAGCAAAAGCTGCAGTGCATGAATGGGAGAGAGCTGAAAAGAGCCATATCTACTAAGATATGATGCTGTTCAGCTCCCTATCGCACTTGTGGCTGTCCATCGCCAACATAGGCACTCTTGCACCATGGGCAAAGGTGCCTGCATTACAGGCAGGATTGTTTTTTGCAGGATGGGATACCACCCTGCACAAAAACAATCTTGTAAGGCAATTTCCTCTTTCTATGCGTAATGCAGAATGTATCACTCATAGAAAGAGGAAGTAACAAGGATAAAGATACTTCTCCTCATTAAGCCTCACTGTATAGTATTTTGATGTATTCCCAGTTTTAACGGCTCTAGTAAATCTGGGAATGCGCCAAAATCCATGGGTGGTTTAATGGCAATGCCCATGCTCTCTGCCCATGGACCGCCTCCCAGATGCAGCGCAATGCAACGCAACTGAAAGGGGCTGCATTGCATTACCTTCTCTTTACAAAGCCACGCAAGGCGACATAAGGTGGCCGTTACGAGGCTGTACTGGAAAAGGCAAAATGTTAGTAAATCTGGTCGAAGTGTCCAGAAGATACCAGAAGCTTTTTGCAAACTTGGGGATGAGGTAGGGGTAGCGCAACAAACAGCACAGAAATGGAGGAGCCCCAAACCACCAACGGTGGGGAATGGAGTCACAGTATGAATTGGTGCATGGCAGTGGAAAGGGTGCTATATAATGGCGGGGGTGCCCCAAAAAGTTTGAAAAGATATGGGAGGATTTGGGAAATTCCATGTACGGAATTTCATAGGATCGACTGACATGTGAAACATAGGCACAATTGGAATTATGCATCGGTTGATAATGTTGTTAAATTCTCTATGTCCCCACTGTAGACACGACTATGGGCTCTCAAATGTTTGATTTTAATTTGTGTACATCTTGCAATATCACCACACCTGATTCTTTGCTGACGGAATGTACTACATAGTGCTTGGGCACAAGACATTTTGCAAGGCTCCATTTACACATTTGCTGTGTTTTATAGTGTTGTGTATTAATGAATCTGTTTATTCAGCGCAAAGGTTGATTAAAACTGTTTTACAAATGGTTTTAACAGAAATTATGCTTGGCTTCTTGAAAGATATAAATGTAAACATTAACATACGAAACTTCACAATTAGAGGAACCTCCTATCACACACATACTAATTCCGATATATACTTGCTTACCTGAATGCTGGATTTGCAATGTGTAAAAACATGAAATGTTTATAGTTTGAACTAAATTATCGCTAAACGTCTATAATTATTAGAAATAACAAACCATTTAACTCTTTTCAGTTTAGCTGGAAACACAAACTACTAAACCGAGTCTATGTTTCAATAATTTCCTGCAAAAGTAGTTCCAATGGTTCAGTTTTCATCATTTCTCTCACACAATGAATACTCCTCCTCTTGTTGTTGCTTCAGATGTTTTAAAATCACATTTGACAGAAAGTGTGAATTGTTTTCTTCTGTGATATTTCCCTGGCAATCTGAAAAAATATATTGATTATGATATTTGTTAAAGTTGAATCACGCTCCTTGTATTGGTAAATACATCATGTTTAGAAAAGTTAAAACGTAAAACATTGTTTGCATAAAAAGATTATTATTGAACTTCGCGCCAACAGAGATGTGTTGCATATCATGAATGCACAGCAAAGGAAATTGATTCTTTTTTTTTTAAAACATATTTTATTGAGTTTATTAGCAATTGTGGAAGGGGCCATCATTATTGTAGAGCCACGATTAATGGTGGGGTGACGGCTTGCAAAGCCAAACAAGCATTACCAAATGCAACACGTCTGGCTTGAATTCTAAATATATGCCTTTAATACACACTAAGCCTAAGGGTGGTGTTATTAGACCATGCATATTAAATTGTAGGCACTCCTTTATGTCTTGAGAAATCCATAATATTATGTTAATAATATTAATAATACTATAATATAGCAATTACTATAACATAATTTTAACCTTTGTTCTTTCAGTGAATTTCTTGGCTTTATTTCAATGTAAGTTAAGGACGTAGAACCTAATCTAACTATAACGTCAAGTTTAAAAAAAAAGAATGTCTGTGGCTTTTTGATCATACTTTATATTGGACCAACAGTCAAACTGCGCACGCAGCCAATCTGCTAGGCCCTACGACCAACTACAGCAGGGGTTGGTCGCTGGGCCTGGCCAAACATCAGGTCCTGCACTCAACCCCCACGTGTTGCCAGCTCTGCTGCGCACAGCTTTCTGTCAGGTCCTGCCCCTAACACCCCATGTGCTGCCAATCTCAGTTGCGCACACCATTTGGCCGTGCGTAGCTGGGTTGGCCGTAAGGCTGCGCTCGGTCCCACGAAAGTACCCTAGTACCATCTACAGTACGCCAGTGCCATGTATAGTCGATAGTTGGCATTAGCAACTACTAGCAACTAGAAAAGGTGGTTAACTCAGGGGTGGTTCATCAAGGGCAGGGAGTTAGAGGGCGAAGGTGGCTGGGAGCTGCTGTCTAGAGGAGCAGAATATATTTTAACGTAATTCCCTGGAGGTAATTGCTGTTGAGTTTAAACGAAATAAGTGTTGTACTAAACTAGGTTGAAAGTATGCAGAAAGTCTTATTAATATAGTGCAAGAATAGACTGAGTTTGCAGATTCTGAAATTAAAAAAATGTTTACATTAATTAACTTTATTTATTAAATACTGTAATGCAATGTCAATGATTTGAAGAAGCTGAAGAAAAATCTAAATAAAACGTTATTTCGGTCGTTGACCATAAAAGTATAAATACATTTAATTATACACCGAACAATTTTAAGCCATAAAAAATACACAAAAAAACCTATTATAAAATACCAATCGTGGGTATGTCTACAGTTCATAATAGAGTTCAACAAGCATAAATATACACCTGGGACCAAGGCGGCAAAAGCCATTGTCTATCCACATTCGGACGGCATGCCCCGCTATGCTGGCTGGTTCAGACGTTATTTACACACTCGACAAGGTTAAACATTTCCTAACAACATAGACTCTAGCAGCAATATTAAATAAAAGGTGCAATATAGAGCTGTTCGAATAAAAAAGTTGGCAACCTATACAGCAATCTCAAACTTTCAGCAAGTGCCTTCTAATTGTCCACAGATGACACAGAAACTTAGCGACAGAGCAAACAATTGCCGAGCTAGTGTCCGATCTTAAAATGCGTAAAGCTTTGGCGCAGTGTCGGGTGCCCAGCTGCTTGCAGATCGACCGCAGCCACTTCTTTCTTGGGCAGGAGTACTTGGGACAAACAAAAAAGACATGGGCAATGGATTATTACAGTGGGACAGTTAGGGCAAAACTGGGAAATAGTCGTTGTTATCTGTCACCAGGAGCCAGTAAACGAATTCAAGGGAAGGCAACCAAATCTAAACTGTATATAAAGTTTCCTATCCTGGGGTGTAGTAATTATTTCAAAATAGTATTCATATGAACCAGTCAATTTAAAGTTCATAAAATCCATGGTTAAGCGTCCCTTTGAGGAACTGGTAATATCCATGGTTAAGCGTCCCTGTGAGGAACTGGTAATAGAACCCTGTATTACCCAGTCCCAATATTGCTTCTTAACTGTACCTTTACTAGGCAGCAATGATGGATCCTTTGGGGCCCAATAGCTCTCTAGACCTATTGCACTCAACAGAGATTTCAGATTATAGATCCAACCAATCTTCCTAGAACGATCAAGTGCAATAACTTCATTAAGGGCAGCAGCATATGAGGACAGCTCTGGGGTAGACCTTACGCGCAGCCAAACAGTAAGGGGCGTAATTTAGCCTTCTCAGTGATGGTGGCTCTACCCAGATCCAGCCTTAGCGGATATAGCGGGGTGCTCCGGGGTAGAGAGACCAGGGACCTAAGGAACTTGTTCTCGGAGATCAAAAGGGAATCTATCTTCTAAAACCCCACAGTTCGGCTCCGTACACTGCTGAGCCTACTGCCTTGGCCTCGTAGATCTGGAGTGGGGCCGCCACCGGTCTGCTAAAGGAAGTACTATGTTCTTTTAGCAAGGCCCCCACAATTTGTCAGTGCTTTAGGGTTTGTTTGGCTACGTGGGGCTTCCATGAAATATCATCTGAGATGGTATTACCCAGATAGTCAAATGTGCTCACATTCTCCAAGGGGACCCACCCCCCCTAATGATATTTTGCCTCTGAATGACTTATGGGGGTTACGCTGTAAAAGCTTAATCTTAGATCTTAAACCTCTAGACCCCGCAAGTCGCAAAAGGTTTTAAAGCGATCTAGAAGTAGTTGGAGCCCTCCTGGAGTTTTAGAGACTAACAGAGTATCATCTGCAAACAATAGTGTTACCACTTTATCTCCCACCATAATTGGAGCATCCGCTGGAACCTCTGAAAGATACTGAACCACACCATTAACAAAAAGAGAGAAAAGTGTAGGTGCCAGGACACAGCCCTGGCGTTCTCCCCAATAGATTTCTATTGGATCAGGGAGCTGACCTTGGCAACCCCAACGGACCCTAGCAAGGTTTGCTTCATGGAGGCGAATGATGAGTGAGAGAATTTCTAGGGGGAGACCCATATCATTTAATACTTTCCAGAGCTTATTCCTAAGGACGAGATCGAAAGCGGTCTTAAGGTCGATGAAGGCTACATAGAGACTTCCGCGACTGATGACCACTGTCTTCCAGATGAGAAGGAAAAAACGAAACACGTGGTCAATAGTACTCGTTTTTTGTCTAAACCCAGCTTGGTATGGGGACAAGATGTTACAGTCTTCCATCCAGCATTGGACCTTTAGGAGGAGAGCTCGGGCAAACACCTTTTGGATAGTCTATAAGACTGATTGGTCTATAATTGCAGGGTAGAGATCTGTCACCTTTCTTAAACATAGGGATCACCTCTGCTCCCTTCCAGGATGGTGGAATTTGGGCCCCCTCAGCAACTGCATTAGCTAAAATCCACATATAGTTTGCCCAGTTCTCACTGTCATGTACAAACATATCACCCGGAATGCCATCAGGACTAGCAGCTTTAGCCTTTGTGATAGAAGAGATGCAGGTCTTAATTTCGCTTAAGGAGAAAAAATCTACTACTATGGCAGAGGCAAAGCCATGATTGGGGTCTCCTTCCTCTTGTGCACAGGGCCCAGAGTATAATTGAGAGAAATGGTCATACCATGCCGAGATCGAAATGTTATTAGTCGGTGGTAGAGGCCTGTTAGAATCCCCCAGGTAACAAGGAGCCAGAAGTTTTGCAAGTCCTTCCTATCGCAGGCCTCCCTGAGCAGTGCCCATCTATCATCATCCCACTCCCTTTTGGCCCTTTTTTGTGCCAGCTTGTACAATCTCCTCAACTCCCTCACTTGGACTACGTTATTCAATCTGATTGCCTGGGCTAGTTGTCTTCAAAGGGCTCTACACTCAAACCAGGCCACCAGGGAGCTTGGCTTCAGGCCAGGTTTAGATGTACGGTAAGGTTCAGTAAAGTAACTCGCTCACTGTTCGAAGAGACCAGTATGGCAGGCTAGAATCTTGTCCAGCCCTCCCGGATGGCACATTAAGCTACGGATTGCTGTTGTGGATGACAGCAGATTCTGTTTGATAGCGCGAGCTTGCCATCATCCATGGCTACCTGGGGCCATTTGAGCTGTCGATTATCACTGAATGGAAGTAACTCCTTAGAGATTAATACGGGATTGGGGGGGGGGTTAGAGAGACCAACCCAGTGTGATCCTCCCAGGAGTTGCAGGGGACTGTGATCGCTATCTACGGTAGATCCCACAACCATGTCAACCACTCTGTGCCATATTTTGAGGTCCACCAGAAAGTAATCTATACGGCTTGTATTATTGGTCCTGTTGAAGGTGTTAGCGCCCCTACTATCCGATCTAGTACGGCCGTTTGCTGCCCTTAATCCGAACTCTAATGCAAGGTCATTCAATTGGAGTGCCATTTGGGTCCATTTTTTATAGGGGGTAGGTCAGGGGGGGGGGGGGACATACCACATCACATCCTCCTCTCTAGCCCCACAGATATCCTCCCTTTCCAAAGGCTCAAAGGTGACATTAAAGTCGCAGGCTACAATCAATGGTGGCAGGTAGGCCCTATCTTCCAAAAGTGCCTTTAACACATCCAGCATGGATGACCGCCTTCCCACCCTGGTGCCTCTAGCATAGACGTTGTAGATGTCAAGCAGGGCGCCATTCCGACCTTTAAGATGCACATCCAAAATGTCTGCGCTAACTGACGGTAGTTCTCGGCATGTGCAATAAAGTGCAATTAGGATTGCACTTATTGCACATGCCGAGAACTAGCATTGCCAACCCCCCGGCTGGCCGACCTGGTTTGTTTGAAGATGCTGGACGAAAAAAGGTTACGTAGCCAGGGACATAAACAGGAGAGGGACTCCATGTCTCCTGCAGTATGCAAGTATCAAACGTTTCGACAAATTTGATCCAATGCGAGAGGGACAGTTTGGATCTTACCCCAGCCACATTCCATGATAATAATCGGAGCGTGCAACCCTCTTCCAGGCTGCTAGAAGGATTAAGTGGTAGAGCAACTGGGGGATTACCTGCCGACACATGCAGGTGGACATTCTTGAGCGGGGAAACTACTACTGTAGACGTCCTGCTGTCACTAGAAGGAAGCACTATGGGGGTCTGGATGTAGTTAGACGAGCTGGGTATAGAATAAGATGCAGAGGGTGCGCATCTGTCTACAAGAGAGGACCGAGAGTTTGGGAGATTTGGTGTTGGTGACTTTGGACATACATGGTTGTTGAGGAGTGCGAGTCAGTCATTGGCTGCTAGAGAGGAATCTCTACCCAAATGGGTTACAGGGGGACGGACAGTAGCAAATGGCGGATTTGATGGTAAACAATGCTTGAATTGAATACGTGTGGATATAGGGGAGCTAAATTTGGCATCCATGGCTATCAGATTATGTGCTACCATCCCATCAATCAAACGCAGTTCAATACAATCCATATGGTTGCTAAGATGGGTGAGCCTTCGGGTTCCTACGATATCTTCTCTTATGACTGAACAGCAGCCTCTCACATGACGGATCCAATGGATGGATTTATTTATAAGTGAATCTTCCTCTTCATGCCTTTGATTGGACAGGAGTTTTGGGGCATTTATCATATAAATGCATTTGGGGGGGCAATGCGGTACGTTCACTAATCCCCTGGGATATGTTACAGGAATGGGCACCCCTGGGATATATAGATGGATGTTCAGATGTAGGAGGAGGACACCTTTGCGTTGGTGGGCCCCTCAAGGGTTGGGACTTGTATCTTAGGGCCCCAGATGCGTCATTTGGGGCAATTGCTTCTGTTGGAGTATCATCAGAGTTAGCAGTAGTAGCTCTTGGTTGGATTTGAGTTAAGACTGTTTGCGCTAGAGAGGATGGGGTAACACACCAGCTAGAGGGCAAGGCGGGGGGCTGTACTTTGCTTACACTTTTATCTAAGAGAAGATTGACCAGACCTGTAAGCTCTTTTACGGCTAATTTCAACGCACTAACTTCCGCTCTCAGTTCGGTTATAATTCTGAGAGTAGAAGAGTCAAGCAGAAATGGCCCTTCACAGGGGGGGGGACACTACCATCATCCCTTCTTGTCCACACCCCAGGTGTCGCAGAGCCCCGCCCAGCTATCTCTCTCATGCTCCTCCCTAAGCTCTTGGTCGCCACTCTGATCTTGAAGAGGTGCAAACCTATTACTAAGTGGGAGGCCGGTGTCCCCAGACTCAGGGGCAGTTTGGGTTTTCAGATGGAACTAGGTACCTAGTCACACTAATGACTGTTTCATTAGAGACGGGTTGAGTCCGCGTACTACTACGGGTATCAGGCTTTTTAAACATTGAGGGGATACGTTTTAGGAGCTTTGGTTTAGAGCCAAGTGGGGCCCCCTCTGAAGAGTGGGATGGGGCCGGCCCGGTGGGAGATAACATTTCTTCGCATTTGACTAATAGGTTGTCAATGCGATCAATCACACAATCTCTCCCAGCATTCTTACGGGGCTGTTTTGCTTTATTGGATTTTGCATGCCCCCTCCGCCCACAGTCCACAGACTTTCTTTTCCCCATACAATATTTTCCAGATGATTAGGAGCGGGCTTGCTATCTTCAGCCCTATGGTTGGAAGCGTACAGATTTTACCTTCCTATCAAAAGTGACCCCCCACTAGGCGCCACCCTCGCCCTCAAGTCACTGACGAACTCTAAATGACTTTGGGTAATGACAGATATTAACAATGTTTCGTTCAATACGGCTTCGTCATCAGCACACCGATCCTCTTACGGTCTGAAGACGAACAGTTTAAGGTGTCTTGTTCCAGTATATCAAATTAAAAGGAGCATATGTATAAACGCAGCAGACACATAGGGCTTGGGGGAGGAATAGAAAAACACAGTACCTTGCGAAGGAACAGCTGATCCCTGGCGGCTCCAAAATGCAAAATGCAAGGGGGGTGGCCCTGCCCTGCCTCTTCCTGCCAATGAAGGGCAAGAACGAGCCCGCCCTTGGCCCGTGCGCGGCCTGCATGTGTCCCGCGCAGCGGGGGCGGACGTGCGCTTAAAACGCAAGTGGTGACAGCAGCCCCTCCTTCAGGGCAGAGCAGGCTCCTGGGAATTAGAGTCCCTCCAGGCAACAGCTTTTCCGGCGTCACGCGCAGCGGGGGCAGACATGCGCTTAAAAGGGCGAGTGGTGACAGCAGCCCTTCCCTCAGGGCAGAACAGGCTCCTGGGACTTAGAGCCCCTCCAGCCAACAGCTTTTCTGGCGAAAAGTAATATTATCCCTTGGGGAGGGGGGGAGGGTCTGGGTCTCTGCCACAATTAAATGGGGGTCAGGGTTTCCTACCTGGGTGCCTTATGTCCTTTTTAAAAACATGGGGACCATCCTGCAATGGCAAAGCAGTGTCCTGGGCACACGTTATAGAGTGAAAACAATGGTTAATAAAGTCTCGTGCATTTGGAGAGATATCATGTGAGGTCCACACAAGTAGGTTAAAGTCTCTTTAGTTGTTTAATCTTTATCGTAAAAGGACACAACCAGCCAACACGTGTTTCGTCACAGTGGGAAGTATCCCGTGACTTCTTCAGAGCTGAATGAGAAAGCGTAGATGTCTTTGGGAAATCGCTCCTCCGATGTAACGGACATCCCAGAAAGTAAGTGCCTGTATTCGTGTTGAGGGGCGGATCTGCCGCTTCAACAAGACTTCTAGCGGGTGTGCTAAGCAGATTGCAGGCACTGGTTCACCTCTGTTCCGAAAATGGTCCATTTACATCGGAGCCTCCCTGTTTCTTTTGTAACATTCCCAAGGACTTCTCCATTATTTGTTATTTCCTTACTCCAGACCAGCCGTGTCGGAATTATCACCGGCGGAGCGATTTCCCAAAGACATCTACGCTTTCTCATTCAGCCCTGAAGAAGTCACGGGATACTTCCCACTGTGACGAAACACGTGTTGGCTGGTTGTGTCCTTTTACGATAAAGATTAAACAACTAAAGAGACTTTAACCTACTTGTGTGGACCTCACATGATATCTCTCCAAATGCACGAGACTTTATTAACCATTGTTTTCACTCTATAACATGTGCCCAGGACACTGCTTTTCTGAATTTTGTGTGGGTTTCTACCCACACACATACAGGGGTTATAGGGTAATTTCCCCTGACCTGGCAGCACCGTATCATTCATACACCACACACATCATACGCACACAAAGCAAGGCGCCATACTTCCTGGTACATCCAAAACCCTACTCTTAAGACAATCCTGCAATGGCCACCTCAAAATTATATTAAGCTCTTGCAGCTGTCAAATCAGATCACGAGTTACCACATTGGCTGATGGGATAAAAGTCTCCCTCAGTTATTAGGATTCAATTTTTTTTAAATTTTCGGTACCGCGAGAGTTCGCAGTACATAATGGTCCAGATATCATTACGTTTTCCAGCTAACTAACACCTTCATGATCACCACGAGCGCCTCTTTAAATGCAAATTTATGGAAAACTAGGAAACAAATTTACAACAAATGACGAAAAGCATACTTTCTGACTTCTAACTTTCTGCCAACATTGATGTAATTCGGTTCAGATGTTTTTTTCTGTATCGGAAGGCAATGTTTCCTATGAGAATTAACATGGGAAATCAATGTTTTGGGTGCTAAGTCCTTAAAGAACAAAAGAATGAGCCAGTGTAATAAGTATAAGTATATATATATATATATATATATATATATATATATATATATAGTATATATATTCCATGAAAAAGTGATGTTAGGTGAAAACGTCAGTTAAAATGTTAACATTTTAAACAAAAAAAAACACTGAAATTCATCAGTTAAAGTTAACTGAAGAAACTATAACTCATGCCCCGCCATGCACAGTACTGTCATCAATTATGTAATTTCAGATGTAATCTGTGATGTTATCAATGAGTCATAGAACACCACATTTCTGTTTCTACTGCAGCCAACCAATCAGAGTGGGGGCTCTTGTGGGACTTGCAAAAGCCTCTCCAGCGAGAGTGAGATGACGACAGGAAAAAAGGTCCTTGCGGCCAATCACATTGCTCCATTATTTGAAGTTACGTGCCCATGGGAATCTCTCGAAGACTCTTTCTTTCCCAACCCTCCAGATATCTATACATTTTGTAGTAATGAAGTCCACGCAGGTAGGATGTAGTTCATGAAGTTTTATTGAAGTAAGTTACAGGTAGATATGTTCCTGTGAAGCAAGAAGTAGAGTTCTGTAGAGCAGCCCCACCAGGAGCAGCCTGCCTCCTGCTCAGCCCATTCTCAACTGTCACTTCACCTCACAGGCACCCAACATTCCGAAGAGCATCATCACTCCAACATTCCATGCAGCACACAGCACAAACACACTGGCTGAGCAGGAGGTGAAAATGGCATAACATTAACATGGACAGGATACTACATATCCCCCTTTCTTATACAACAGAAGCATTAATGTGGTTACCTGAAAGAAGATAAAACAATGTGAACCAAGAAAAGGAATAAGTGAGAGGAACACAAGTGCAGCTGAAAAGATGCAAAGAAGTGAACGAAAAGGAGAGAGCAAAAAGATAGGTGGAAGTAGATGAAGAGGAAGCAATAGATAAATATAAACAGGTTGATGAAACCCATCCTCCCCTTCTAAATGAAAGCAGAGTGGAATGAAAGTGTAAGGCAAAAGAAACCACGTGAAAAGGATTGACGTAAGAGCACCAATGACTGACGCCAAACACACCCACTGGCCAGACAGGCATGCAAGAAGGAAAGACATAGCACAACACAAAATGAAGACATGCTTTACACCCAGACACACAAGGTAAGGTTGGAAGGATCTCCTACTAAACATAGAAGAAAAAGAATCACACTACAACGAGGGAAAGACAGGAGACAAAGGAAAAACGACAACGAATAATAGTCCAGATACCAAGGATGCAAAGAATATGTAACATCACAAGGAGAACTGAACAGGAGAGAAAACAGGGAAGATGAGAAGAGGATACAATAAGTATAACACATCCTTCCCCATTTTCAAATTGACAATATGATAATACAAGCATAACGCAAGGTATAACTAACAGCAAAGTCTTAGTGTTGACTGAACATAAACTGTGTCCCAAACGGGGATAAATAATGTAGACGATGGGAGTGAACCCAATAAGACACACCCTGTGTGAGGGTTACAGTGTACGAATAGTACGTGAGGATGGGACAAAGGCCCATAACCTACCCCTGGCAAGAGGGCGTAAGCTAATGTGAATGGGACTGAACCCAGTCAGACACACCCTGTGTGAGGGTAACAGTGTATGAGAAGATAGGAATGAAACCCATGACCTACCCCGAGGTGTAAGGGAGGTGCTACTGTAAATGGGACTGAACCCATAACTTATCCCCAGGCATAGGGATGGTTAGCTACTGTAAATGGGTCTGAACCCATGACTTATCCCAGAAATAGGGATGGTTAGCTACTGTGAATGGGACTAACACCCATACAACAATGCCCTGTGTGAGGGTAGAAACCGTAAGTAGCCCATGTGGGAAAACGTACTCTGAGCAAATAGGACTAAAACCCAGTGCCATCCCTACGTAGGGAAGAAAGAAGTGTAAGGTGTACACATGTGGAATGAACAATGAACCCCTGAAGGCGTGTACCCTGAGGCCATGAACGTAAAATGATGAGCCCACAAAACCCACCAAACAATCCCATGCAGGATAAGTGTGGAGAGAGACAGATCCTTCATGTAATGTACCAAGAGCCAAAACATAGATGGAAATGGTGTAATCACAGCCACTCATACAAAAGGCTTAAATTACAAATCACGTTAACATTTCATTTGCTGACAGTTAAAGTTTAAGGTGTGCGTTTCTCCGCAATCCTGTGATACACACAAGCGTTTGTGAGCAAAATAACGTGCAAGAGCATCTTGGGATCCCCCTTGTGGACTGCCAGAACAAGAAGTGGTAAAACGGGCATATGTGGTCCTGAAACCGATGCTGTACTGAGTGGACCGGAAAACCAAGCACAGAATGTACTCACGGAATGGACCACACATGCGTGTGAGTATTGTATACGTGTTCCTCAAATGTTCAAGTGTCCACAAGAAAAATGGAAACAGCGTTGGGGAGAACATCCACCGATGACCAGTTGAGGTTAATACATGGCGCTTAATCCAGTTTGCTTTTTACAGTTTGCACAAGTGGGAGAAAACTTGCCCGCCGCCTCTACGCCAGTGCCAAACAAAAGATGGCGGCACGCACGGCACGCCGTGCCGGATGGCTCATGGCGCGCTTGTGCGCCAAACATTGTCATTCAGCGAGATATTTCGTCGTTGGAGGTCGTGTCGGCATGGAGGATCCTCGTGGAGATACGCGCGGCATCAAGATGAGGTAAGATGCGCGCGCGCTCAATTTAAACGACAAAAAGACAGTTTAACGGGCGCTGAACAGGCAGAACGTAGCGCATGATGAGGAGAAAATGGAACTCACCACAGTTAGAGTCTAGGCATAACAGATAACCTCTAACGTTAGCCGGTGGTGTTGTAAAGTGTTACCAAAAACACCTTGAGAGAAAATAGATGTTGAAATAGACGTAAAGCAGGTATACAACAAAGCACCACAATTTCCTTGAGATGCCAAGCAAATAATCAGCATTAGTTCATACCATGGTGACAGACACAGTCCAAATCAGCATGAAGGCACAATGTCAAGTAGGCACTCCTCTTTTTAAAACATAAAGAAATTTGACTATACCGTCAAATACCTCATATGTGAGACCTCTCCCAGCATGAAACAGCTGCGCGTCACCGAAACACCGGAGCACTGTAGTTGAAGCCAAACACCGGAGCACTGTAGTTGAAGGTTATAGTCAGCAGCAAACACTCTATTTAGGACAGAATGCGTAGGCGCTGTGACACTGGCCATTGTTCCCTTCCTTGATGTTTGCCTTAGTTCCGTGACGATTTTGTATGTCCACAGGGTCATGGAATATGTGGCTGGAATTGTACATGCATGACCCAGATGAATTTACTGCTGTAAATTGATGGGCTTGAAAACACAAGCAGTACTGGATACTCCAAAGTCCAAATTAAGTAGTGTAGATGAGCACAGCACGCCTGGGCTAGGGCTGTCAGATGGTGATGACACTGGTGGGGCTGAGAGGCATAGTGCTTCATCTTTTCATGTTTCTTGTTGACATCTTTGGATTTCTGTGAAGAACTTTTTTTTTTTAATGTAGACGTCTTTGTTGTTCTGTATAGAACTTCCTTGTATCTTCATTTGAGTTTTCCTTTCCTGTGGATACCTCCTCCTGTACTTTGTGTTGGCAGCATCTGTAGGCTCTGTAGTTTGCTCCATCTTCAGGTCCTCTTTTGTTTTCCAGGTCCCTGAAATCCGGTTGTAGCACATAGGTAAGTCACCAACTCGTCGCCAAAATAATGTAGTAATGAAGTCCACGCAGGTAGGATGTAGTTCATGAAGTTTTATTGAAGTAAGTTACAGGTAGATATGTTCCTGTGAAGCAAGAAGTAGAGTTCTGTAGAGCAGCCCCACCAGGAGCAGCCTGCCTCCTGCTCAGCCCATTCTCAACTGTCACTTCACCTCACAGGCACCCAACATTCCGAAGAGCATCATCACTCCAACATTCCATGCAGCAAACACACTGGCTGAGCAGGAGGTGAAAATGGCATAACATTAACATGGACAGGATACTACACATTTTTAACCTTAATTTCTCAAAAACTACTGAATGCATTTACACTAAATCAGAAAAAGCAGGCTTTCTGGGTAAAGATCTAGTTTTCTGCCAAATTTAGTGTAATTATGTTCAGCTATTTTGGCTGTAGCACTGTCTAAAATTCTCTATGGAAATTAAATGGGGAAATTGCGTTTTGGGACCCCCTCTTTTTTTTGGCACCTGCTTGATAGATCATCCCAAAAGTTTCCAGGAAGGAGATGAGGTGGATGAACTTTTTTTGGGAAAGTTTCGAGAAGGTTTGTCAAACAGTGCCTAAGTTATAAGCAAAACAAGTTGCTGTTTGTCAAAAATATCACTTGGCCAATCCCAGTTATCTATACAGTTTGAACCTTAATTTCTCAAAAACTACTGAACAGATTAACACCAAATCACAAAAAGCACGGTTTTTGAGTAACTATTTAGCTTTCTGTCACATTTGGTGTAATTCCATTTAGCCATTTTTCTGTATTGCTGTTTAATTTTCTTATGGAAAAATTGCATGGGGAAAATGCGTTTTGGGACCCCCCTTCTTTCTTCACAGCCCCTGCTTTATGGATCACCCCAAAACTTTCCAGGAAGGAGATGAGGTGGATAAGACTTTTTTTGGGAAAGTTTCGTGAAGATTTGTCTGACAGCGTTAAAGTTATTCGCAAACCAAGAAAAAATCTTTCCTATGGAAACATGGTCCTAACTAAAAACCAAAGGTTACAGGGACGTTATAGTTAGGCTCAGATTTCACTCGTACAAAACCAGTGAAATTCAGCAGTTATAGTTACCTGAGCTAACTATAGCTTACAACCCCACAATGCACTGCTTATGAACCCACATATTTCATCACTCAATCAATCAATTAGGATTTTTGAAGCGCAGCTACTCACCCGAGAGGGTCTCAAGGCGCTGGGGGGAGGAGGGGGGCCGTAGCTCCTGGATGTTCACGGTGATTCTTGGAAGAGCCAGGTATTGAGGTCCTTTCAAGAACTTGGAGAGTGTTGATGTCTTTCAGAGGTGGAGAGGGAGGGCGTTCCATGCCTTGGCCGATAGGAGGGAGAAGGAGCGTCCTCCTGTTCTGATCTTCTTAATGTGTGGTACCATTGCAAGAGAGAGCTGGGCTGCATGGAGGGATCTGTGGGGTGCTTGGAACGAGAGGCGGTGGTTCATGTAGGCGTGTCCGGTGTTGTGGAGCGCCTTGTGGGCGTGGGTGAGAAGCTTGAAGGTGATTCTCTTCTCGACGGGGAGCCCGTGTAGTGTCCATAGGTGACGGCTGATATGACAGTGGCGCAGTAGGTTGAGGACTAGTCTGGCGGCGGCATTCTGGAGTTTGCGAGTGAGGTTCTTATTGATCCCAGAGTAGAGTGCGGTGCCGTAGTCACTCATGACATGGTCAGTGACATCACTGATAACATCACTGATGATGTCTCAAATGACATCACTGATGACATCATCCACAGAACCACTCACACACCCACTCACACCCCCATACTACCTCTCATACGTCCTCTCACACACCCACACAAGAGACCAAGGCTTGGGGCTCAGGGTATTCCTACCCTGCCTCCTTTTCTTTTTTACACGTCTTTTTGGGACTCGGTGAAGCCAAGTCCCAAGATGGCTGCCAACACTCCCCGGTTGAAGTGTTGGCAGCCAATCAGAGCTCTGCATGTCCCTGACCGAGATCGTAATTTTTTTAGATTATTCGCGCAGGACCCGCAGCCCTAGAGCTCACCATCTTGATTCTCTTAAATTTCTCAACAACTACTAAACAGATTTACACCGAATAAATGCAAGTGTGATCTGTGTAATCAAATCTATTTTTCTGCCAAATTTGGTGTAATTCCGTCCAGTGGTTCGGACTGCAGGATCACTTAAAGGTCCTATGGGAATTGACATGAGAAAACGCACTTTATTTGACACCCCTATTTCTCAGCTCCCCCTCGACGGATCGCCCCGAAACTTTTCATGCGCAACAAGATTCTCAGGGGCACTTTCTTATGAAAATTACGTGAAGATTCCTCAAACTGCGTCAAAGATATAGGCAAGCCAAAAGCGCTTTCCCTATAGTAGAAACATGGTCCTAACTATAAGTACCTGCTGGTGTCTGCCAGTAGGAGATATATATATATATATATATATATATATATATATATTATCTACTGGCGGTCGCCAGTAGATAGTTATAGTTACAACCTATTATCCATAGGAAATCCGCGACATTCTATTTGAAATAACTCTCTTGCCGGTTGACGTATCTTCGCGAAATTTTCAAACTTTGTGGCCCGCTCCGGTCCGCTCCTACCCTGAAAGTCTCGGGGGATTCGTCAAGCGGGGGCCGAGAAAAAGGGGGGTCACAAAACGCGTTTTCCCCATGCAATTTTCCATAGGAAACTTTAGACACGGCTACAGCCCGAACTGCTGAACGGAATTACACCAAATATGGCAAAGAGGTAGTTCTTGGTTCAGAAAGAACCCTTTTGTTAAATGGTGTAAATCCGTTCAGTAGTTGCTGAGAAAATCAAAAGTAAAAAGATAGTGATATCTAGGGCCGAGTAGGGTCCGCGTACCCTCCCGATCACGAGCTGCATGTTAATTGGCTGTCAGCTGGCTGTCAACATTCCGATTCAGGAAATGTTGGCAGCCATTTTGTCCCTCGGTAGAACCGAGGGACAGAAACAAGTGCGCAAAGCGCACAAAGGGGGCAGGGTAGAAACACCCTGACCCCCTAGGTTTGCTCACGGGGTCCCACAAGGACCCCTGGGCAAAAAAATATATATATATTTTTTTAAAATCGGCAGGATGCGCTCAGGGTGCGCGAATCCTGCCGAAAAAATAAATCGAAGCGCGGTCTCCGCGCTTCGATCAGTTTTGCCTCGGGTGGCCCAAGTCCCGGGGGCATGGTGGGGGTTTAATTTTATGTGTGGGGGCCTCAAGGGCCCCCAAGCCCCGGGGACCGCCAACCCCCGGGGCTTTTTTAGAAATGGTGCGGGAGGGCTCTGAGCCCTCCCGCAGCCCCGGGACCACCACCTCCCGGGGCTTTTTTTATTAATTGAACAACCTGTGTGGGGGCTCCAGCCCCCACATGCCCCGGGGACCGCCACCTCCCCGGGGCACTAACAAATTAAAATGGGGGTCCGTTTTGGACCCCCGAAGCCCCGGGGACCACCACCTCCCCGGGGCTGTGCTGATGTAGGGAGGGGGCCGCGCGGCCCCCTCCTGGAGCCCTTGATGGCCCTGGGGACCACCACCCCCAGGGCCGGCTCCTGCAGTGTCCCGGGTGCCTACCCCGGGACACTGTAGTTTGCTATGGCAGGACGGGAGCCTCGCGGCTCCCGTCCTGCCATAGCAAACTGCTTGGATATTGGAAGAGAGAGCAGGAAACCTGCTCTCTCTTCCAATATCCAAAGCACATTGCTTTTCCACATGGGGAGCAGCATGTCAGCTGCTCCCCATGTGGAACAGCAATGCCGGCTCCCAAGGGACGTGGGGAGCCGGCGGGACTGTGGGGGGATTGGGGACCCCCCACAGTCCCCAACGGAGAGGGCCAGCCCCGGGGGATGGGGTCCCCGGGGCAAGTAGTGGCCCAGGAGGGGGCCACGCGGCCCCCTCCCCAAAAAAGAAAAAAAAAAATGGAAAGGCCGGCCCCGGGGATGGGGTCCCCGGGGCCTTAAATGGCCTGAGGAGGGGGCCACGCAGCCCCCTCCCAAGAAAATAAAAAAGGCCATGCCCCGGGGATGGGGTCCCGGGGCCAATACAGGCCCAGGGAAGGGGGGCCACGCGGCCCCCTTCCCGTTTTTTTTTAAATTAAATTTAAAAAGGGGTAAGGCCCTGGGGGATGGGGTCCCCAGGGCCCAAAAACAGGAAAAAGGAAGGGGGCCACACAGCCCCCTTCAGGAGACAAAAAAACAAACAAAAAAAAAACGATCGGGCCCGCAGGCCCCGCCCTTCCTTCACCACTCTGCAAACGCGCCCCTGGCGCGTTTGCAGAGGGGAACGATCCCCTTGAATACTGGGGGTCCCTGGGGGCCAACTAGCCCACCAGGAACCTCCAATATGCGCCAGGGGCTGCGTTGCAGAGACGTGTAGAGAGGCCACACCCCTTTTACACCTCTCTGCAACGCAGCTCTGTGGCGCTTTTGGAGGTATATGGTGGGCTAGTTGGACTCCGGGGACCCTCAGGATTCAAGGGGACTTAATCCCCAGCTTAAAACGCGCCACGGGCGCGTTTGCACAGTGGTGAAGGGAGGGGGCGGGGCTTCAGGTGACATGTGTGCAAACAGGCCCCGTGGCGCGTTTTAAGATGGGGAATTAAATCCCCTTCAATCCTGAGGGTCCCTGGGGGCCAACTAGCCCAACATCCAGAAAGCGCCACAGAGCTGCGTTGCAGAGAGGTGTAAAAAGGGGTGTGGCCTCTCTACACGTCTCTGCAACGCAGCCCCTGGCGCATATTGGAGGTTCCTGGTGGGCTAGTTGGCCCCTAGGGACCCTCAGGATTCAAGGGACTTAATCCCCCAACTTAAAACGCGCCACGGGGCGCGTTTGCACAGATGTCACCTCAGGCCCCGCCCTCCCTTCACCCTTGTGCAAATATTCTTCTAAAATCATCCGAAATACGAATTCCGATTTACTCACCTGTTATCAGGAGAGACCTCAGTGCTGTATCTTTCAGCCCAGTACTGGTCCTGAAAAGTAATTTTAACCGTACTTACCAGTAACTTGAATTTCCTTCCATAGGCTAACATTGACTGGTTTCACTTGGAAATTCTTCTAAGTGTGGAGTTTTGGAACTTTAAAATATTCCTCTAAAATCAGCCGAAATACGAATTCCGATTTACTCACCTGTTATCAGGAGAGACCTCAGTGCTGCATCTTTCAGCCCAGTACTGGTCCTGAAAAGTAATTTTAACCGTACTTACCGGTAACTTGAATTTCCTTCATAGGCTAACATTGACTGGTTTCACTTGGAAATTCTTCTAAGTGTGGAGTTTTGGAACTTTAAAATATTCCTCTAAAATCAGCCGAAATACGAATTCCGATTTACTCACCTGTTATCAGGAGAGACCTCAGTGCTGCATCTTTCAGCCCAGTACTGATCCTCAAAAGTAATTTTAACCGTACTTACCAGTAACTTGAATTTCCTTCCATAGGATATCATTGCCTGCTTTTTGCTGAAAAAGTTTCTAAGTGTTGATTTTTGAAACATACAAATATTCCTCTAAAATCAGCCGAAATACGAATTCCGATTTACTCACCTGTTTTAAGGAGAGACCTCAGTGCTGTATCTTTCAGCCCAGTACTGGTCCTGAAAAGTAATTTTAACCGTACTTACCAGTAACTTGAATTTCCTTCCATAGGCTAACATTGACTGGTTTCACTTGGAAATTCTTCTAAGTGTGGAGTTTTGGAACTTTAAAATATTCCTCTAAAATCAGCCGAAATACGAATTCCGATTTACTCACCTGTTATCAGGAGAGACCTCAGTGCTGCATCTTTCAGCCCAGTACTAATCCTGAAAAGTAATTTTAACCGTACTTACCAGTAACTTATATTTTCTTCCATAGGAATCCATTGTCTGGTTTTCAGCAAAAAAGTTTCAAAGTGTTGATTTTTACAAACTACAAATATTCCTTAAAAATCACCTGTATGACTTAAACGCATTCTTTCAACTGTTTACAGGAGATGCACCAGTGCTGGATCCAGGATCCAACACTGAGTAAGAAAAAGTAACGATAACAGTTTTTACCTGCTAAGTGAATTTCCTTCCATAGGATAACATTGGTGATTCTATGAGAAAAAGTTTCTAAGTGTCAACTTTTAAAATACAATAATATTCCTTAAAAATCACGACTGTAACCAAAACGCTTTTACTCAACTGTTTACAGGAGATGTACCAGGACTGAATCTAGGATCCAGTCCTGTGGTTAGAAAAGTAATCCATAAAGTAACTAATTGCATTTAACTAGAAATTCACATTGAGCTGAATGTTGCATTGTGTTTGAAAATGTGTTGCCCATTGCAACAACTGTAACTACTGTACTTAAAAGTCTATTGCCTATGTGCAAAGTATTTAAACTAAAGTAATTCATTCTGAGAAAGTATTTTTGTAATGTAATGTATAATGTAATTACAATGTAATTTAAAAAATAAAATCTGTAAAAAAAAATTGTTTCTAAAAATGTAGTAAATCAGTATGAAAAAAATTAATATAACAATTAATACATTTAAAAATTGTCATTTACAAAACCTTTGAAATTCACTGAAAAAACCGTAGGTTTCAGGCACGTTATAGTTAGAAATTAGCATTTAAAAAACCTTTGAAATTCACTGAAAAAACCATAGGTTTCAGACACGTTATAGTTACAAATTAGCATTTAAAAAACCTTTGAAATTCACTGAAAAAACCATAGGTTTCAGACACGTTATAGTTACAAATTAGCATTTAAAAAACCTTTGAAATTCACTGAAAAAACCATAGGTTTTAGGGACAGTTATAGTTACTTGGACATTGCACTCGTACAAAACCCGTGAAATTCCCCCGTTATAGTTAATTCAGCTAACTATAACTCGCGCCCCGCAATGCACTGCTGATGACGTCACATATTACATCACTCATGACATGGTCAGTGACATCACTGATGACATCACTGATGACATCTCCAATGACATCACTGATGACATCATCCACGTGATAATCTGATGCACCTCCTCACACCCTAATATAATCTTTGATACACCCACTCTAAATTACAGACTGCCATTCGCAAAACCATAGACACTCCAACACCAATAACTACATACCCACTCACTGATTCTTAGGTCTACACACACACATCCACTCACTCACCCGTACAGTCACTCATACTTACGGTCACTCAGTACAGGACTATCATATGCACTCTTACTCCTATATAGACACTCAAACAACGCCACTCATCCATAGAGATACTCAGACACCTAGTCAGTCATGCAAATAATTAAACACACTGCCATTTACTCACCTATACAGTTATACACACACCAGCTCACTTACTCATACAAATAGTAGCACATTGTTACGCTCTTATACAATCACTGATACAAGCACACACTCATCCATACAGCCACTATCACAATCACTCACTCTTGCTTATAGCTATTTATATACTCCAACACACATATATACTGCCTTTCACATATGTAGTTACTCACACATGTACCACTGGGACATACATTCACTCACTAACACACTCTTACACACACTTACCCACCCATACAGTCTATCACAGATGCACTCTTGAAACCATCCACCCAGTGAATCACCCACTCACACATCTATGCACAGAGTTGCACACACCCCTCCCACACAAACACTCAGGCACCCATACAGATACTCAGACAAGCATTCAATAACTCATATAGACACTCATTTAGCTATTCACAAACACATGCAGCCACTTACACAGCAACAGACAGACGGATACAGACATTCACCCAGTTTAGTCACTAACCCATGCATTCAGTAAGATACGTTAAATCACTCACTTATAGAGTCAGTCACGCACCTACTAAATCATCCATACAGACACTTACACACCCACTCATTCTTCAATACGTCTTTTCCTATATATATTAAAAATATTTAAACTTTACAGAAACACACAGTCACTGGATGATGTCATCAGTGATGTCATTTGAGATGTCATCAGTGATGTCATCAGTGATGTCACTGACCATGTCATGAGTGATGTAATATGTGACGTCATCAGCAGTGCTTTGCGGGGACGCGAGTTATAGTTAGCTGAACTAACTATAACGGGGGAATTTCACGGGTTTTGTACGAGTGCAATGTCCAAGTAACTATAACTGTCCCTAAAACCTATGGTTTTTTCAGTGAATATATATATATATGCGTCACACTCCACCTATGTCTCGCCGATTGTGCCAATCTGCGGCGTTCTGAGACCAGCACGTCTGTTGGAACGGCAGGCTCAGGCTGTGTGGAGGAATACTTACAGTGAATTCAGCTTCCCAGCCTTACAATCAATCCACTGGGATTCTAAAAGGTGACATTTTGAACTTACAGTGCACCCACATGGGTTTGATTTTTGTGTACGAACTGCGAGTACTATGATGCAACGGGGCCGAAACCCTCTTTGTGACACGCCCACTGAGGCGGGATTATCAATAAAGCAGAAGTCCTACACTGCCGCACTGTTGGTTTTAATTGAGGCTTGTGAGCAAGGACTAGCGTCCGAAACGCGTTGAGCCACGAATTTGGGTTGGAGTGCTGCGAGCTGTCTTTGCTGTGTCCCCCTGCCTAAGAGGTTAACCTACTGAGTGAGCGCCCCCACAATGGCAAACTTTGTTTATGGATTTTAGCGGCTGACCAGGTTGCGGGGGTGCACTGCCGCATCAACGTGGATCTGCGGCGTTCTGAGAGCAGCACATCTGTTGGAACGGCAGGCTCAGGCAGTGTGGAGGAATACTTACAGTGAATCCAGCTTCCCAGCCTTACAATCAATCCACTGGGATTCTAAAAGGTGACATTTTGAACTTACAGTGCACCCACATGGGTTTGATTTTTGTGTACAAACTGCGAGTACTATGATGCAACGGGGCCGAAACCCTCTTTGTGACACGCCCACTGAGGCGGGATTATCAATAAAGCAGAAGTCCTACACTGCCGCACTGTTGATTTTAATTGAGGCTTGTGAGCAAGGACTAGCGTCCGAAACGCGTTGAGCCACGAATTTGGGTTGAAGTGCTGCGAGCTGTCTTTGCTGTGTCCCCCTGCCTAAGGGGTTAACCTACCGAATGAGCGCCCCCACAATGGCAAACTGAAATTTGCAAGTTATGATTAGGAGCACAATCCATAACTCGTATAACAGCCAAGCAAACCTTAACTTGCACACCCACATGTTTCTGGGGATCAGAATATGTTCATCAAGCTCCCTTACGCATTTTTTCTTTTTCCCAGGTCAGTGCACCAAGTTGATTAATGGTAGCCAAAACAGACATTTTTCTGTGATGGCCAGCCAATCAGAGCACGGGGAATTCACAAATTTGCAGCTGGATTTGCGAACCCTCACTACACAATGGCAGATAAAGCTACCTAGTCCAATTGTATTTTTTTTAAACTGGATTTGCAAGCTTCTGTGAATTTGTGAATCAATGAGGAGTCCACGAATCAATGGTGCAAATACCGGTTTTGCCCTGGATTGTGTGTATTCTGGTTCAGGGAGGACCTGATCTGGCAGTTCGGGCTGCACTGTTCCCATTAAAGTAAGGTCAAGACTTATTTGCATATGGCTCGGTCTAAACTGAGGTGGCATGGTGGGTGCAAAATGTTGGATTGGTATTTGGCCCGAGCAATTGTCAGTGGCTGATATTAATTCAAGCATTCCATTCATCACCTTGTTTTGGATTCCCTAAGTGTGATGGGTATGCCCAGACGTTGGTCCCATGCGCAATGTGTCACTGGAATCAAGCTAAGCCTAGCTGATGAGCCATAATAAGGATGAAACAAGTCCTGGGTTGTCTGTTCTGGTTCATGGAGGACCTGGCCTGGCAGTTCGGGCTGGACTGTTCTCAATGGAGTTGGGTCAAGACTGATTTGCATATGGCTGGGTTCAAACCGAGGTGGTATTGTTGGTGAAAAGCGATGGAATGGTATGCAGCCTGTGCGATTGGCAGTGGCTGAGGTAAATTTAAGCATTCCATCCATCACCTTGTTTTTGATGCCCAAAGTTTGAAAGGTATGCCCAGACGTACGTCCCTTGCTCACTGTGGCAATGAGAACCAAGCTATACCTGGCTGATAAGCCCCATTAAGTGGAAAACCGGCCCTGGGTTGCTTGTGTTCCGGTTTCAGTAGGACCTGGCCTAGCAATTTGGGCTGGACTGTTCCCAATGGAGCAGGGGCAAGAATGATTTGCATATGGCTGGGTTTAAACTGAGGTTGCTTGGTTGGCACAAAAAAATGGATTGGGTTGCGGCCCCAAGTGATTGCCAGTGACCGAGATTAAATCATGCATTGTATCCATCACTTTGTTTTTGTTGCTGGTATTCCAAGTCTAACCAGGGACGTGTTTGATAGTTGACTAGCCAATTTGCTTCATTGTGAGTGGTTTTGTAGAAATAAGGTGTACCATTTGAGTACACTTACTGATAGCCCCATTCTGTGTTCCAGTAACTGTAAAAGACTACTGTGTTGAATGCAGAGGAAAGGTCGAGGAGGATAAGTAGGCAGGAGTTGTTCCGATCTAGGATTTGGAGTCAGTCATACATGATATGTAGGATGGCTGTTTTGTGCTGTATGCTTCTATACAGCCAGTTTGGAACTCATCAAACAAGTTGAACTGCTCAGTCTGATCACAGAGTTGTTTGTGTACACATTTTCCCAACAGTTTCGCATGGAAGGGAATGGTTGACACCAAATGAAAGTTATTCAGATCTGACGGGTCTGCATGTGTTTTTTTCAGGAGAAGAGTAATTTGCCCAATATTCAACCAGTCTGGGAGAGTGGCTTGGGTTAGTGAGGAATTTATGATCTTCACCCATAAAGGGGCCAAAAGGTTGACTGAGATCCGTTATGGTTGCAGAGGGGATTGGGTCATTAAAATGGGAGATGGGTTTCATTGATGCTATGATCTTAAGGATCTCATTTTCATTGAGGGTTTTGAATTTGCTTTATGTTGCCTCATTTTTGGTCTTAATGGGCTGGTTGAAGTCTGAGCCTTCCCTGTTGTAGAAAATTCCAGTTGTGAAGTGTGTGTGCTGATATTCAATTCCCTTAACGTTTCTTTGTCTACAGCAATTGAGTTTTCAATTTTGGTAATTTTGTCCTAAAAAAAGTTTGAGAATGCTTCATAGTTCACCATTGGGGTGTTACTGATCACAGTGGTATTGTTGGTCCCGGTTTATTGTTTGTCAGTTTCGAAGAGTGTACCAGACTGGTTTCTGGCATTATATAGTTGGGATCAATCTATTTTACATGCATTGATGAGGGTTTGCGCCTCCATAATCTCTCTGCCTGTTTGAGTCTCCTCCTTTCTTGATTTAGGTTTTGGTTGTACCATAGGGGGACAATTTTTTTAAAAGTTTTTTGAGGCAGACTGGGGTTACTACCTTCGTTCTGTCTATCATTGGTTGGTTGTAGTGCTCAGTTCTTGTAAGCGCCTTAATTCTCATGGGGACGTGAGGTTCCTCTAACATAGAGAGTATAGATCGCACCTGTTCATGTTTCGGGTATCTCGTATCCAGTATTTGATCTCTTGGCCTTTTGCTTTCTGTGCATTTGCTTTCTGTGCATGCTGCAATGTGGAAGATGATTGGGTGATGGTCTGGCTAATCGGCTGGGTTGACAGAGTCAATGCTTAGGGCTCCTTCATTGGATCTTATTAGACCCAGCATAGCTTCTTTGGTGTGCATTGGGCCTGTGCAGGCTTGCACAAGGTTTTGATCAGAGAGTATGTTTTTAGAGTCGGCACCTGTATGGCGTCTGCTCCGTTACAGTAGAGGTTGAAGCCCCCCCAAAAATGGTGTTTGGGTGAAGCAGGGAGTGTACTGTAATTGTTTCCATTATTTGACTCCAAACATCCCCCCCCCCCACCACTGCCCAAGATCTAGGCGTTTCATGGTGAAATTAGGGGGTACTAGGATGTCCCTATGGGGGTGGAAGAGTGATTTAACCATATTTCAGTTAGGCATATATTGTCAAGTTTGTGGTATAGGGTAGCTTAAACTGTGTCAGTGGCATGTTTGGTTGCCGATCTGGAGTTGTGCAACATGCTCTTCAGTGCAGTCTCAGGGGGGTTTGGTTGCATGGTCATGGATGAGAAGGGTTGAAATCAGGTTCTCATGGTTTACCGTTTGTACTGTCAGACGTGGCCTTCTTGTGTTGTTGCTAGCAACATTTGGTATGTCATAAGTCGGCAATGTGGGAGGCTGTGTGGCTTCCTCATAGGCTTGAAGCGGGCTTCAAAGACCAACGTGGATAGTTGACAGTGTGCTCTCTTGGGTTCGATGAGTGTCATTTGGTGCTAGTAAGGATGTCCATGACTGAATTTGGGAGACCCTGGTTGTGCAGGAAATGGTCTTTTTTTGCGGGTGATGACACATAATGCTTTTGCATCTATAAATCTTGAAGAGCTAGTAAGGCCACACTTAGGTTTGTACTGATGATTTTTAGCTCCTGCTAGCTTGTTGATTTTGTGATCAAGCTGATTGGAACGGGAGTGCCATTGTGAAGCAGGGCAGTGTCTAAGGTTTGAGACATTTCCTGGGGTTGTCTCCTCACGTTGTTCTTTCTGGTGGACAACATTGGGTGGGTGTAGGTTGGACCTTCTGGTGCCTAACCTGGGTCTACTCTGGTGTGAGGGTGTTTGTATGGAGGTTGAATATGTGTATACGACCCTGCCCCTCCTACATGGTTAGATGAACAGCTGAGTTTAGGACAATCGTCTTATGTGCAGGGCAGAGCCTATTAGACTGCAACCCTGATGAGATCTGGTGGAGGGCTGTGTGGGGTTGGGTAGGAGACCCGATTCGATACGCTTGAGGTAGGTTCTGGTGCTTCAAGTTGATGAGTCCAATTAGTTCATGGACTGTCTCCGTAGCATGGTGGTTCGGTGTGGAGGGGTGGCTGGGCAGTTTTGGTTGATCAAATTCATCTTGAAAAGTCTCCAGGTGACAGAATGTTCAGAATATAATAGTTATAGTTTTACAGAAGTACTCAAATGGAAAACCTTTGCATGTGGAAGTGTAATATAAATCTGCATTAGCACATTACCTTTCTTTCTCTATGGCAACAATATTTTTGCCCATGGAGGTACTGATTCATCTAGACCGTCATCAAACACACATATCTGTTCCTTCAACCACCTCTACTGTGCAAACACACATGCTACTCCCCTTGCCAATGTAGTAATTTTTCCCAAATGTGTAATATTGGGTGAAAATTATTTTTGAATATTGATGATTTTAATGATGCATAGAGTCATAATTGATGAATCAATGATGTCGCACTTGAAACGAATTTACTGAGTCACTTTGAAATGTAATTAATACTGTGAAGTAGTTTTGCCACATTTTCATGTGAGAAGCCGTTTATTTGAATGTGGATTCAGTTTCTGGTGTTCCACTCGTCTTGCTCCTGCTCATTCCCCCCCCCCCAATCAGTGTCCTGCTGCAAACGATCCCTCCTCTTGTTTCTGTGGATCACCAAGTGAATGATGTGAAGGATTCAAGGATAAACAACTGTGTTAGGAAGTGTATTGTGAATGAAGCTTTCATCGTGTACCCAAATTATCATATTCAAGGACTTCTGCTGGAAGTTCCGGTGAAGGCATGCTAATTCTATGAGTCATTGTTTAAAAATGTTTAATTTTGTGCTGAACATCTCCGGAGTGCAGTTGCTGAGAGAGTAGGTGGAAGATTTCTCTTACCTTAAGAAATGGGTTAGTACTAAAAAAATTAAATATTACTTTGCTGTTTCCAATGCGAACTTAACCATGATCATACCATGCTGAATTTGCAGAATCTATTAATAGGCTGTGTGATTTGTGTATAAAAACTCTTGGGCTTTGGAATCATGGGGGTCATTTTTATGGCTGCCTCTAAAGCTGCTAGGGAGAGTTCTTATTTTTTTCCCTGAGACTATGTCCATTTGACTTAGATTTTTTTAGATTTTCTTATGGCGATGCTGTTAGTTCTCTTCATGGGTTTGACTTGGGATTTTGCCTAGACTTGGGTCTAAGTTTTGTCACTTTGTATTACTGTATATGGACCATCATGGCAACTCATACATTTATTAGTAATTCTGTAATAAATCTATTTTTACCTTATTGTTTTTATCTACAACTCAATTATTAATGCTTCCTCGTTTATTTTGTTTTATTCTGCGGAAATGTATATTGTTTTATGGGAAGTGTAGTCTCTAACCGCTAGATCTATTAGAGATTCTGGAGCCAAATTAATTGAGTGAAAATTCAGGTGATCGAACTATTGGGGTTTGGGTGATTATTGCGGTTTGGCTCCCACACCAATAGTAAATTTGTGAGAATTTCCAAGATAGAAAGCTACCTGCATGAGCTATGAAAATTCACAGAGCATGTGTTTCTGGTTGTTCACCTAGTTGTAAAAACAGGATCCCAAAATAAAGCCCACAAACTTTCCAACCCACCTTTCCCCAAAATCTGCAAATGCAAATATTCTAGTATTTTGGCAGAATTTACAAATTCTAAAATCTCATTACGTGGGTATATTTCCACCAATCCTGATTCTATGAATCAGGATTGGAAATTTTGCCCTCGCAAATGTGTTTATTTGCACTCTTAGCTTGAATTCTTTAACCAAAAACATTAGTAATACAATTAGTGTAAGATTATCTAACTGAAGCAAGAATTTTATAATTATTTCTAAACCATCAATTTTTCAGCCATTAAAAATTTGGCGGCACCTTAAGTTTTGTCCAAGTGGACGATAACAAAAAACAAAATAGTAAAATAGCATCCCAAAAAATGCTTAACTGCAATCTTCCATCGTTCTACATGAAAAGGGGGCAAGCAAAGAGTTTTCTAAAAAAACTAAAGACGTTATTTTGTGAAATGGAAGGAAGTATTTACCGTCATAAACAACCAGTCTACACAGATTTCTGTGTTCAGGTTCCAGACATGTTTCCAAAATGTTTTCTAAAGTCCGATAGAAGAGCTTTGCTTGTTGGACGCGATCTTCGCTGCTAAACGCTGCACTGGATAGGTTTGACATTTCACGCAAGGATGCCAATGGCGTTGCATATTCCACAATACAGTAATATGGCTTCCGAAATAAAAGAGAAAATGTAACATGTTAATAAAACTTAAGTATGTGTGGAATTACAACAGGGTTATTTTTGTTAGTTATTTCAAGCAGAAATACTAAGGTGCAAAAGTAGACAGTTGTTATTACTGAACAGTCCAAAACATTGCTCACATAATACAGGAATATTACATAACAGATTTTAGTCAAAGTTAACGCATCAATTATTTTGGAGCTGTTGAACCAAACCCCAATGAATCTAGGGAAAGACAGGCAACTGTACTTGAAGTCTACAACCCTAACAACCTAGAGGAATGATTCTGAAGACAGAAAGAGAGAAAGACATCTTGCATTAAGAAAAGGCATTCATTTATATATGTGGTATTTGTATAGCGCAAACCCAGTCGAAAGACGGGGGAGCGCTGTACAGGATCAAAGGCAGAGAAACAATCAGAGTGACTCTGGACAGAGGGTGCTGGGGTTGGGTGTGGGCTATTTACTGTGTTATGATGTATTATTCTTGGAGAGGTGTCTCTTCGGCTCTTTTCCTGATGGGGTATGCTGTTCGATGGACAAGGCCTGCTGCCCAGTTTTATTTTCTTGCATTTTTTTGCCTCCAGTCTGATGGTGTCCTGGCTGTGGTTGTGCTGAGAGCTACTGGAGATGATGAGCTTTTGAGCCAGATAAGTGAGCATGCCAGTTGTGATGGCTTTGTAGATGATACAGCTGGCAATTTATAATAATGGAACGTGTGTTTTTCGTGTTCTAGTTAATTAATCCATTATAATGCCCATTTACAAAGGTATGGGAGGATATGCTTTGCAAAGTGTAAACTATGATTGTAAGATTATGCTTGTGTATAAATAGCATATTTTGATAATTCCTGCACATTTCATTGTGGTCCAAATTAATATACCAACAGCATAAACAATATATGCATCTCCTTGTAATTTACATACAAAAAAGTGACCCCTTTTGCATACCCTGTAGACTTAGGAAAATGTGCCAATTCCCATAAGGTTTCCATTTCTTTTATTTAGTTTCTCTTCTACATGACACCACGTCCTACACATATCACATCTATATGTAAATTGTATTGTATTGTTTTTTAATTGCATTTATATAGCACTTACTACCCCTGACGAGGAGTCGAAGCGCTTTTTCAGCGAGTAGCACGCTACTCCGGAACCCATAAAGGATTAGTGGTGAATTAGTATAGTGAAAATATGAAAATAATTTGAGTGGTAAATATGTTAGTCAGGTATGTGGATTGAGAACGATAGTGGAGGGATAGAGAAGGGAAAAAGGTTTGCGTTTATATAGCGCTTGCTACCCTTGATCGGGTGTTGAAGCGCTTTTTCGGCGAGTAGCATGCTACTTCGGAACCCAGAAAGGATTAGTGGTGAATTAGTATAGTGAAAATATGAAAGTAATTTGAGTGGTGGATATGTTTGTTAGTCAGTTATTTGGATTGAGAAGGATAGTGGAGGGATAGAGAAGGGGAAAAGGTTTGCATTTATATAGCGCTTGCTACCCCTGATGGGGTGTTGAAGCGCTTTTTCGGTGAGTAGCACGCTACTTCGGAACCCATAAAGAATTAGTGGTGAATTAGTATAGTGAAAATATGAAAGTAATTTGAGTGGTGGATATGTTAGTCAGATTATTTGGATTGAGAAGGATAGTGGAGGGATAAAGAAGGGGAAAAATGGTTTGCATTTATATAGCACTTGCTAGAAGGGGAGGATTTTGAATTTTATTTTGTTTGTTTGTTTTGGAGCTCATAGCAGTAGTAGGAGGCTTGTGATGAGAAAAGTGAGGTGGAGGGGGATGAGTAAAAGGGAGGTGGAAGGGGAGGAGTCAGAGGGAGGTTTAGAAAGGCTTGTTTTGGGGGATCGGAATAGTAAAAAGAGGTATGAGACGATGGAAGGAGGGGTGGAGTAGGGAAGAGTCTCGAAAGGGTTATTTTGGGGATCATAGTAGTGGTATAGGGTTTGGGATGAATGAGAGAGTGGAGGTAATGGATATATTGATAGAGGTATAGGGTGGGAAATAGGCTAGTGCACTGGAAAGAGTAGTAGAAAGAGGTTTGAGATGAGTCAGACAGTTGAGCTAAAGGATATATTAAAAGCGGTATAGGGTGAGAAATAGGGTAGTGCATTGGATATATTGAATTAGAAGAAAAGTAATAAATAAGTAAAAGTAATAAATATATAGATCCATAAGTAATAAAGAAATAGATCCATAAGTACATAGAAGGTATATAGATGCATAAAGGAAGGTAGTATATGTAGATTAAAGATGCATTAAATAAACTCTGGCTTTCAAGTGTTGTTGTACTTTATGATTTAACTCTTTTTATTGTAGGTTGCCAATGATAAAAACATTACAGTAGGGCCACTCCGGGCCTGATTGTATTGAGGGCAACAGTGTGATAATTCAATAGAAACAATAAACAACCTATGCCCCCCCAAAAATAGAAAAGGGAGTAAGAAGATAGAAGCTACCCACCCCCCTCCCACCCCTGGTCCAGGCTGGTGGCAAAGTGATAAGGCAAACGGCTCAGCAGAGCTAGTGATCACTCTGCGTCGTGGGAGACTCCGGTGCAGTGAGACGTAAGAGGCTTAGATAGCGCGGACAAGTCAGCTCACGGAAGTCCTGTATAAGAAGAGCAATGAAGGGTTGCCATAGTTCATTGAATGAAGCGCCTTTCCCGGCTAGGGTTAAAGAGATCTTCTCCATCCCCAGGACATGCCATAGGCGGTGGTACCATCCGGTGTGTGTAGGGATATCAGGGGACCTCCAGTGGGTTAGGATGTTCTGCACTGCCGAGCCCAGAGCTATGGCCATTTGCTTCCCTCTCCTAGCTTTGAGGGGGTATGTGAGCGCGTTGGGCACCCCAAGGAGAACATATGCAGGGAATCTAGGGATCTCGGTGTCCAGGTGAGTATCTACTTCGTCCAGGAAAAGGGCCCAGTATGTTTTGAGATGTGTGCAATCCCACAATAAGTGGACTAGAGTGCCCCTCTCCCCACACCCCCGCCAACAATCTGGACTGTGTCCCGCATCAACCCGGTGAAGCCTCTCCGGGGTATAGTACCATTGGTAGACCAGTTTAGTGAGGGTTTCTGTTAGTCCTATATGTGTCGATGTGTGACGAGCCCTGTAACAGGCGCCCTCCCACTCCTCAGGGGTAAGGTCCCGTCCAAGTTCCCGTTCCCATCGTGCCCGCCCAGCGTGGTAGCTATGTGTGTATTTAGATTGGAGCATTTTATATAAGTCCGATATCAATTTTCTGTCTGATGTCCGAGTCGCCAGCCAGCGCTCATAGTGTGTCAGTCGCCGAGCCGTGTGCGGGCGGACATCTGGATGCAGAGCCCAGTGCCGTACCTGGAGGTAGTGCATACGTTCCGGCTCTGGGAGGCCAAAATCCTCCCGAAGCATGGGGAAGGTTACAAAATCGCCGTTAACAAACAGGGGGCCCAGTGCCCAGCAGCCGGACTCCCGCCACTGGCGGAAAGAATGCGGGTCCAGTCCCGGAGTAAAGGCCGGATTATCCAGAATGGATGTAAACGGTGAGGGGAAGGATGTCAACTCGTGGCTCAGATTCGTCTGATCCCACACTTTAAGTAGTGAACGAGTCACTTGGGAGGCATACAAGTTGGGAGGACGATGGATCCTCTGGAGAAAGGGGACCTTCCGCAAAGAGGTACCCGCCACCGCCCGGTCCTGAAAGAGCCAGTTCTTTTCCGATTCGGCCCGGCTCCACTCCACCAAGTAACGTAGCTGCGTTGCCTTGTAGTATAGGGTGAGATCGGGGACCCCCAGGCCCCCCTCATTCGGTGGGAGAAAGCTGATCTCGCGTTTCAACCGAGGCTTACGACCCTGCCAGATAAAGGATGAGAGATCGGATTGCACCTTCTTAAGCCACCCTGTTGGGGGCGGTGGGGGCAGTGTTTGAAATAGGTAAAGGATCTGGGGAAGGACAGTCATCTTTATAGCGGCAACCCGCCCCAGCCAGGATATCTGGTGGTGTTTCCATCGCTGTAGTTCGGCCTGAATCCTGAGTCGCAAACGGGAAAAGTTGGTAAGCCTCATGCCCTGCAGTGTGGGCATCAAATAGATGCCTAGATATGGGACGGGGTCCTCGGACCACAGCAACGGTGAGCGAGCCTGTAGATCCACTTTCTCTTGGGTTGACAGCGAAAGGTTCATCGCTGTGGATTTGGACAGGTTTACTTTGAACCCAGACGCTCCAGCAAAAACCTCCAACTCCTCGATGAAAGCTCCCAAAGCTCTACTAGGGTTTGCTAAGGTCACCAATACATCGTCTGCATAGAGACTGATAGTGTGGGTGTCCCCCCCAAAGCGAATGCCAGTGATTTGCGTGTGGTTCCGGACCCTCTGCGCCAGAGGCTCCATGTAAAGAGCGAAAAGCAACGGCGACAGAGTGTATTGGGAGAGGAGCGGAGGTCTGTCCATTAACTCTGACAGTCGCTGTGGGTGAGCGGTAACAATTAAAGATGAGCGTCCGCATTTTATCCCGGAGGCCTATGTGTTGCAACATCCGCTCGAGATATGGCCAGTGGACCCGGTCAAAGGCCTTCTCCGCATCCACCGTCAACAACATGTATTTCCCTGGGACACGGGAGGCCTTCTCAATAAGGTTTAAAACCCGTTTGGTATTGTCGCTGGTCTGACGCTGTGGGATAAACCCAGCCTGATCGGGGTCCACCAACCCCTGCATGTAGGGGGCGAGGCGGGACGCCAGAATAGATGTGTAAAGCTTCAGGTCTAAATTCAACAATGATATGGGCCGGTATGACCCACAGACAGATTTATCTTTCCCAGGCTTGGGGAGGACTACTATCGCCGCTTCCAACATGGACGAGGGAATGGACCCTTCCTCCGCAAAAGAGTTAAAAAGCCTAGTTAGTAAGGGGACTAGCACAATGCCAAACTGCTTGTAAAAGGCCGCCGTATACCCATCGGGGCCCGGGGATTTGCCCAGCTTCAGGCGGGCGATGGCAGCTAGAACCTCTTCCGGCCGGATCTCTCTCTCAATATGCTCTGCTTGGTCTGGCGTCAAGGTCGGGAGATTAGCCTCCGAGAGGTAGGCAGTGATGTCCGCCTCCGCTAGGGGCTGCGCATCGTACAAGCGCGCGTAATACCTGCAAAAGGTTTCAGCAATGGCCACATCCTCAGTGAATGTATGGCCCTCATCGTCCCTAATTGCTTGGACCCCGTCGCGAAGTCGGGCCTCGCACAGTTTATGCGCTAGGAGACGCCCGCATTTGTCCCCTCCTACATAAAAAGAGTGTCGGAGTCGCACAGCGGCATATTCTGCCTTGTCCAGATCCAGTGCTGACAATTGCTTCCGTGCAAGAGACAATTGCCGCCATATGCGGGGAGCCCCGGTTCGCTGGTGCATCTGCTCCAGCTCGTGAACGATTTGCGCCAATTCCTCTCTCTTCGCTTTCCGAGCCGCATTCTCCGCTGACGCAATGGCAATGGCTTCCCCCCTGATAACTGCCTTTAGGGCCTCCCACCTGGTTGAGAGCGAAGTGTCGGGATTATCGTTGTTTATGAGGTAGTCCCGTATGGCACTCTGTAGTTGGGCTACCGTATCTGGACAATGCAACAGCGTGTCCCAAAAGCGCCACCGCGGGGGAGCGCGACCCGTCCGCGGTAAATTTAATGAGATTTCCACCGGGCTATGGTCAGAGAGAGAGGCGACCAAAATATCAACAGAGTGTGTAGCCGCCTGGATGGTCTTGGTGCCAAAAAAGTAGTCCAGCCGCGCATAAGTTTTATGCGCGTTTGAATAATAAGAAAAGGACCGTGATTGTGGGTGGCGTTGTCTCCAGATATCAGTAAGGTCGAGTTCGCTCAGCCATATGGCCCCTGTCAGGGACAGAGTACCCACCTGGGTAGTGCGCTGCGCGGACCTGTCCAGATCAGTATTAAACACTATATTGAGGTCTCCCCCTATTAAGATGTTGCGTTCATGTGTTGCGGTAGCCACCATAAGGGCCTCTCGTAAGAAGCGTTCCTGGCCTTCATTAGGGGCATAAACCGAACCCACCACTATTGCGTGTCCACCCACTGAAAAGTGATAGGTGAGAAGCCTGCCCTTTATCTCAACCCCCTTTTGTATCATCTTCCCCGGGAATGCTCTGGAGACCAGAATTGCTACCCCCGCTGTTTTAGTGGACATAGAGGAGAAGAATTGGGTTGGGAAGGCGCGCAACCTTAGGCGATAGCAATCTCGTGAGAGGAGATGCGTATCCTGTAGGAGGCATATGTCCACGCGTGTGCTTTCCAAATAGGAAAGCAGGGCCCTGCGCTTGTTAGGGCTATTGAGCCCTCTTACGTTGAAGGTAAGGACCTTAATTGGAGGTGTAGACATTACCCCTCATCTGTGTCTGCGGGCCCAGCGTGTGTCCTATCGCAGTCAATGGCACACAGTGTTGCATAAAAAGAAAGCCCCCCTCGTGCCCTGGACCAGGCCCCCATTGAGACAAAGAACAGTAATAGGGAAAAGACATAGAAAGAAGAGAAAAAAGACCCCAGAGAAAAAGGAAAAAGAAAAACATTCAAGGCGCAACAAGCACCAGATCTAATAATAGAGGTATTAACCCAAAATCGAGAACAACATAGTCTTTCATCCCAGGATGAAAAGGAAAAGGTCATTACGGGTTCCAATCAGTGGCCAAGATGTACCCTCCCCGCCTCCCGCCTCAGCAATGATAACAGATAGCCAAAGTCAGGATTTTGCCAGTGTTCCAGGAAGGGACTCGAGGGCGTCCTTCTGCCCGGATGCTATCTCCGCTGGGTCTGGTCGTCTGGGACGGCGGCGACGGCGCTGGAGCCGCCAACCCGATGAGGTCACCCCTGTAGCTGGCCCCGAATCTCGGGGTTCCGCCTCTTCTTCAGGCAGGGCAATGTCCAGTATCTTGCAGGCCTCCACCAGCGAGCGAAGCTGGTACTGCCGCCCCTCGAGACGAAAGATCAGACGGAACGGGTGTCCCCAGGTATATTGAATGTTTCGTTGGTGGAGGTAGGCCGTGACGGGTCGAAAGCGCCTCAGTTTGTGCAGGGTGATAGCTGCCAAGTCCTGGTATAGGGTGGGGGACTGCCCCTGGTAGGAGATCGGGTGCATCGCTCTAGCCTTACGGAGGATTTCCTCTTTGGTGCGAAAGTCCTGCACGCAGGTAAGAATGTCCGCTGGAACGGCCGCATCCGCTCTAGGGGGACCCACGCGGTGTGCCCTGTCCAGGACGAGATCAAAGTCCGGAGCGTTTCCCAAGATGTGGTTGAACAGCCCCTTAACAAAGGCAAAGATGTCGCCCGTCTCGGCGTTAGAACGCACCCCGCGAATCCGGATGTTATGGCGTCGGGAACGATTCTCGAGGTCCTCAAGATGGGTTTGAAGGTCGACCTGTTGCTCATGGAGCCTCAGAACCTCCTGCTGTAGCAACGAGATTTCTTCGTCCCTGGTGTCGCCCTTCTCCTCCAAAGCCGCCACTCTTTCCCCGACACCATCCACATCCCTGCGGATGTCCTTCATCTCCGCTGTGAGGTCTTTTTTCACCGTTTGCAGGTCCTCCCGGAGCGACGCAAAAAGCGACTCGAGGAATGAGCGTGTAATGGGCGCCTCCGCCGTGTCGTCCGACTGCATCCCCGCAGCTGCTCCGGAATTGGAAAGGGCCATGGCTGGGGCGCCCCGGGGAATCGATGCACGGGCGAAACGGTCCCTCAATGTCCCCTCCTGTTTGGTGGTCCTCAAGCTCTTGTCCCTTTTGGCCCTGGTGGAGGTCATAGCCTGAGTCGTCGCCAGAGAGGATGCCAGGGGGGAACAGCCCCCGTGATCCCACAATGGGGCAATCCAGACCCCGCCGGGTCAATGCACAGCTCCCCAGAGGGGTCCCCGTTCCGGTAGGGCCAAATCGGTCCAATCAGTCCCAGACGCAGCGAGTGCCGAAGCGCCACCTAGACTGGGCGGCCCCCGTGCAGCCGACCCCTCTGTGGTGCGGTGTCAAGCTAAGAGCGGGTCCGTGTTTGGGATGGTCACTCCGGTAGACGCTCTCTCCCCCCTCGCCGCTGTCACTGCGGTGCCATGCAGGCCGCGTCTCACAGCAGGCCTCCTCCTTCCAGCGCCCCAGAGGCCTCCACTGCTAGGGAAGGGCCACTTCCGCCTTCAACTGGGACACCTCCGCGAGCACCAACACGGCTGGGGCAGTATTTCTCGGTTCGCCGCACACTCGTCGCACCGGTAGGCCCCACCAACTGGTCCCTCCGCCCGGCCGTTGAATGCAGCCCGGGCTTAGGCGAAGGCTCTTGCTCCAAATCTGCGCGGCTCCTCACGGGCCCAGCTCCTCATGCCTCCGGGATAGCGTCGCCCCCCAGGCACTCTCGCAGCCTCTTTGTGGGAACCGGCGGCGGCAACGTTCACCCAGCAATCGCCCAGGGGCCGTGTCTCCCGCCCGTGGCACACTCACCCTCCTCCTGCAGTGTAGAAGGTGGCGCTGTCAGACGGGCGCGAAGAATGCCGCCACTCGGGGCCTCAGGCCGCACCTCCTCCGATGCTTCTCCCCGCGCGCCCGACCGCGGCCGCGGGCAGGCCTCAGTGCGCCTCAGCGGGTCGTCAGGAGATGCAGGGGGTCTGGAGGCTAATGCCCCCTGCGTCGATGCCACAGGGGGCCCAACTGGACAACGCTGGAAGCTGATGGGTAGCGGCGGGACAGCGAGGCACGCCCCACCTCACCGCCGTCTTCTCTGCGCCGGTACCGCTTGGACTCCCAGGTCACTTTTTGCCGCCTAGCATTCAGCGGCAGCGGGTTCTGCCCAGCGTGTGCCTCGGGATCGGAGCCCTCCACCTCCAAGCGCCCAGCAAATGGGCCAAGCCAGCCGGCTCGCCGAGCGCCGCAGCCCAGGAACGCATGGGCCAAGCCAGCTTGCTCTCTGCCGCGCGCGCCCAGCCGCTGTCTTAGCGGGGCCGCCGCTCGCTCCTGCTGGCCACCGGGAGTCACAGGGGATCCAGAGGTAAGCTGCCTCTACTGCAGTGCTGCGTGGGGCCGGTAGGCCGGTGCTAAATGTCGGCAGTCGGCGGAGAGGTAGCGAGACACGTCCTACCTCGCCGCCATCTTGGCCACGCCCCCTGTTGTTGTACTTTAAACTAGTTTTATTTATTTTTATATATATTTTTTTTTGTAGATCAATAGTGAAGCAATTGTAGATAAATAGTTATAATAAAAAGATTTACTTATTTATGCAATCACTTATACACAAGTTAAAACATAGAATAATGTAGCTATCGGTAATATGTACATTTGTTAAGCAGAATCAATGAATATCTATATATAATATATTTTTTAAACATAAGTATTCTACACATTTATACAAAGCAATTCACATATAGGTACATATCTATAGTACAAATGAATGCTTATATACAGAGATATATGTTGTATATTTCTATCTGCTTGCGCATGGTGCTTATGTGGGGAAGAGCCAATTCTTGAGTAGTTTTCTAAAGATAAGGTGGTTATCCGTTGATTCTATGTTGAGGGGTAGAGAGTTCCATAGTTTGGCTGCTTGAACAGAGAATGATGTGTCACCCATTGTTTTTTTCTTGTATCTTGGGATTTTGAGGCGAGGTGCCACTCTAGAGCGGAGGTTTCTTTGTTGAATGTGTTTGGTGATTTTATTCCTGATGAAGAGCGGTCCCGTTCCATGTATCGCTTGGTGGGTGATACAAAGCAGCTTGAACGTGGATCTTCTGGCAACCGGTAACCAATGCAGGGCTTTCAAGGCAGGGGAGATGTGGTCTCGTGGTTTTAAATGTAAGAGTAGTCTAGCAGCCGAGTTCTGAATCCGTTGTAGTCTTTTCATGGTCGTTAAAGGTGATCCATGGCACAGGCTATTGGCGTAATCGAGTTTGGACCAAACAAGTGAGATGGTAGCCTGGACATTGTGTGGAAATCCTAAATGGGGGAAGATTCGTCGCAGAGTTTTTATAGTAACAAAGCTTGATCTTGCTAGTTTGTCCACTTGGTCATTCATCGATAGCTTGGAGTCCATGGTCATTCCGAGGTTTCTTACTTCCTGCGATATTTTAGGTGGTGTTCCCAAATCATCAGGCCACATGAGGAGTGGGTCATAATGTTTCCAATTGCCACACGTGAGTATTTCCGTTTTGGAAGCATTCAATTTGAGATGGCTCCGATTAATCCATTGATCCACAGGTCTGAGACAACTGAAAATTGGCAAGTTTCCAATGTCTTTGGGGCATTGTAGTTGAAGGAGTATTTGCATGTCATCTGCATAGTTATAGCACATGAGGTGAAATCAATTGATCAGTGCCGGGAATGACTTCATGTCGATGTTGAAAAGCATGGTCGAGTTAATAGAGCCTTGAGGGACCCCTGCTTATGTGAAGTACAGTTTGGACGAGAAAGGTGGGTGTGGATGACATTAGTACTGTAGCAAAGGTAGGGCGCGATCCTGTCTAGAGCAGTCCCCTCTATGCCGGCTTTGTGGAGTCTTTATATCAGAGTGTCATGGTCAACCGTGTCAAAGGCAGCCGAGAGGTCCAAGAGCAGTAGCGCAGCAACCCTGTAGTAGTCAACTGTGTTCTTCAGGTCATTACAGATGGCAAGGAGGGCAGATTCTGTGCCTCTTCCTGGACGGAATCCTGTTTGGAAGTCTGACAGTATGGCATTCTCTTCAATGAATTGTGTCATCTGGGCGAAAGCTGTGTGGGTATACAACAAATTAGAATTTCATATCATTGGCAGTTCCTCTGATACTGCTTTAGGGACACTAACTTATGCTCAGCCATTCCAAAATTTCGCAATGCAAGTGATCTCTGTTTTCAGGTACATCACACAAGGCTGTGAATTTTAATGCCCTGCGCCTGACCCACCAGGCTCCCATCGGTCTTTCATCAAACTTTTTCACCAGAATCATTATATTCTACTAACTGATCAAATGAAAAACAAAGGACAAACAATTTGGGGGAAAATCCTTGTACACGCAATGCACTTGTTTCTGAAACTTTACTCCTCCTCCCCTCAGCCACACTACATGAAGTTCAGAAGAGCATTGAAAACTCAACCTTTCAGCTTCAGCAATGTTTGTGAACCTCCGTCTACTTCCTTCACCAGGTGTAGGCCATAGTCTCAATGACCTATGACCAATCTCTACCACCCTCATTGCTTTTGCACCCTGAAATGGGATCAAAGTGATGTTGGTTCTCTATTAAGCCATTACAAAATAAATTAAATACATTGAGTAAAGCCATCCATATGCACACTTTTCTTAGCAACGATGTGGCCTAGCTGTAGACTGATTTGGCAGGTCACAAGTTCAGAGCCCTCTGCAAAAAGTTGGGCTGAAAAGGAAAGATTAATCGTGACCAGCAGCTGATTGTGAAGCATTATGCGACAACAGGAATAACAAAGATGGACATAGTGCATTACTTCATGCTACTGTTGCATATGCACTTAGGGAGACCATGTGGCTTTCTGGCTAGAGCTGCCGACTAATGAGGTATGAATCCCAGCATCAAGGGCCTCCGCTCAACATCCTGGGATTCTGGGAAAATCGCAATCTTCTCGTGCCTATTTTTTTTTTATGTGCTACGTAGTTTGGTTCTGTTGTTAGACACTCTATGCCCTTGGGCCAGGTTCACGTTATAAAAAACGCAAAACAAATATGCACTTTGCTTGGCCTGAGATCTCTTGAGGCGGGTCTTTAACTGTGTGTCACTCGCATCATTCAAACATGCTTTACACCTCTTGGCTGTAGGCCATGCTTGCTGCATTTCAGTTAATTTATTTGTAAATGGCGCTTCAATAAAGAACTTACAAATATGAACCTGTTAATTTAAAATATCCTTATGCTTCATAAAAATGTATACAGCTGATGTAACATATTATTTAATGCTGCCATATCCAGTATGAATTAAGACACCTTTCTCAGCATGAATGGCGGCAACAAGGGGAAAAGCTCAAGGCCTATATACACTTCATACAGGGAAGAGTCACCACCATGTCATGTGCATTGTGCTACACCTGCCCCTATGGCCATGCACTGTACACAAAGGATGAAGCTGTATGCAGTATTTATAGGTACATAATTAGAAAATTTGCAGAGATTTCCCTCTAAGTGCACAGGGCAGAAAATCTGCGGTTGGGTCTCGGGACCCTGTATACAAATCATAGCCTGGTTACTAAGCACCTGCATTGTCCTTGTGTCATGCAAGTCGACGCAAGGAAACGCAAGTGCTCAAGTGACTTTTACAAACCCACGCAAATTAATATTTGTGCTGCAATGCATCACCTTTCACCTGTAAAGTAATGCAAAGCATGCGCTGCGTTGTCTTATCCTGCGTCGGAGAGGCATTACGTGGGTGTGGATGGGCTTTTCGTTATCCACCCATGTATTTTTGTGCAAACCCAGATTTATTCAAGTCATTAAACCTGGGTTAGTGCCAAAACAGTGCGTCTACCCCAACTTGGCGTAACAAGCAGAATTATCTTTATTTCTCCTTGTTACTTCCTCTTTGCAAGTGTGATGCACTCTGCAGCACACATACAAAGAGGAATATGCCTCTAAGGATTGATTTTGTGCAGCAAGACCTTCCTTCCTGCATAAAAACAATCCTGGTCTTTATGCAGGTACCCTTGCACTTTGGTGCAAGGGTGCCTGCGTTGGTGCTAGAAAGTCACAAGTGTGCCAGCGCAGGGAGAAGGCTGAACTGCCTTGTTAATATGGCGTAGTTTCGCTCTCTCTCTCTCCTTCATGCAATGCAGCACAGCAACTTGCCTTGCTGTGCTGCGTTGCGTGATCTGTTAGTAAATCTGGGCACTTGCATTTTTTCACCAGAATGATGTTTCACGCTTCTGGCCTTTGTCCTGCACACTATGATGCAGGAGCACCACAACCTTGTACCTGAAATGTTGTTCTGTGATCTTTTTGCAAATTGGTTTTGCAAATCATGGTCTAAAGTTGGCAGCTGGACTCAAAAGAACCCAAAGTATTCAGTCGGTTTCAGTGGCGGCTCCTCCTCTAAGGCGTAGGAGTGTCGCCCCACTGCCCTCTGAGCAGTTAAAAAAGGAAAAATAAAATAACAACACAATGTTATTATCATTTTATTTTTCCGTACTAGCTCAGTTCTCGGGGCGGGGTGGGGCTGTGCTGTGCAGAGCAGGGTGAGGAGTGGTGAGCACTTTCTAAGTGCGCATGACGGTTTGGCCGGCCGTCTTGGGCTGGCCAAACCATCATGCCCACTTTGCATGTTCTCCACCGTGCTATAATGCACAGCCTATGTGTAGAACATGCACAGGCTCATAGTACCTGAGTGCCAAACCACGGCGCTCAGACCGATCACGACGCTGCTGTCATGGTGACAGCAGCTTCGTGATTGGCTTAGGGGAGCCTGTGTGCTTCCTGCTTCGGACCGGGAATCAGAAGAGACAAGGAGAGGTGGCGTCATGGGGACCGTACCCAGGTAAGTGATTTTGTTTTTTTCCCACTTCTTCTCCCAACCCCCGCCCCACCACACCATCCCTGTTCGGTTGCAGCCACACCTGGTCAGCTTTAACAAATCAGATGCCCAACATCGCACTCAAGTGCCTAGTGAGCGCAGTCTGGAGCATGGCCCATTAAACGAAGGGCGTGGCCTTGTGCAGTGCACAGCAACTAGCCAACAGTGCCCACTATGAACAGTCTGAAGATGTTCTCTTTCCCCAATATATTCTTGGTATGGAATGTGGCTGTTCCCACTGTAAAATAAAGCTTAGCCGTGCCCTCTGCTAAATACCGAGGCTCTAGTTCCCACTGGCCACATTGTGCGTCCATTGGCCCCTAAAAGACATTTTTTTTGTTGGGTAGGAGGGTTTTCTGGATCTGAGCCGAGGTTAACGGACCCATGATTATGGTCACACTAAGGCCCCGATTACGAGTTGCACGGTATAGGTAGCGTGCAAACTCTTCTTCCATAATTAGCACTACAGTAAGTTAACACCCCACAAGTACCTTGCAATATGTGTTGACCTGGGTTTACTGGATCCCACATAGTTATCCTTTTTCCATGGGGGTTTAAGACACACATTTAATACCTTTTCTCAGTGGGGTGTGGGGGATAAATGTGTGCGAAGGTTGGTGTTTGGTGGGGAACAGGGATCGGTTTGAGGAGTGTGGTAAAAGAGAAGGGGAGAATGTTGGCTGCAGCGGGAGAATTATATGCTCCCTTGTGCCTAGTATGAGGGTTCGGCCGGAGCCCATGGTACAGGGTTGTGCTCCAATGCAGCTATTTCCCTATGCGATTTTACTGGCCAGATTTTTGGGCAGGCAAAGCAGGGTGCGGGAAAAAAAACCCACACATGATTGGGCAGACCAGAATTGCACACAGGAATTCCGCTCCGCTCTACTCATAATGGGGCCCTATGTTTGAAAGACCAGGCACAAAAATGCATATTATTTTTCAGGTGTCAGTCAGTCCTGGGTTTAAATGTGCGAACATCACATTGCAAATTGTAATTCTGTTGTATTGGTAAATTACATTTGCCATTCCTTTAATCTGAAATTTTCCCCCGATGTTTGCCTTCATAGCTACTCCCTCATCTCTAGGGCAATATTGTCAATGGCAAGGCCCACCTACCTCACAACATGGCAGACTAAGTACAAGACGTCTGCAGTCTTTCTGCTCACATACTTCAATATTTACCTCAGTTTTCAGACGAATTTCTCAAACTACTCTTGATTAATTTAACCTAAATAAAATAGGCATGAAGAAAACAGAGAAAAATGTAATGTTGATCGAGCAGGCGTTTTATTTTTGGTAGCAAAGGGAAAACTTCACTAAGGGACTTAAAATGAAACAGGATGTTTTTGAACCCTGCCTAAAACGTTTCAACACCTTTGACCAATCTGTGTGGAAAGGCGCATTACCTTCTTTTTTTTTGATAAAGGGTTATGCACATTCGCCAAACAAAGGTAAAGTTATTAGCAAAACAAAAGCCTGTTCTTCCCTAGGATAACCAGATATGAAGAAGGATGAAGGGATAAATGTTGTTTATTATGACTCAGTAAGTCCATAAAGAAACTCATAGGGCTCGAGCCTCAAAGTCATATGATCTTAAGTGCCCAAATGGCTTGATTTACAAATGCAAATTTCTGTTTGGAATTCACAAATGAATTTGCACTTGCAAATAATTGTATTTATATGTAAAAATATTGGTGTACTTTTACTTATCTACTCACGTGGGCAGGGAATGGGTGCTCAAGGAGGGATGCCTTGAAAAGTAGATGAACAGACACAAACAAGTAAATCTGTGTGTATTCACAAACCTAGCAAAGTACATTAACCATATATACGCTCAGGGGATTACAGGTGATCAAGGGTGGGAGTAAATTAATTTTGTGTATGGCGAGGTGGAGGGAAATGGGCTATTCCATATACAACAAGCATTGGCAAAGCCAATAGGTCTTGCCTATGGCAAGAGCTATTAGCTTTGTCAATGTGTTTAACCATGTTGTACTCCAGTGTGGCTGCTGTTCAGAATGGCTAAAAGTTAGTGGCAAAGAGTGGAGTAGAGTGTCGTAGACTGGAGTGGCAAAGAGTGTTGTGTAATGGAGTGGCATAGAGTGGAGTCGCGTAGAGTGGCATACAGTGGATTGGCGTAGGATAGAGTGGACTGGTGTAGAGTGCATTGGCATAGAGTGTTGCAGCCTATAGTGGCTCAGAGTGCAGCGGCATAGGTTTCAGCAGTGTACGATGCAGTGGTGTGGATTCGAGTGTTGCATAGTAGAGTGTAGTGGTGTACAGTGCAACGTTGCGGAGTGGTGCAGAGTAGAGTGGCATAGAGTGGTGCAGAGCAGAGTGGCTTAGAGTGGTGCAGAGTAGAGTATAGTGCCATAGAGTGGAGTGCTGTAGAGTGCAGTGGCGTAGAGTGGGGTGATGAAGTGTAGAGTGGCATAGAGTGCACTGGCATAGAATGCAGTAGTGCAGAGTAAAGTGGTGTTGAGTGCAGTGGCGTAGAGTGCAGTGGTGCAGAGTGCAGTGTAAAGTAGAGTGCAGTGTAGAGTAGAGTGCAGTGTAGAGTAGAGTAGACCAGACTGGTGTACAGTGCATTGGCATAGAATGTTGCAGACTATAGTGGCATGGAGTGGAGTGGCATAGATTACAGTGACATAGAATTCAGCTGTGTACAATGTAGCGTTGTAGAATGCAGTGGTGTAGATAAGAGTAGTGCATAGTAGAGTGCAGTGGCGTACAGTGGAGTGGTGCAAAGTAGAGTGTCAGAGTGCTGTTATGTAGAGTTCAGTGGTGTAGTGTAGAGTGCCGTAGAATAGAGAGGCAGAGTGCAGTGGCATAGAGTAATGCAGACTGCAGTGGCGTAGAGTGCAAAGATGCAGAGTAGAGTGGCGTGAAGTGCATTGGTATTGTGTGTAGTATGCAGAGTAGAGTGGCGAAGAGTTCAGTGGCGGAGTGTAGTGTTGCAGAGAAGATTGTCGTAGAGTGCAGTGGTGTTGAGTGCAGTGGCATAGAGTAGAGTGGCGTAGAGAGCAGTGCTTAGAGTACACTGGTGAAGAGCAGTGTGCAGTGGAGTAAAGTGCAGTGGCGTAGAGATCATTGGCATAGAGTGCAGTGGTTTAGAGTAGAGTGGCATAGAGTGCGGTGGCAGGGAGTGGAGTGGCGTGAAGTAGAGTGGCGTAGAGTGTAATGGTGTAGATTGTTCCAGAGTAGAGTGAAGGGGCGTAGACTGCAGTGGTGCAGGGTAGAGTGCAGTGGCGTAGAGTAGAGTGCTGTAGAGTGTAATGGCGTAGACTAAAGTGGAGTAGAGTGCAGTGGTGCAGAGTAGATTAGAGTAGCCTACAGTGGATTGGCGTAGAGATCGGGGCACAGAGTAGAGTGCATTGGCAAAAAGTGCAGTGGTGTAGAGTGGAGTTGTGCATGGTAGAGTGGAGTGGTGTAGAGTGCAGGGGAGAAGAGTGCAGTGGTGTACAATAGAGTGGCGTAGAGTGCACCAGCATAGAGTAGAGTGGTGCAGAGCATACAAGAGAGGCGTAGAGAGACATGGCGTAGAGTGGAGTAGAGCGCAGAGGCACAGAGTGCAGTAGCTTGGAGTGCTGTAAAGTGAAGTGGAGTGGTGCAGAGTAGAGGGCAGTGGCGTGGAGTGGTGCATAAAAGAGTGGAGTATGCATGGTGTGGCAGCACACTGCCATTACAGACAACAGATTTTCAATTGAAATGACCATTACATTTTCACAGACATATAGTTTTAATAACAAACCTATACAGCGCACAAACGATAATGTGTGAATATAGCATCACCTAGTGTATTGATTTGTTTTGTTCATATTCAAGTATTTCTTTTCAACACACTTCAGAATTAACAAAACATGTGCTTCATTTGTGTTTTCCTAATTCTGATACATTCTGAAATACTTGCACAGTTCATGTAAATGTTGCTGTGTGCTAGCAAAAAAAACCTTTCTTACCTCTAGTATCCAGTAAGATTGTCACATAAATCCTCTCATTTTGAAGTCAGAGAAGGAAAAGAAAACACCAAGCTCCCTTGGAAGACAGTGCCTGACAGAAAGGAGAACTCGTGGAAGAATACAAGGAGAGTTAGTGTGAAAAGGCTTTGCTCCTTCGGAGGGACAAACTCACGCTGGCCAGTCTAAAACAAATAAAGCCAGCAAATAGAAAGCCAGAAAATGTGAGTTACAAAGTCAATGCTAAGCAACGGGTGTAATGCATTCCTAGGGAAGCTTTCTGAATGTCCCCAGGATGACTTTAGCAAACCAGACACCTGCGCTGTCTGATAGGCTTTGACCTAAAAATATCTTCTTCTGGCATAAAAAAGAAAACATGTTTTAACTGCTATCTGTAGGAACCGAGTGGTTTGCAAATGTCACCAAAAACAGACATTGGACCATAATACACGTTTAAATGTTTCAAATTTTGTGGTTTTTGTCATAGTTGCCAACTTTCACAGGTTCCCGTGTGACTAGATAAGCCAATCCCATTTTTTCTTTACGAATTCTGGGAATTGTAGTCTTCTTTTCTTAGAGTTCTATGACTTGTAGTCCTGGGTTTGTACTGGGTTAAATATGAAAGTCCCAGAAGTCAAAGAAAAAAACCTGGACTGCCCTAATTAGACACGCATGAACCAAATTTGTGCAGCATGAAAATATCAGAGTTTTGCCAGCCAGGAAACAGATAAAGAGAATTTGAGTATTTTGCAGTATTATTTCGGAGGTTGTGGTAAAACTATGAAAAAATAAAATCGGTAGTTGGCTTTCATATTTTCACTATTCAAAGGTGGTTTTGGGCTTGGACACTAGTTGGCTGGTAACAAAGAAATAGGAATGAGGAACATTTTCAGGCTTCCCATTGGATGAAATCCTTAACTCACAAGAATTATGTAATTCCTATGATTTACATATTCTAACTCCGGTTTGGTACATCATTTCCACATATTTCGTGTTTTCACAGCTGTGCAATGACGACAAATGTCACAAATGTAATATGTATATAACTTGTTTGTATTACTAACACAATTTAATAGACTATTTAATAGCATAACATTTACCCTTTTTTCTTCATCAAAAATTTTGTAAATGCTGTTTTTATAGACTCTTTGCTTGACTCCAGCTCTGTCTTTGTAAATTGGTGGCAAGCATTTGAAGAACTCGATGTTGCTGTCCGCATTAGATAAACTGTCGTACATTTCACAGCTTACTGGAATTAAAATGTGCAATTTACATGTTTCTTTGCGTCTGAGAAGGTTCTCATTTTCTTTCTTGAAAAGACGTAAGGACTCTTCAAACTCTGCAAATAAATAGGGGAAACAAGTCTGTAATTTTTGTGTGATTTAAAGTCAATAACACCTATAAGAAGAATCTTCTGGTTCTTTATATAAATGTATTTTCAAACTGATATGATTTAAAATCCTTGATACAGCAATTTTTATGAGGTCCCGTGACCTTGACTACTAGAGAGATGGTGCGAGCACGTGAGAGAAGAAGTTAAACTTCTTTACACAAATCTGAAAAAACACGCAAAAATACTTCTTGAACAAGCACATGGCGAAAAATCAGACCACAGACCCCACAAAGACATGGGCAGTTCTCACTGAGCCATCCTCCCTTGTTCGAGTATTCCTCATTGTCAAGCAATCAGCGAACATCTGACCAGATTCTTGGTGAACGCAATGGAAACACTAAGACAAAAAATATCCCCTCATCTCACATAAAAATCTGAATTTGATCACATCTTCCATGATCCAATTAACAAATTCTTCAGCAAAGAACAATTTCAGAGGCATTCATGCCACCTTCTATAAAAAAGGTTTCATCCAATTACAGACCCATCACTAACCACTCCATCATGGCAAGATGCTTAAAAATTATTTTTCTCTCTAATACGATGCTATCTGGACAGTCATTTAGGCCTCTCACTTATCAATCTAATTTCTGCTCGCTTCTTAGTTTGGAACAGTACTGCGAACTGCGAATGTGGATCAGGGAGACCTCCTCATCCACCATGTCCAGTTCACATTCGCCAACTGACCGCTTGTGAGCCCTTGGCTGTTAGTGGTTAATGGCCAATATCCGTGATGGGTGCTTATGTTTATACGTGGTATCCCTCACATTTAGATACTAATGTTCTACAATTGGATGCTCTCCGGGGTAGGTATCTTTGGCGAGCAGTCAAGGCAAACTACAGGAACTGATGTAGGATGAGAACTTAGACAAAGTGTGCCCCAGTAAGCATACACATTTAAATGAATGTCCAGTTAGAGCTATGCCGGATATGTTTTTATTTGCATGTAGGGAAGGCACGTCACAATGCTCAACATAACATAGTAAAGCAGAAAGTCTTAACAATTGAGGCTCAGATGCAACACCAAGCTTGGTGGAGTGTTTCTCACGTGCGGCTCGCCAACATTAAGTTGGCGAGCGAGAAAATCGAGCGCTGGGACGAGTCCTGAAGCAATTTCTCAACATGGGTGATCGCAGCAGGTCGCTACCGTTCGTGTTGAGAAAGCTGCCGCTCGAGTAGAAAATCTACTTGAGCAGCAGAAAAAAGCAGTGCCCTCTGGCGCACCATGTGGTGCCTTTCCCTCTGATTTTACAGCGTGGAACAAACTCCTGGTGCTAAAAATCCGCATGAGCAGCATGACGTGCCGAAATTCCACCATGCAGAACTCTCCAGAGTTTTTATGGAACTACGTAGATTTCCGCTGAGAGAAACTCTGCGAGTTACACACACTCCTAGCCATGATCTTGTCTCCCATTATGTGATGGGTGCAGGTGCTCGCTAACAGCTGATAGTGTGGATGTCAATATGACACATAAGGGGAACAGTGCTGGTTGATAATCATATGGCTTCAGGGTTTTATTGCATTCAACACAACTGAGCGTAGATGGTATCACAAAGGGGAAGAAATTACAATAATTCCAAATGTTTCGTTTCAGATCCAGGGAATCTTATAAATATTACATAACAAGCAAGTACAACATCTACTTAAACTACTTAATCTATGTTAGACCTGCCAGCCTATGGGGTGGTCTTCCACCAAAGCTTTGTCCCGCTGGAGATTTCCAACTTTCAACAAAGTGACAAAGTCTGAACTTAGAAATCCTCACTGCAACTTTGTCCATGGACTCCCCGAAGACAATGCCTCCTCCTTGGACACCGCCGGCTGCCTTGCCCCAGTGAACTTTATCATATACAGGATTTTTGCTTGAAATTTCTTCTAAGTCTGAAGGTAAGTCAAGACCAGGCCCAATCCACCTCATGTATCCGAAATGCGCTCCATCACAATTGGCTATAACTTTTGACTTCGTCCCGGTCTTGTACAGCTAGATGCTTGCAGTTCGTGCTTTGATATTTTAGATGCTAGTTTTAAAACTTTAAAAATCTATAACTACTGTTCTACTGAATGGATTTAATTTGGTAATTTTTTTGTCATTTTGTTTATTAAATTTTACTCTATTTTTCTAAAATGGTGTGGGATATTCTTTGTGTTTTCTGTTTTCACTTTATTACTGTTTGTGTGCTGCATAAATACTTAACACAGTGCCTCTAAGTTAAGCCTAACTGCTTTTGTGCCAAGCTACCAGAGGGTCAAGCAGAGGTTAATTTAGTAACTTTTGTGGTTATCATCACAAATATTGTGGTTGTTGCTTGAAAAGGGTTAACCCACCCCTCAAACAAAAACCCAATTTCTTATAGAAGTGTTCAGCGGTGAGATCCAGTATTTGTGTTTGTGCAGTACCATACACAGATGTTTTGTAACACTAAAATCTCATGTAAATAACCTGACATTAAGTTTGTTTTTAAAGAAATGTCCTTGATTGGCTTCTTTTGCTCTTTCCACATTCACTTCTATTGTAGCTGTTTCCACCTGTAACTCTGCCTGCAAGCATGGAGTTTGAGCTCAACAACCTGGAGAGCTACTCTGTGGCTGAGCTCAAGTGATTCTGCAGGGAGAGGGGGCTTCCAGCAACCAGCAGGTGCTCCAGAAGGTCATCAGGGCCTACCGGAAGCCCGTCAGTTACAAGCTACAACACAGGAGGAAGAGGAGGAGGAGGTTGGCAGCCCCCTGATCATGGCTTCAGAAAAGAGAGAGGGGCCCACAGAGTGAGGTCCCTTTCCAGATCAAGAGTGGGCAGCAGCATCTCTTCCATCAATCTGTCCCTAGAGGAGCAGGAGGACAGGGAAGCAGCGAGGGAATTCAGGATGCAACTGGCCAAACTCAGGATGGAGGCGGCTTCAACAAAAAGGACTGCAGAGAAGGCTGCTGAAAAAAGGGTTGCAGAGAAAGCATCTGCAAAGAAGGCTCTGTAGGAGAGGAGGGCAGAAGCAGAGATCACCCTAGCCAAGGAGAAAGTTAAGGCTGAGAGAGCCTTGGCTGGAAGGAAGCTGGTCTTGGCTCATGAGGTGAGCCTGAAGGGGCTGGATCTTAAAACTAAGCAAGCAGCAGAATCCAGCAGCAATAGCAGCGGCAATCCAGTGTCCATATACCCCAAAACCTAGTGCCCAGCTATATGGCGGGGGACAATATAGACAAATAATTTTCTGCCTATGAAATAGCCCTGAGGATGGACAAGGTCCCAGAGGATTGGCAGACAAGTCTGTAGAAACACATGCCCACAATGGGTGGGGGGGATACCCTTCTCACACTAGAGGTGGGGGATCAGATGAAGTACGCTCCCATAAATGACATTCTGCTCACTAAGTGTGGGCTCACCCCAGAGAAATACAGCTTAAGGTTCAGGGATAGCCAGAGGTTGCCATCCCAGTTTTGGGTGGGTTTCTTGCACTACTCTAGCGAGCCACTGAGAAGTTGGGTGGTGGGCGGTAAAGTAAGTGATTTCAATGGGCTGTAGAGATGTTTCCCAAAGCCCACATGCCTTCAAATACTTTTAAGTACATGCAATGGGTCAGCAACATTAATGGGCAGAGGGTGGAAGCTCTGAAGCACACAGGAGCCAGTATGACTACTGGAAGGTTTCATCTGGTGTCCTCAGAGCAGGTAATCCCCAATACATTCCACCAGGTTGTAGTAGCAACAACTGTGAGAGTCACTACCCTGTGGCTCTGGTTCCTTTCAAATGGGGAGGTCTCAGTGTCTCTAAAAGTAGCTGTGAGACCTGCTATCCCTATTGTTTGACTGTTAGGGAATGATTTGGAGAACACCATCTGGAAGGAGGTAGAACTCCAGTGTCACCTGGAGATTATAGGGTTGCCTGAGTAGGTGTGCCTGACCACAAGGTCCTAGGCAGCCTAAGGGGGCAGTCTAGGAAGCCTGGAACCTGGAAAAATGGTCCAGAAGGCTGACAAAAAGAAGGGTCAGGGGCATGGGAAACCAGCTCCTGAAACTTCCACATCCGGGAGGAGGCTGAGACTGAGGGCAACACCCAGGAGCCTACAGGAGAGGACAATGCAGCCCTGAGAGATCTGCCTGAGCTGGCTGGAGGGCAAGTTGAGGTTGGGCCCACCCTAAGGTTGGGCCTCTGTACCCCAAGACTGCCTTAGGCAACTGGTTTATCCTGGCCTTGGTGTAACATGCCACTATATACCGATACCCAGAGGTCATACTTCTAAGAACTGTAACTGCACCTGTAGTGGCTAGGGCCTTGAAGGGGATAATTACCCAGGCAGGGTTCTGCAAAGAAGTAGTGTCTGACAGGGGTACAAATTTCATGTCAGCCTACATTTCAACAAGTGTGGGATGAGTGTGTGGTAACTTACAAGTTCTCCATACCCTATCACCCAGAGAACAATGGGCTTGTTTAAAGATTCAACAAGACCCTTAAAGGCATGATTATGGGCCTGCCTGAGCCCATGAGGCAGAAGTGGGACATCCTCCTGCCGTGCCTTCTTTTTGCCTACAGGGAGGTGCCACAGACAGAGGTTGGGTTAAGTGCCTTTGAGCTCCTCTACTGCCATCCTGTTAGAGGATCTCTCAGTTTGGTGAAGGAGGAGAGGAAGCAAGCTCCTAAGAAGCCCAGCCAAGATGTAGTTAGATACATGCTGGCTCTCAGAAACCAAATCCAGATACAGCGCTTCTGGAATAAGGCCTCTGAGAGTCTTGAAGCCAGGCCAGAGGTGATGAAGCTCAGGCATAAGCCAGAAGCCCACTCTGGTCGAGTTTCAGCCTGGACAAAAAGTGTAGATTATGGAGCCAGTGGAGTCCAACGCCTTATGATGTGAAGGAGAGAAAGGGGGAAGTTACCTACTTGATGGACATCAAGACCCCTAGGAACCCCTTAAGGATACTCCATGTTAACTGTCTTAAACCACACTATGAGAGGTCTGAAGTCACCATGCTCCTGGTGACAGAGGATGGGATGGCAGAGGAGAGTGAACCTGTCCCCAACCTCCTATCTTCCAATGAGCAGGATGGATCAGTGGAAGGTGTCAACCTCTCCCCTAGCTTGACCCCAGAACTGCAGAGGAACTGTTGCCAGTTGCTGGAGCAGTTTGCATCTTCGTTCCGCCTCCCTCCCCCACCCCCCCCCCACCAGGCTTACACATTGGTGTGCCCATGACATTGAACAGGAGACAGTATGCCTGTAAAGAACATTTACAGCATGACACGGTGAGGGCTACCATCAAGGAAGAAGAGTCCAAGATGCTTGAACTGGGGAAGATTAAGTACTACAATAGTCCCTGGTCCAGCCCAGTAGTGATGGTACCCAAAGGTGCCCCACTGTTGCGCCACCCCAGAACTCAGGTTCTTTGTGGATTATAGAGGGCTCAATTCAGTTACTAAAACTAATGCTCACCCCACTCTCCAAGCTGATGAGCTCACAGACAGGCTGTGATCTGCCAAGTTTCTGAGTACTTGTGATTTAACATCAGGGTACTGGCAGATTGCTTCGACTGAGGGGGCTAATGAAAGGTCTGCATTCTCCACCTCAGAGGGCCACTTCTAATTCAGAGTGATGCCCTTTGGGTCAAAGAATGCCCATGTCACCTTTGAGAGGTTGGTCAACAGGGTCCTAGCTGGGGTGGAGGCTTTTAGTGTGGCCTACCATGATAACATAGCTGTCTTCAGTTCCAGCTGGTAGGATTACCTGTTCCAGCTCCAAAAGGTGCTTTAGGCTCTGCAATAGGCAGGCCTGACTATCAAGTCCAACAAGTGCCAGATAGGGCAGGGATCTGTGGTGTATCTGGGACACCTAGTGGGTGGGGGCAAGGTACAGCCCCTCCAAGCCAAGACAGAGACTATTCTGGCCTGGGACCCCCCAAAACTCAGACTAAAGTCAGAGCCTTCCTAGGCCTCACTGGATACTATAGGAGGTTTGTCAATGGCTTGGCCAAAGTTGCCCCCTTGACTGAGTTGACTTCTAAGAAGCAGCCCAAAAAGGTGATCTGGATAGAGGCCTGCGAGAAAGCTTTTGATACTCTCAACGATGCTATGTGTACAGCACCAGCACTCAAGGTCACATCTCCATTACTCAAGAGCCCTGACTTCTACCAGGAGTTTATAGTGCGGACGGATGTTTCAGAGTATGGCATGGGGGCTGTACTATCACAGTTCATTGAGGAGGGCTGAGTCCAACCTGTAGCCTTCATCAGTAGGAGGTTACTGCCCAGGGAAAGAGGTGGCGTGCTATTGAGAGAGAAGTCTTTGCTGTGGTCTGGCCACTGAAGAGATTGAGACCATACCTGTTGGGGACTCACTTCCGGGTTCTGACAGACCACAGGCCCCTCAGATGGCTCATGCAGATGAGGGGCGAGAATATCCAACTGTTGAGGTGGTCTATCTCCCTACAGGGAAGGGACTTTACGGTGGAACACCTCCCTGGGTCAGACCACACCAATGCTGATGGTCTATGCAGGTTCTTCTGCTTTAGTGATGAGAACTCCCATGTAGGTGGGTAGTTCTCCCCACTTTCAGTTGGGCGGGGGTACATGTTAGACCTGACAGCCTTTGGTGTGGTCTTACCCCTAAGCTTTTGCCTTCCCCCCTCCTGTTTTCTGAAATTTGTTTTTGTTTACTTTAGGACTCTGTGCATTGTACCACTGCTAACCAGTGCCCAAGTGATTGTACCTACACCTCATTGGCACATTCATTTTACTTATATGTCCCTAGTAATGTGGTAATACATGTACCTAGGGCCTGTAAATAAATGCTACCAGTGGGCCAGCGGCACTTATTGTGACACCCACTTAAATAGCCTTTTAAAATATGTCTCAGGTAAACCTGGGTGCAGTTTTACACTGCCTATTCGACCTGGGAAAATAAATCTTTTGCCAGCTCTAAGCCTCTTTTTTAAATAAATATATGTCCCCCCTAAGGTCGGCCCTAAACAGCCAATAGGGCAGGGTGCACTGTATGTAAAAAGCTGAACATATACTTTTACATTTTACATGTCCTGGTAGTGGAAAAACTCCCAGATTTGGTTTTCACTACTGTGAGGACTACCTCTCCCATGGGACAACATTGAGTTACTTAATTACATTTAATAAGTGCTAACTTTTGTTTGGGAACAGGTAGAAATGTCTGTTTGGTCTCAAAAGAATTGTAATTTAAAATCTTCTTTAATGGTAAAGTTGGATTTTATGTGACAATTCTGAAAATGACACTTTTGGAAAGTTGTAATTTTCCTCTCCTAACCATATGGTGCCTGCAGCCTGGGTCACATCACTGTGAATAGAATGGCAGTTGGCCTTTGTGTCTTCCTCCCACACAGTGGTACAAAGGGGGGCTAGGTGTTGGCAGGATGGGAGGGACGGACCTGTTCTTTACCCCACTTACATTTCAAAGGGCTGCCTCCAGCACACTCACAAAGAACTTGACATCAGCCTTTTGTCACTCTAGCCCTCTTGGTGCCTGGGCGTGGGAAGGAAGGAACTTTCCAGACCAGATGTGTTCCGCCCATCCTATTTACAGTGCATAGACAATTGTGCACTCTATGTAGGGGCGTATTTAATGAATTTAAATATCTTGCCCCAAGCTGCTCCCAAATATTTTAAACCTGAATGAGTATGAGGTTCATAGTTCAATTTACAGAGAGACAAGATGTAGTTAATATCTGTGATCTAGTAGTGGAATGAACAGCTTTTAAACACAATCTCAAAATCCCGAGTATGGGACATAAAAAGAGAAGGTGGACAGTTATTTATTTGCAAGTAATATAGGCCACGCAAATATCTGATTTAGGTCTTTTTCCATTAAATTGTCTTCCCACACAACATGTACTTAAAGTAATGTGAAATACCTCAATTATGAGCGACTGAACTGAGTTTTATTAGAGGGCAGTATACCTTCTTTGAGGGCTGCAGGTTAAAAGGGCCTGTGTCACTGCCACCAAAGGACAGCCTTTCAGTAGCCCAAATAGAAGTAAGTAGCCCTCTAGTATGGGTACCTTTTAGGTGCATGCACTTGCTGTCAACCAAAGCCTAGTGGAGCAGGCTTTGGAGCACCTTAGTCATCTCATAGAAGCTGGGGCCACAGGGCCGTCCGCCAAAAAAGCAAAAGAGGGAAGGATGGCAGCTGTCCGCATATTGTGATGAATTTAATCTCTACAGCAAGTTCCTTTCAGATTAGACTTGGTCGCACCATTCGATCGGGAAACACTTGAGTATTCCCATGTGACATTCTTGCCATATGTTCCATGTGAGATTTCAGCTCTTGTTGGGAACGGAGCCACCACAAAAGGTATGGGAGTTCACCTTTCACAAGATACATTCACACTTAACTGTCATAAGCTACTTGAAAGGTTTGTGGAGCATCAGCGTGGTAAAATGGCACCCAAACAAACAAGGCCTGAACCTCTGTAAGGCTAAGATAACTGTAAAACAGTCATTCTCAATCAGTAATCAGTTTTCTTTTCTGAAGAAAAGGGATGAAGACTGATCAAGGCCATGGGATGCTCACTTCAAATCTAAACAGGACTGGTACAAACTCCTTTGTCAAAAGTATTGTCCATGCTTTTGTTTTACTAATAGGAAGGTTTCCTGTTTGGGATTTTTGAAATAACCTCTTCAGGAATTGTATTGTAATATTCTGGGCTTCACAAAGTGCTCCATATGTACGGGACTAGGGTTGCCTTATGACTGCATCTTAAGACTCCATGAGGACAAAACCTTTGTAATCTGGCATCGTTTTCAGGTATGACAGTCCTATGGGTTTAGTTAAAACCAAGACTAAAAGTCAAACAATGGTAAATGAAATCTTAAAATTGGTGTCGAAAAATATATCATCATTTGTGGCCACTTTATGCTGTATTGTTCAACTGTGACTCTTGAAAATCCCCTCATGTATCTAGCTTGTGGTATAATAAATGTCTACTATACTTGTTATCTATGTTGTGAACATTTACTGTTGTAAAGCACTCTGGCTCCGATGTTCTGTAGAGACTTGTTATCTTTGATGTGAACATTTACTGTTGTAAAGCGCTCTGATAATCTTACAGCACCTTTACGTCACAGAGAAGGATATCAGATTATCAGTATATTATGTGGTCTTTTCAATGTGCAGATTTAGTAAACCCCCTCTAGATTGTAGGCAACTCCAATCTTGTGATCTGTCTCCACTACAGTTGTCCTTTAGTACAGAAGCATTTAGTCAGTAATCCATCTCTCACCTTCTGTCTCCAAGTATGTAATTCATTATTATCATTTTTCTGACTTTAGTGCACCAAGTAGTTACATAGGGAGCCTCGAAGTCCTAGGGCGTGATGTTGAGGGTAAGGTTTCGAAAATGCTGGTAGGGTAACTTTTCCGGTAGGGGTGTATCTTAGGGTTGAAAAATGGCACAAATGAGGAGGACTTCATATTTAGGAAGTGGTGACCTCACACACCCGTTAGGGTGTCATGCTTCATCATTGGGCTTAGGTCCTCATGGGGTCAGCACTGCAAAACCCCATGGGCTCCGCGAGAGGGCTCTTTGGAGGGTGTGTGGGATAAGTGAAAGGGTGAGTTAAAAATACCTATAGATATATTGGCTCCCTAGTATCCCCCTGGGCATGTCTTTCTTTGATAATACTAATCAGGGGCTCGGTTCCTATTGGAAAGAGTAGCGGGACAGTGGGCATCCCTGTCTCGTCCCTTTCTTAATATCTATTACTGGCCATAACTGGCTGTTTATTCAGATGGACATAAAATTGGAACCTCAGTCAGAGATGCCTTCTCTGGGACACTGACTTTGAAAAAAGATTTCTAAAAGGTCTTTGGTTATCAAAGGGACAATAGTGCACCCAAATGCATAGCCTCAATGTAAATGGTGGTGTAGCTTACCACAAAAAGAATGCTCTTGTTGCCTGAGTTGTAGGACAATCAATTGGTCCAAGAAAATTGATCATTGGCTCTCAATGTATATAACTGCTGTTGGCAGTGGTGTACAAGAAAATCCCTTCTCTGCCGTCAAAACATACTACCCAGTTTGCAAGTCAGGCAAGTCCAAACACCTCTTAATGGTGATGCCCATTCCAGATGGCCAATACAATAGAGCATACAGCTGTTTCCTTGTTTTCATGCCCTAAAGTGCTCTGACGAGTGATTCTTATGAACCAACTGTAACAGAAAGTTCGAGAATCAAGGAGGGTGCCCCAGCCTGTGTCAAGCACAGGGCTCAGGGTCTGAGGTCTCACTAATCAGAAACCTATTTTCCCAGTCCACCTTAAAGCGACCAGCAGCTTGCCCTTCGACTTTTCCATCTGACACAGTATTTCTAGAATAAGGCATTTTTTCTTTGCCTTGCAGAGCTGATCTATATAGCACATCTAGCAGCTGATACCTCCTGTGACCTTGGCAGATTCTCTTACTCAACCACCTGGCCATGAGCAGGACTTTCAGATTCCTCCTTGTCCTGGGCAGGTAGCTCTTCTGGTGTACCTGCTATGTCAGACTTGGTCTGAATGGGGAATGAGCCTTCAGTCTCAGTTTGGCTCATATGAAATATATATCACTGAAAATTAGGGAACTTTTTTGTCATGTTCATTGACTTATATCTGACCTCTGACAAAGCTGATAGCAATAAACTTTGGGAATCCCATTTCAAGGCAGGCATTGATGATAGCCTAGTTGAAGATGTTCAGATGACCCATAAGTGAAATTTTGCACAAATAAAATGGGACACGTATGGGGAGACTATATCATCCATTGGAGCGTATCATGGGATAAGGGAGGAGCGTGCAATGGTCCCTATGTTGTGCAGTACTTTCATTAATGAGGTAAATCTGTATCAAGATATATTTCAAGATGACACCCTTAAGTTGCCTGGCTCCCAAAATACCAAATCCTCTATTTGCTGAAGATTGAGTAATCATACAATCAAACACCTGAAGGCATTTTATATCAGCAAAAGCTGTGGGCTTTATTAGATGCATTTGGTATTTACTGCAAAATGGGGTTTGGGGATCAGCTTGTATATAACAAAGCAGTAATTCTGAGATAAAGGGAGAAGTACAGAAAGAGTGCATTCCTAAGAATACTGAGGACTAGTGTTCATGGACACCCCTAAAACAGAAAGGCAATCCAGCAAAGAATACTGCCACCATGAGACATAGATAGATACTCACTATCATCAACATCAATAGTGTAGAATGCCCAGGTGATTACCCCCATCACATGAGGGGCAGAAGATAGAGACACATTAAAAGTGATGACGCAGCGGTCTGTGAGAATACCCTTTTTGAAGAGAGCTCTCCACATGACAATGGATACCTCCACTGTGCTCCTTCACACGGAGTTGGTATAAAATAGTTCACTCTTTTTCAATATCACACTGGGAATAATCCAGATGCTGACTATCAAGTGGAAAGAAATCAAAGAAAAAAATACCTTTCCAATGGCCTCAGAAACCTTTATCTATCCCCATTCAAGACAGAATCTAAAAAACCTAGGGTGTTGTTTCGACAAACACTGTTTTTATTTTAAATCAGTTGTCACAAAAACTACCAAATTCTAATGGTGATATTAAGAAAGGCTCTCCTATTCACTCAAACAAAGCACAGAATTTTAACTCATCGATGCCCTAGTCCTGCCTAGGCTGACTGAATAATGTATGCTGGTGCACTAAAGAAACACCTTCAAAACCTACCCAGGATCCAACAGCAAGCAGCCAGAATCAGCCAGAATCAGCAGAAATCAGCAGTGAAAAAACACTTTTGGTTCCCACTGAACTACAGAATCCAACTTCTGAACCTTCAAGACAGAGATGAAGACTCATCTATGCAAGGAGGCATTTGGCTCCAGTAAGGACCCTACGAGAAACACCTTTCTCTTTATGAAGGGACCGAGACCCATCAACAATACCTGACAACAACAAGAACCCATGCTCCGACTTAACACCAGGATGGAGAGATTCAAGAGGCATCTGAGTGAACTAATCAAGCCATCATTCCTAATCTTAGCCTCGACCGGACATTTAAGCAATTTAAGCGTGCAGAAGGCAATACACTGGGAATCAATGTAAGACCATTAAATAAATACACAGATAATATTTTGTATACACCCTTTCCTATAACATCAGTTGTGGACTAATCCCTGCCTTATTCCATTTAAAAAGAAACACTTCTAGATATTGTATCATGTTCAAGTAGCCAAAATCTCCCACAGGTTGAATGCGTTAAAACGCTCAGTATTCCATCTCCTTGGAACAATTGTTGTGAGAATCTACCAATGCAGAACAAGTGAAGCAGTCTAAAGGAGACGTCTGACATTGAACAGAGATTAAATGTACAGTGTACATCCTACTTCATACAGATATTTGTATATTCAACAGGTGCAAATTTATTTAAAGAGGACAGAATTTCTGCCACGGATTGAACCTTCCTAATCCTATTTTGCACAGCCTTGGTATATACCTGCGTTTATGGTTTATTCCCACTGGCATCTCTATGTGGTCAATTGAAGTCTGTTTTGAATATGTCTGTTTTGCCTGTTTATCTGTTCCTTGCTCAGCTGGCATAGAACTTGTTTGTTTGTGCGCTGTTGCAGTGTGTGACATTCTGTTAGTACGCCACACACACAGGACAGCCATCATCCCCACTATGATTATCGCAAAATCATAGGGGGTGGATGATGGAAGTAAGTGCAATGCTTAACCCAACTGAATGAAAAAATACTTATATTTTTTTTAAACCAATTGTTTTTTAGTTTTATATTAGTATCACATAGTCATATTACAAACGTACGGCTCAGTGATACACATCCATGTTTGATGACCCCACCCTGGCCGCTGCACATACATTGCAATACATCAGGTCCAAAAGGAGTGATTGGCTCAGTAGATTAACAATGAAAACAGAGTTAACGTTGTCATGACAGTTGCAGTTTCGAATATAGGAAATTTAAGACAAGATAACCGCTGCCCTTTCGAGTGTCTGCCCTCCGCACACTCACGCCTTTGTTCTGAGAGACATTTTACATGTACATACGATATGGCGCCACCCCTTGGGCACTATTCCTGTGAAAAAAATACCTGTATAAGAGTAACAATATCCTCTAATCCTTGCCCAGGGGCCACAAAGTATGGTCTTTGGTGCGACTGAGGGCAGCACTGGTGCCAGCAGGGTGGCGGTAGGGGGTCTGGGTGGGTCAGGGATTGTGTAAGGAGGTCTAAAATAATGTTAAATAAACAGGCAAGCATGTATTTTCAGGTTTATAAATGCTTGCCCGTTTATTTAACATTTTTTTCTGAATATTAGTGCTCAGCAACTAAACAGCAGCTTGTGCTGCTGTTTCCGGGGGGGGGGGGCGCATTTAAGGGTCAAGAGGGCCGTACTTTGAGTATCACTGCTCTAATCTAAGGAGTTTACCGGAAACCTGGGGCCCGATTCACAAAGAGCCTCGGCAGTCGTGGAGGAGGTTCCGCAGTCGCGGTGGAATCTCTGCACTGCAGTTCTCATTGTGGACATTCTGTCACAAGTGCGGAGCCTCTGCCGTGACTGCGAAGCCTCCCCCACAACGATGGAGGCTCTTTGTGAATCGGGCCCTTGGTATTTAACTGGAAACAACATCATTTGACAAGTAGGATTGGGCAAGTTGACAATGCTGTGCTATTTGAGGACTGATGCCTGTTGTTACTTACATTTGCATCATATGAATGCATATCTTTATAGCTAACGGATACTGCAATTTTTAATGAATAAATACATATATTGTGTCTTATTTAAACAGATTTACGAATGTTTGTTTGTATTGAGTTCAATTCTATTTTTATACTCCACTGGCATAGCATCACTTTGATTTTGCACTTGGGCTTTGCATATTTTTAAACAATATTTAACAGGCTTTTTTTAATTTCTCATTTGATTGAGATTGTTTTATTACACTTTGCGTACTGAAAATAATATTGAATAATGACAAGCTTCGTAGGTATTTGATATTGGAAATACTGATTCATATGTTATTGACTGATCAATAACCGATCTGAGATCATCATAGATGATTACACAGTTCCCAGCCCTGAGCTCTCTGAGGTAAGAGAAAGATAAGAAGAGCACGGGGAGAGCATTAACTTATAAAGGAGTAAATACACAAACGGATGAACAGTTACAGATAGTGAAAGGAAGGGAGCACTGAGGCTGAGTATATCAATTTTTAATGAGAGCTCTAGAGCATGAAAGAATCACATTTTGGAGCAAAGAGTGGAGTTAAATAACTAAAGAAAAAAATTATATGGATTCCAGTTCAGACTATTGATTTGAAAAATAGGGATACGCACTAAAAGCTCTGATGCTGAGCAATAAGATCATTGAAAGCCCAGTATAAGGAAATCTTCAGGTAGAAAAAGGAGGCGTTCAGAGACAGAAGGTTGCAGCTGTGATGGAGGAAGCAAATGATAAAGACTTAAGGAAATGCTGGTCCCTGACAGTTAATGGGGCAAGAATTTACAGGAAAATATTGTTGCCAAAATGATGAGGGATGCAGAGAGAGTACACTCTGAGGAAATTGTCTTTGCCCTGGAAAGAAGTGAAATGATGAAGCATGGTCTGGGTCTGCAGGGAGAATAATGATAAACTTGTGAACTGGCTGGTTTTTGAAGTACAAATATGAAAAGCATCCTAAAGGTCGTTGGTCAAAATATGGTCCCTTCATAATGTTTTTTACTTAAGAGACTAGTAGGCGCCCATTCTTAGCACATTTGCCATGTGGCTCACCAGATGGCATGATGTCTTGCAACTTTGAGAAACTGTCAGGTCTAGTAACTTTAACAATCTACTCGACCTAACTGTAATGTACTTGGCTCGTGAACTAGTCTCAAATTGTGTGATCCTAGGCACATATTTTGTCTTATGTAGCTGCCTTTTTCTTTATTATCATATAAGAGAGCACCTTCAAATATGCAAGTTCACTATTTCTGCTGTACAAAAACTCTTTATTTACTAGACCAAATGTTTGCTCCATGTATAGCAAGAATCAAGCTCATATATAGGGTACACATGATCCCTGGCTTGCCTCTTAGTTCACTAATATTATTGTCATCTGGGTAAAAGCAGTAATAATTCCAAGTTCATGTTTAAAAACTCACTTTTGGAGGGGCGTGGCCAGCAGCATGGCTGACTAGCCGCATTTGCCGGAGCTCCGGCTGCCCGACATTGATCCTGAGGGTAATCCTGTCTTATCGCCCACCATCTGCGAACTATTTGGAGTTCAAAATATTTCGGTCACCCTAGACTCTCGACGGAGGCCGTTTGTTAGCAATACGGGCCCACAAAGAAAGGAATCTATGTTGCAGCGGAACCAAGACGGGGCCGTCAAGATGGCCGACCCGTTAGTGGCGTAGCCCAGGCCCGGGGCTGCCGCACGGGGACCGGCCGACGGCTACCTGCGTGTGAGGGAGCAGGTGTTGGTAGCAGCTTGAGGCCAACAGAGATTCGTCGCTGGACGCAGCTCATGAGCCGACGATGCGGTGAGTGAGACCCGGAGACCCTCCGTCCGATACAAGCAGGAAGCTGAGTCCAGCCTTAGTAGCAAGAAAGGCGACTGCCCCGGATCTAGTGCCCGGGGTTGCCGATGCTCTGCGCCAACCGTCTCTCTGCAGAGGAAGACAGACTAGATACGGGACAGCATAACCCTCTTGCTATTCGAAAAGACAGTCTGCCGCAGCCAGCCTTCACGATGGCGAGAGACAAAGAACCCAAGACGCAAAAGCAGGGTAAGATGGACAAATACACAAAGGTGCTCCCACCACAGGCTGAGTCCGGGGGGGGGGGGAGACAGTGGACCCCCGGATAACGTTGCTATTCTCCAAGCGATCCATGCCTTGAGAGAGGCCATCGAAGGTAAAATGGCGGAGATAAGGTCAGAGGTGTCTCTCCTGCGACAAGACATCCGTAATATCGCGGACCGAGTAACACAAGCAGAAACTCGCATTTCGGAAGTGGAAGACACGACGCTCAAATTCCAAGCCAATATCAAGGAGCTTCAGGCAAATATGCGAGAGGTGGCCTAGAAGGTTGACGACGCAGAAAACAGAGCTAGGAGAAATAACTTCCGCTTCATTGGGATACCAGAAGGGCAGGAAAGCTCTGACCCGATCACCTTCCTGACGACGTGGCTACGGGAAATTCTTCCGGGGGCAAAATTCTCCACCTGCTTCATCATCGAACGGGCCCACAGGATGCCCAATGTGAGACCCCCCAGTTCCCCCGCGCTCGCTAATAGCAAAATTTTTGAATTACCAAGATCGGGACACAATACTCAGAGAAATGCGGAGAGTGGGTGAACTCAAACTTGCCAACACCAACATTATGATTTTCCCTGACTACTCTAGAGAGGTGCAGCAGATGTGAAGAACTTTCGATTTGTTGAAGGTTAGGCTCAGAGCCATGCGAATCCAATATATGCTTCTTTTTCCAGCCAAACTTAAAGTACTCTTCCAAGGCTCCACTCATTTTTTCCAAACCCCTGAAGTTGCCTGGGCATGGATAGAAGAAAGACCTAGGCTACGGCTGGAGACAAATAGCAGCGAGTCACGGCCCAGAGAGACGCTTCCACGATGGCAGCCTAGACCGCAGAGGATAAAACTGAAGAGGCGACTAACAGCGAGACATAAGAAACCGATAGGGGCCGTGCTGTCGAGTACCCCGTACAGAAGGAGAAGAGCGGCCTCGGACGATGAGTTGGGACAAGCCTGAGACACCAATAGAGACTCGATTCAAGGAGACAGTGCTCATACCGACCATTCTGATAAAGATTCCCTGGTTGACACGGATAGTGATCACCCGCTCCTTAAGGCCATCAACAATGCGGAAGAGTCGGGAGCTGAATCACGGGCGCCAGATAAATGAACATCAACTGCAACAAGAGGAAGATGGCGAAAAGAACTGAAATATGGGCGTGCGACAGGAGTAGATCGGCGACAGGTCTCCGGCAAGGAGGTCCCCCTCGCAGACTTGCGTACGCTTTAGAGAGTCTGTGCGTAGTACTTCTCTCTATCAAAGTCTATCTCCTTTAGTGGTTTGATCATTGTTTAGGGGTGGGGGGGGAGGTGAAGGGTGGGATCGACAGTCTTCTTGAACGATACATACGCTTAGTTGTCACGTTGACAGTTAAAGGGATGAGCGTAGGGTGTGGGAGAAAGTGGGGTGGGGGGTTTAGGACTGGGTGGGGAAGTTTGGAGTTCACAGTTTCAATATGTTTCCAATTCAGGCAGCAGCAGGGCATTGCAGGATACAGGGTCAGGAATAGTGAGATGGGTGTTGGTAGGGGAGGGGATTGCTACTTACGCACACATAAGACATAAAACGCACAAAACGCACACATAATGCACGACATACCATATACAGTATTGACATGGAATGTCAATGAACTAGGTAGCAAGATTACGAGTGGTTTAGTGAATCGATACATTAAGAGAGTTAGGCCTGATGTGGTCCTCCTACAAAGAACCCATCTCCGAGGCACGAACTGTGCATTTATAGGGAGAGGGGCCTATGTTACACTGGCCCACGCTGGGTTCTCTCCCGGGGCATGCGGGGTGGCCATCCTTATCAGGAAAACTCAACCGTTCCATATAATTAAATCCTGGGTGGACCCCAATGGAACTTATGCCGCTGTCCAAGGCACATGGGGTCGGAGGGAGATTACCCTTGTTAGTGTCTAAGCCCCACCACGACTACAACCCCCAACGCTGCGAGCAGTCGCTAAGATATTGCTAGACTCAGATTCCCCGACCTATATTATAGGAGGGGACTTTAACGATGTTGTGGACCCAAGTCTAGACCGGTCCAGCACATCGGCCGGGACTCGTGTTCCTACCCCGTTGGCAGATTTTGTAAGGACACTGGGACTGACAGACCTGTGGCGCCGGCACCACGCAGTAGATCGCAGCTATTCCTACTTCTCAGGGGCTTATAAGACTTTTTCTAGAATTGACTACTTATTCGCTCCGGCAGGGGAGATTCAGACAATAGAGGAAATAGAATACCTGGCTAGAGGTATTTCTGATCACTCACCGTTAAGGCTAAAAGTGGGGGGGGACAGTACGTGGACAACAATCAGAATGGCGGCTAAGTGCTTGGGAGCTCCGGGACGAAGCAGTGAGAGAGGTTATCAGAAGGGAGACGGAGCTATTCTTTCAGGAGAACGAAGGCTCAGTGTCCTCTGAGGCCACCCTTTGGGAAGCATATAAGGCAGTCCTGAGAGGTAGGCTACAAGATACAATAGCAAGAAAACGAAGAAGTGCTCCAGATAGAAACCCTAGAAGGTAAACTTTTAGAACTCGAAGGCAATATCATCCCGGACAATGAGACAGCCCTGCTTAGGTAGATGGAGGTCACACGTAGGGAACTTCGGGCGCTAGTGGGCAGAGAGGCTCAGTCTCAAATACAGGCAACACAGCATAGACTATATGAGTCGGGGGATCGAGCGGGGAAACTCCTAGCTTGGCTCAGTCGGAAGGAAAGGGAGGCAAACTGGGTAAGCCAGATAGTCGAAGCAGATGCACAACATACAACAGCAAGTGCAATAGCGGGAGCATTCTAGCGATACTATACTAATCTCTACAAGGAGAAGACGATAGTAGACGAGGATAATATAAGTTGCTACCTTAGTGAAATTGACATGCCCACCCTGCGACAGGAAGACATAGATGCCCTAGAGGAGGAGTTTACCCTAGAAGAAGTACAGGCCGCTATTGCTAAACAAAAATCAGGAAAAACTCCAGGTCCAAATGGGCTACCGGGGGAATTTTTCAAACAAAACAATAGCCTATTGGCCCCACATATACTGAATATGTTCGTAGCGGCTGAGGCAGAGGGAACACTACCACCAGATCTTTGTCAAGCCACGGTGGTGGTCATACCAAAACCAGGCAAACCCCCAGAGGACTGTGGGTCCTACCGCCCAATCTCGCTCTTAAACATTGAAACCAAGATTTTAGCTTCCATACTGGCCACACCACTACTGACGATAATTACATCATTGATTCACAAGGATCAGTCCGGCTTTATATCTAATCGAGCTGCACGCCTCAATCTCCGTAGACTAGCAAATTGGATAGATACGGCAAAGGGGGAAGACAATCCCTGGATACTTCTGTCACTTGACGCCGAGAAGGCGTTTGATACGGTCCACTGACCATTCATGAGACATGTGCTTTTAAAATTAGGCTTTGGGAGCAACTTCCGGAACTGGGTTGACATACTGTACACAAATCCCAGAGCAAGAGTCAAGGTTAATGGAGTCAAATCAGCGGCCTTTCCCATTCAGCGAGGGACTAGACAGGGCTGCCCACTGAGCCCCTTGCTTTTTGCACTCTAGAACCATTGGCATGCCTAATTAGAACACATCCGGATATAAAGGGATTTCAGGATGGTGAGGGACAGGTGAGGGAGGAACGTATTTCCCTATATGCAGACGATATTTTACTTTACATAACCAGCCCTGACACGACACTCCCCACTATATTTAACCTAGTCCTAGAGTACGGTAAACGGGCCGGATACAACGTTAACTGGGAGAAATCCAATATATATCCTATCGGCGGTCCCATCGACACACATCTAATACCGATGCGTCTTCCCATTGCAGAAGACGGCTTTAAATACTTGGGTTTATATATCTCCACCAATGAGACAGACTGTCTCGCTCATAATATCCAGCGAGTCCTGGCGGAATTCCGAGAGGATGTTGTCAGGTGACGGCGCCTCCCCTTGACAATACTCGGGAGAGCAGCCATGTATAAAATGATTACGCTGCCTAAGTTCCTATATATTCTCCAAAATACATACTGCAAAATCCCGGAGGTAATCTTTCGGGAAATAAATGACCAAGTGCGCACACTACTATGGGACGGAGGCCATCCCCGAGTAGCACTACAAACGCTGCAACGTAGCCAATAAAATGGGAGATCGCGCTACCGGATATCCGGGCATTTTATAGAGCGGCTCACCTTACAGTAATTAATGAATGGGGCACGCGCCCAGGGATCACCCCACATGTGCCCTAGAGAGACTCCAATTTCGAAAATACTCTCATCTACACTATATATATGGGGGCCATGGAGTGCAGGGTCTGTTGCCGGCAACGCAGAGGACAATTGAAGCATGGAGGGAAGCAGAACGACAAATGAAATAGGAAAAAAAGGTTGACAAGGGCTACCCCCTTATGGGAGGGTAAGCGGATGCCGGAACGGGGGTTTAAAGGATGGGACACCATCGGGATAACCACTCTGGGGGACATAATAAGGCAAGGAGACCTGATAACCTTTGCAAAATTACAAGATGAATATAACCTGTCAGGTAGACAGCACTATAAATACATTCAGCTCCGACATGCCTGGAGAGCACGGAAACCTGACATCACAGATATCCCTGAGTATGCTCCATTAGAAGGCCGGCTGCTACAAGAGGAGATACCAGGAAAAGCAGTCTCCTGGACTTATAAGACTTGGATAAATAATATGCCCGACAACCTACTAACACTTAGAAGTAAATGGGAGGAAACAACAGGTACCCTAGAAGATATAGACTGGGAAACGGCCCTGATGCCCCCCAGAGAAGTGGCGATAAAACTTAGGCTGAGACTGATCCAATTCAAAATACTACATAGGGTGTACTATGACAGGGCGAGACTTCACGCAATGGGCCGAGCAGAGACGCCGGAATGCCTGCGCTGTAAAACGGAGCGTGGCTCCTATATACACACCTTATGGGACTGCCAACTAATACGCAGATACTGGACACGGATAGTACAAGAACTGAATAATATACAAGAAACACAAATTCCGATAGACCCTAAATACGTTCTGCTTGGCATACACACAGACGTCGATATGCCCAGATATAATCTCAATCTCTTGTTAAGTAATCTAGGATTTATAGTGGCAAAGCGAGATATAGCCAGGCATTGGGGGAGAGCAGATCTTCCCACTATGAAAGAGTGGAGGGCCGGCATGGACATGTGCATGGGGGCAGAAAAAACGATATATCAAGCAAGAGGGTGTCCGAAGAAGTTCCGGAAGGTCTGGTAACCTTGGTTGAGATATTATAACCTAGAGATGGAGGAAGGGGAAATAGACATATCGCGACTCACTTCGCGGGGACATGTGGGGGTTGGGCTCGACACCCCCAGAATGTAGGATTATCTGAGGGAAATGAGCTATAATTACCGCGGGGGGAGAATGGGACAGAAGATCCAAGAAGGAAAATGGCAATAATGCGAACTCTGTATTCTTACCAAGTATGTCTGTTACCTACTGTATTTTTACAGATGTTATGTTAGATATGCCTGCTGACTATTGTGTTGTTATTTTCGGTTTTTCTTTTTCACAAATAATAAATAAAAACAGTTTTAAAAAAACCTCACTTTTCATAAATATATTACCAAAGCATGATGTGATAGTGCACTGTCATTTAAAGATAGCATATTTTACATTGAAATGGCCACAAAACGTTCCCACTAACATGTAGGTTTACTGATAATAGCGCATAAACATTGTTTGGAAATTGGGTTTCAGCAAAAATATTTTTAATTTGCACATCACTAACTAAAGTGTTCTAATTTGTTTTGATCCTATAAAAATATTTTTTTCACCACAGAATTACAAAATGGGTCTTCATAACTAGTGAAATATATTTGAAATGTTTGAACAGTTCACTTAGCTATTTCAGTGTTGTGTGAGAAAAAAGCCTGACATCTCACAACCTTTCATTTAACATGCTTTGCATAATTCAGTTGTCACACACTTCACTTAATAAAATCCTCTAACTTTAGTCATAGAAAGAAAACTAAATGTAGGAAGACAAACTGACTTTTGACCTCTGTCTCCGAAAGTCAGCAAATGTGACAAGATAAGATTTAAAGACATGTTTATTGCTCTTTCACTTTGTGAGCAATAAAGATGCCTTTAAATCTTGTTATCTTGTCACATTTGCTCTGCTTTCAGAGACAGAGATAAAAAATCAGTTGTCTTCCTACATTTACTTTTTATTCTGTGACTGAAGTTAAGAGGATTTTTAGCTCGTCCTGAATAAATCTTGCTGGACAATGCGAGTGGCAGAGTGGATTTTTCGAGCCCTGACTGTTACAGATAAACTAAAGAAGGAAGGAAATAAAGAATCCTATTGTTCAACAGGACTCATAGACACTGACCAACATATAATGGCCAATACATCTTTTCCACATTAGCAAAATGAAGGAGCCAAAGCAAGAACATATTCCTTACACAAGGTTGGTTCAGAATGGGCATGTCCGCAAACAATTATATTTTTGTCCTGACCCACAGCATTGAGAAGGACCGGAAACTAAAGAAGATGCTTCTACACCTGGTCTTTCTATATCACACCAAGGCCTATGTTATAGTGGATAGAGCCAATCTTCGGACAAAGCTGAGCCATGTTAGCACAGACACCGCTCTGTGTACAGCTATCAAGCAAATGTATTTCAATACCGTTGTGCAATTTAGGAAAGGCTCAGCAGGAGAGACAAGTGTACCTATAAACGCCAACTGAGGAGTGATGTAAGGCAGTCTCCTAGTCCCAGAATGACTGCTTTTTTACACAAATTGTCAGGGGTGGTTTCTCCATTAGGGCTCTGGGGCTGTGCCCCAGTAAAATTCCAACACATTTCTACACAAATATTAAATAGATCGATTTATTTAGAGATACGATTGTATCTCTAAACAAATTGCTGTATTTAAGCCTGGGCTGTCTGTCACAGGCTGCCTATCCCACCTTGCTCTGAAGCAGGAGACGGAAGCCAGACATTAAATCAACTTTAAGAACTGTGACGCACAAGGCAGGGCTTACCGTTCTAAAGCCCTTCATTTCCATTGTGGTCTATGGCAGTATCCACTGTAGGCCAGTGCTGGAGCGGGGGCCCCTCTGTGTACCTTGCAGGGGGGCCACTGGGCCAGTGACGCTTTTAGCGTCATGGTTTCAGGCTTCGGAGTCTCCATCCTGACATGATTCCAGATGTCCATCATTCACAGGCATAGATCCCACCCTTTCCCATTCGTCACACCTAGGAGTGGATGCAAGCATGTGTAATTTGGTGCCTTGTCCTCGGTAATGGTAAGTGTTATTATGCTAATCTTGGTTTATGTATATTGTGCTGAGACTCCTCGCCATGCTAACCTCCCCCACTGTGACACCCCAGGCCCTGGCTGCACATAGCTGGCCTCTTTATAAGTGGAGCTGCTGTATTTGTTCCCCCGCTAACTTGATCCAAAAGACGAGCAGCGGTTTTGTTCCCTTGCGAATTTGATCCAAATATCTTGTGGGCACTCACTTTAGTTGCTGAATGCTTTTATCAGTGCATTTAATTTACCCTGAAATTGCCCTTCTTCTATTTTATTGTTTGAGAGTTGCATTCCTCTTTCTGTTAGTATGAGGCCCCCATCCGTAGGCCCTTCCTTTTAGCAGACACTAAGTTCCAGTGTGATCTAGGTAGCAAGGCAGTCTGCGCAGAACACATTTCACGTTCAAATTAACTTTTTTGGCCAAATGTCCTTATCTGCACATAATCGTTGTAAATGCCTTTCTCCTCAGCTCTTTTTTTTCCACTTACTGGGCTGCAAAGTAACCCTGGCTAAACAGTGGTAGGGGGAAGTTTGTAAATGCTTGCTGAACTTTACGACAAATTATGCATCACGTAATTAAATGCTTTTATTAAACCGTAGGTAGCTCAGTGAGTTAGACGCTCACCCCATTAGTAATCTGCTGGTTCAGAGAACTGAACCTGTGCACCGGGGTAGGATTACAGTGAAATGACAACCAAAGGTAGCTTAGAGAAAAAGATCTGCCAGGCACAGAATGCTTACTGGGCATGGACAATGGTTGGTATATCTCCGAAAATTAAGAAACGTGAATAACTGCCATAGGCTCACATTCTACCCCAGATGTTAATTGAAGTTATATAGTGAACTAGCAGAAGATGGCTGCAGCGTTTCCCTCCTTCTACCAACATCAGCTGCTTGTATCGTATAATTAAAAGCAAAAATTACATATGTAAAACATGACAGACCTATCTGTGAACGTGCACACATATTCTTATTCATGAAACCAGTATGGCGGCAGTGTAGAGAATATCCAAAATATCAGAGTCAATCGCAAAGGGAGAAAATGTGCTTGTAATAAAGAGAGTTATCTGCCGTATGGTGATAAAACTGTCCCTATATATTTGTCCTTAACATTAATGTCAAAAACATGGATTGATTTACAAACAATGAATGTTAAAAACGTTAAGGGATTGCATGCCAGCGATCTAGTTCCTTTCATATTTCACGTTTTACTTAATCTTGCATTCCCCAAGAGTGTTAGCTCTTTCATCATGTTGTGTTTGTGTATTATTTTGAGCATCTTATTACTCTTGCATAGTTCATACTTTGAGTCGTGCCAGGTGTTTATGAGGGGCTTTGATTGAGAGCTCTGGCACGGAGGCTGAAGGCAAAGCAAAGTGCCTGTCAGAGAGTTGGCCGCTTTACAGAGCACACAAAACAATAGTCATGTATGCCAGTTGCAATTGAAATTCTATGAAAATGTGTGTGAAGAGGGTACACAGATGTCAAAATATTTTCAAGGCAAAATAAAGTGCCTAAATGTGAATGAGTGCAGTATATGTTTGGAAGTGGTGATGTCAGGGAGATGCGAGGAAGTGCATTCAGGGAAGAGTGAAAAGAGGGTGCTGAAGAGGAAAGAGAGGCAGATGAAGATGTGCAGATGGACAAGATGTGCAGAGAAAAAAGGCATACATATCTAACATAAAGCGCACATAACTAACGGCCTAACTCCTTCCACAGACCTCGACACCATTTAACTCACAGACTCACAATTTCAGAAGTGAAAAATTTACAATGTTAATTATTTATAACAAATCATTGTTGTTACTCATTTATCTTAAACAGCTAACAACAACTGACAAAGCCAATCATACTGACAGGTTTTAGGTGTATCTCAGTTGTTGTGTTATATATCTGGATGCAATTACATCTCAGAGAGAAACCAAAATGCCAGTGGGGTGGCACACTATGAAAATCAGAAATGTATTTTATATGTTCCCTTTTAGGGAGCCACCACTATTTTCATCCCACTTAAAGACCTGTCTGCACATATTTCTATAAGACTGATTGCAGCAAACAGCTGTGGGTGCTTCCCGAAAACTGGTTAGAACATTTTCTTCCAAAGTTTATGCTGCATGCAGTGCAAGACACTGGGCAAGTACACACTGTAAAGGGCCTTAAGTTGTCGCGCTGTACAATTTGCACCATACACCAACTGTTGAATACATTAACGCAGTAAGATATGGGGAAGTTTTTAATGTGTTTAATATTTCAAGACTATACGTTCCCACTACTTTATAAGCCATGCTTTATCACTAAATTAATTTGTTTCAAAATGCACCATTTGCCAATCTTTTTTAAAAAAAATTCTCGGGACGAGAACCAACTCTGGACCCCACGTTTATCCATTAAGCTTGCTCATGTCACTCGCAACCTGAAAGTCATACCCAACTTGTACGCCACACCACTTTCAAATGTCACCAGCCGCAACTACAAATTGTTTATATCACTTTAGGCCAGAAAAGGCACAGTAGATTGTGAGGGCAGGAGATCAGAAAATGCCAATATTGCTGAACACCAATGATTTGCTGCAGCTGGCAAAAATACAAGCAGCATTGATTTGTCAGCTGGATGTATCAGAAAGATGCTATTAAATGAAAATATGCAAGAAAAATAAAGCAAGATAATAACAATTGTTCTACCTTCAAGGAAAAGGAGATTGTATTAATTTTTAGTTCTCACTATTGTCAATTGTAGTTGTCTGGTAAGACCTCAAATCAAAAACACACACTGTCTGGCAAGACCTCAAATCAAAAAACAAAGAAACAAACACAAAAACACACACACACACACACACACTCTCTCTGTCTCTCTCCCTCTCTTATAAAGGGGAGCACATTGGCAGGGCCACCTACAATCCTGTACTTCCAAGAAATTCCACTGAGGGCGCTGGTTCAATATTAAACAAAAAAACAGCTATACAATTGGTGTAGTAATGTATAGTTAAGTATTCCAAAGGCAACGGGATAAGTAAGCACCCGTCCAAAGATGACACAAACCTTCTGCATCCTGCTTGTTGTGCTCCCTGACACATTGCTTGTCTATTCAGTCCAAGAAATGAACGTATGTGCAGCAACCAACAAAGGTGTTTGTGAGCATAAAGCAGTGCCACTGGAATTATGCAACTGTGAGGCCACGGTGTTTGCATATTTATAGATGTGCCGCATTTCCCACATAATCTATCATCTACCACACATTCTGCTGATTTTACCCAAAAAATTGTTTCTAGGTCAAACAGTTCAAAAGTTACTAAAACGCAGCAACACGTGTTCTCGCACAGTAGAAGGCTCTTTGCAAGGGTTGACTGGTCAAATTTCTGTTGCTTATTGCTATATTTGAGTGTTATCCTAGTACTAATGTATGCAACCAATGCCCAGACAGTGTTAGCAAATGTAAACATTTAAAAAAAATGAAGCAATACTATCGCAAAATATGACGCATTACACCGCACAATTTGCCTTTTCTTCCCATACAATTTACTCAACCCTGCTGCATAATTTGGCCCTCCCCTGCCACATAATTCCAGTGGCCCTGGCACAATGATCGACCAAGGAGGCACTGGAGCTCAAGGTTTAGTCTAGCTTGGTAGAAAGCTAGAAATTTCATTAGTGAGTGCTCCGAAGCGGTGGGGACTCCATTTTCAACTATGTCTGCATGTCTTCGTTCTGTTATTTTTTGTAAAAACATATAGGATTTTCTGTCTGACTGACAGGAAATACATCTTATACAACGTGGGGTGCAGTGAAGGAATCTCACATATATGTTCTCTCTAAAAGCTCCAGATTGTTGCTGTCATTTATTTACAGAAGCTTGGGCATAAGAAGTGTAGCGGATGGGGGGGATTTATCAATTTTTTTTGCGATTCCTACATGCATAAGGAATTGCGATTCCTTAAATATCGCAATTTAGGAGTCGCAATTCCTTACATTGATGCATGTGGCTCTTATTTATTTATTTACTTACTTTACTCCTTGCCGTCGTATGTCCGACTCCACTACCCCCCCCCACCCTGGCCCCGCCCCACCTCCCCACAGCATTCCTTCTCCGAGCCGCCACTGGTTACAAGGTGTAGGAGTCACATGTCATCCATTCTAGTATTAGATGTGGGTGACCCACTTGAGGCTCAAGCCGGGCTCGAGCCAGAGGCCTAGCTCTTGCTAAGCTCGAGGTCCTCTTGGAACCTCGAGCCCAAAACGAGCCAAGCTTTAATGTGGTTTCTATCTGCCAAGCACGCTTTACCATTATGTGCAAAGAATTAAAACTAAAGTATAAACCTTTGGGGCCTCATTAATGAAGTTTTGCCGTAGGGCTGCGCCACAGGCCTTCCTGCTGCGCTGCCCTATGGCAAAAGATAAGGGCAGGAATGCGCCGTATCTATCAGATACAGCGCATTCCTGCCCTTTTCCCGTGCGCCGGCACACAATGCACTGCCATGTGCCAACGCAGGCACCTTTGCACCATGGTGCAAGGGTGCCTGCGTTGCAGGGATGATTATTTTTGGGCAGGAAGGGAAACATTCCTGCACAAAAACAATCACAAGAGGCTTTTTCCTCTTTCTATGAGTGCTGCAGAATGCAGCACACATAGAAAAAGGAAAAACGAGGAGAAAAAGATTTCTCCTCGTTGTGCCTCCCTTACGCCTGGGGAGGCGTATGTTTTTGGCGCTGCCTCAGTTTCGATTTCTCGTAAATCTTGGGCAGTGTCAAAAAGCCATGGATGTTGCTGGGAACGCCCCCAGCAACACCCATTGCACGCCCCTTTAACGCAGAACACTGTATTAAAGGGAACGATATTTACGAGGCAGCATTAAGTAAAAAAAAGTGGCTTAGTGCTGCCTTGTAAATATGGAGCAGGCTCCTGCGCTACGGCGGTGTAAGGAGGCCTCATAAATGAGGTCCTTGGTATTAAAAAGAAAAGAAAGAGGTAGGCATAATGTGAACCAGGAAAACCTGGCACCAATCCTGGCTTCCCTGCTTGACCAAGTTGTGTGATCCTAGGCAAATATTTTATTTTACAGTCTCCTTTTTCTTCATTATGAGAGCAACTTCCAATACGTGAGTTCAGGGTGTGTGTTGTACAAATATGATATGATGCATTAAGATGAAACGCTTCTGCATGCCAAAGAAATAGCTTACTTTAATTTTAAACAGACTATCATATTTTCACATGATGTTTGTTGCATGATTTATATGCAAACTATTTTCAGGTCTCTGATCGGTTCTGGCTTGGATCTCCCTGTTAATTTGTTGGCTCACTCACCTCTAACTGGTAGGCATATATGTTACGAGTGCATGGTCGGGCGAAACACAACGTCCGGATTTAAAATGTTACGCAGTGCTGGGGGTTGTCTGTAGTAATACGATTTTATTAATACCCAAAGAAACCCTTTTTAGCAACCTTTTAATAAACTCAGATTGAGGAAAAATAACATAATGTTCTAAACCCATTCCGTGCACTTTGCATGCAGCTCAGTGATGAGGGTTCATACCTCAATGTGCTACGTTGGAATAATTGGGATTTATGAACTGCAGGTAACAAAAGGATCTCTGTGTCTAAAACAGTAACCTACTTACATATCAACATAAAATAAAAAATCTGTGATATGAATGTTAGACAATGTGCTTTGCCACAAACACATTAACTCTCAATGCTACTTTATGAGTCAAAACTCCGACCAGACAAAACACAGATCTCTCCAGTAACTGCATTAACCGCAAGAGGTACCTTACCTATATTATTATCCCTTGAGATTTGCAAGGCACACAAAGATCTCTGCTGCAGATGCCCTATCCTCAAGTGATATTTTAAAATTAATCCTTTGTGACCAATTAAGCTAGATCACATTTACTGTCACATTGCCCTTGTTGCCAATTTCTTTGCAACAGGTTTTTTAATAACAAATGTATACGTTGACTGTCAGACTCTGCTTCCATGACTCCATATCTCGTTACTCCATCCCCTTTCTGTTGCAATACCTAATGTATAGGTTCCTGGAGTGAATATAAATCAAAAGTACAACTCCAATAATGCACTGATATTCGATAAGAAAGCCCAGTATGGACATATGCTCATTTAATCAATCAATCAATCAGGGAATTGTAAGCGCGCTACTCACCCGTCTGGGTCTCAAGGCGCTGGGGGGGAGGGGGGGGAGCAGCTCGGTTCAGTGGAAGAGCCAGATCTTGAGCGTCTTCCTGAAGATGTTCAGAGAGGGGGCGCATCTGATGTCGATCGGGAGCTCATTCCAGGTCTTGGCCACGATGTAGGAGAAGGCCCTTCCGCCCGTTCTGGCTCTGCGGATGCGCGGGGTTTCTCGAGGACAAGGTCGGCGGATCGGAGGTTTCTCTTGGGTGCGCGGAAGGAGATTCTTTCGTTGAGGTATTGGGGTCCGGTGTTGTGGAGGCATTTGTAGGCGTGGGTGAGTAGCTTCAAGGTTACTCTCTTCTCGACGGGGAGCCAGTGGAGGTCTCGCAGGTGTTGGGTGATGTGTTCCTGTCAACGGACGCCCGGGGACGAGTCTGGCTGCAGTGTTCTGGATGGTCAGGAGTTTGCTGAGCAGCGACTTGTTGATTCCGGCGTAGAGGGCGTTACCGTAGTCTAATCTGCTGATTATGAATGCGTGGGTGACGGTTCTCCTGGATTTGGGGGGGATCCATTTGAAGGTTTTGCGGAGGGTGTTGAAGCAGGTGGAGGCGACGGCGTTGAGTTGTCGGGTCATGGAGAGGGAGGAGTTGAGTACGATGCCGAGGTTCTGGGCATGGACGGTGGGGGTGGGTGGGCTGCCGAGGGCGGTGGGCCACCAGGTACTGTCCCAGGCGGTGGGGGTGGATCCGAGGACGAGGACCTCTGTCTTCTCCGAGTTGAGCTTCAGGCAGCTGTTGCTCATCCAGGTTGCAACGTCCTTCATTCCTTCCTGAAAAGTGAGCCTGGTGGTGACGGGGTCCTTGGTGAGGGAGAGGATGAGTTGGGTGTTGTCGGCGTAGGAGACTATGTTAAGTCCGTGCTGTCTGACGATGGCGGCGAGGGGGGCGATGTAGATGTTGAAGAGAGTGGGGCTGAGAGACGATCCCTGAGGCACTCCGCAGTTGATCTCAGTGGGTTCAGAACGGAGGGCGGCAGTCTGATTCTCTGGGTCCTGCTGGTGAGGAAGGAGCGGAGCCATTCGAGGGCGGTTCCCCGTATGCCAGCGTCGGAGAGTCTGGTGGCGAGTGTGCGGTGGGAGACGGTGTCGAAGGCCGCGGAGAGGTCGAGTAGGATCAGGGCAGCGGTGTGGCCTTGGTCGAGCAGGGTGCAGATGTCGTCTGTGGCGGCAAGTAGGGCAGTCTCAGTACTGTGGTTGCTTCGGAATCCGGATTGGGAGGGGTCGAGGATGGCGTTCTCTTCGATGAATTTCGTTAGTTGGGCGTTGATGGACTTCTCGGTGACTTTGGCCGCGAAAGACAGGAGGGAGATGGGTCGGTAGTTCTTGAGGTCCTAAGAGTCTGCCGAGGGTTTCTTGAGCAGGGGCTTGACTTCCACGCGTTTCCAGTCGTCGGGGAAGGTGCCGGTTATGAAGGTGGTGTTGATGGTTGCTTCGTAGTTCTGGTGCGATGGCAGCTTTGTGGAAGATGTGCGGAGGACAGGGGTCCATGGGTGCTCCTGAGTGCATACCCTTCTTGGTCGATTCGGTGTCTTCGATGGTGGCTGGGGTCCAGGCGGAGATAGCGGGTTGGTTGGTGTTGTTGGGGGAGGAGTGGTTTCGGTGTCTGGAGTTCGCTTGTTGAAATGGTCGTAGAGGGCCTTAAAATACGAGCTGAGCCTGTTGCAGAGGTCCTGGGAAGGGGTGATGTCTGATGCCTCGCTGGGGGGTTTGGTGAATTCTTGGATGATGCTGAAGAGCTCCTTTGCATTGCCGGTATTGGCGGAGATCTTATTCTGGATGAAGGTTTGTTTGGTTGACCTGATGAGTTGGTGGTAATCAGTCATGGCGTTCTTGTAGATGGTCCGGTTTTCCAGTGTTTTGCTGTTTCGCCAATCCTTCTTGAGACGTCTGCAAGTGTGCCTGAGTTCTTGGGAGACCGGCGGTGAACCAGGTGACTTTCCTGGGGCGTTGTCTGTCAGGGTTGCGGAGGGGTGCAAGTTCGACTGCGCAGTTGGAGATCCATCTGTGTAGTTCTTTGGCTGCGAGGTTGGCGTCGGTCGAAGAGGGGGGGGGCGTCGCGGTTGAGGGTGGAGTTGAGGTGCTCCTCGGTGACCTTGCTCCAGTTCCTTCGCGGTGGGCGGGGTCCGGGTTTGGGGGCGGTGGAATTGTTGACGTGGAAGTGTACGCAGTGGTGGTCCGTCCATGGGGGGTTACGTGGTATGGCTGAAGTGGATATTGTTGCCTCCTGCGAAGATGGGGTCGAGGGTGTGTCCTGCCTTGTGGGTGGGGGTGGAGACCAGTTGTTTCAGTCCGAGGTTTAATGTGGTCACCATAATGGTGACTAAAGGTATTGGCCAGGGTCTTGGGTGCCAGCACGAACCAGACCAACTTGCTGGGCCCCACTCCCTCAGTTCTGCACTCCTTGGGCAGACTCTATATTCCTTGATACCCGCACCATTACATACAAATTAAGCATTGGCAAAGCCAATAGGTCTCACCTATGCCAGAGCTATTGGCTTTGCCAACGTGTTTTTAGCCATGTTGTAAACCAGCGCGGCTGCTGTTCAGCATGGCTAAAAGTTAGCGGTGTAGAGGAGAGTGCTGTGGAGTGGAGTGTCGTAGAGTGGAGTGGCGAAGAGTGGAATAGATTGGCGTAGAGTGTCATAGAGTGGAGTGTTGTGGAGTGTCATGGAGTGGAGTAGAGTGAAGTGGCACAGAGTGGCGTAGAGTGGAGTGTGGTGCAGTGGAGTGGTGTGGTGTTGAGTGGAGTGTCGTAGAGTTGAGTGTCGTAGAGTGGTGTAGAGTAGAGTGGCTTAAAGTGGAGGACGCATAATGTGTTAGCGCACTGCCATTACAGACAACATGTTTTCAATTAATATTACCATTACATTTGCACAAAAAGTTTTACTGATAAAAATATACAGCGCACAAACGATAATGTGTGGAAACGGCATCCACCTAGTGTACTGATTTGTTTTGATAGTATTAAAATATTTGTTTCCACCATACTTCTGAATCATAAAAAATGTGATTCATTTGTGCTCCCCTAAATCTAATATATTCTGAAATAGTTATACAGTTAATTTACAGACATTTACATTTTGTTGTGTGCAAGTAAAAAAACCTTTTCTTTCCCAGTACCCGGAAGATTGGCACATAAATCCTCTCACTTTGAAGCCAGAGAAAGAAAAGTAAACACCAAGCTCCATTGACCTCTGTCTTGGAACACACATCAAATGTGACAAGATAAGAACACAATTTAAAGGTCTGTTTACAGGAAAGGAGGATTTGTGGAAGAATACAAAGAACAGCTGGTGAACAAGCTTTGCTCCATGGGAGGGATGAAGACATGCTGGACAGCCTAAAACAAACAAAGCCAGCAAATAGAAGGCCAGAAGATATGAGTTACAAAGCCAATGGCCATCAATGGCTGGAATGCATTCCTAGGGAAAGTTTCGGACTGCCCACAAGAAGTCTTTTCGCAACCAGACTGGTATGCACCAAGCATTCTAGACTTAGCATCTATCCAATCTTCTCATTAGTACAGGTTGTCAGGGATGTGTTCGTCAAGAAGGAGTAGAGATCACAGTAGATGACATACATTTTGAGCTATCCAGCTAGGCTTCAGATTATCCAGGAGAAAACATATGTCCTTGTCATGGATTTCCAGGATCACCACTTTCCATATGGGTACAGTCCTCAGTGAAGCCACCTCATAACCTCAAGAAATCTTCTAAAGATGTCAATGACAAACAAAATTGATCAATCCTGGTGGACGGGAGGGTGGCATCTCTATGCTTCATATTTTATTTGAACAACCAAAGTTTCATATTTATCCATCTTGTGTACTTTGTCAGTTTCCCAAATTACATTGGCTGGGTCATTGTAGCTTATCTAATGTGTGTATCACAGTAAGTTAGCTCTTGTCCTGTGAGGTACTGGGGTTTACATCTTCTTGAGATCTTCGCTGTTTTGGTTGGGATCAACAGTATTTAAAGTTTCATTTACCTTTGACTACCTTTGTCACTTGTGACCTCACTGTCGGGATATTTTGCATGGTCTTGCTAGCATTTGAGCATTGTGTGGCATCATCACACTGGTTATGATGCTCATCAAGTTGCTATGTATGCTATGCTTTGATGTGGTCTTGCCCACTTTAATCTCGCCTGTGGCAGTGCTACTACACTTTTTAAACATGGTAGATGGGCTGTGCTTCCCAAATCACTCAATTTGTGGCATTCTACTCTCGTTTGTTCACCTGTGGCAAATGACCCTGAGGCAGCCTACCCTATACTCTGCTGTCTGGGATCCTTGGCCCTATGTGAACTTACTATTTCCTCTTTCATTCTTTCATACAATCACTTGTTGCTGAAATGGAACATGAAAGTCTTGACTTACTTTAACCCGTTTGCTGCTGCTGTCGGCCAACGGCCGTCGCGAGCACTACCTCGGTAGTGCTGCACACGTCCGTTGGCCGACGCGGCCCCGCCCGTTTAATAGAACGTTCCGCACTGGCGCGGAACGTTCGAAGCAGCAAACGGGTTAAGGGACATGAAATTATTGTTACAGGCTTACAAGAAGCACGTTTCATTACTTCAGCCCACACGAGGCTGGTTATGAATGGAACAACATTCCCTTATACTGCCAAACTCCTCACTGTCCATGAAGCGAGTGCACTCTGGACTTTAGAGTTTCTAGACTGATGGCTCACACAAGTGACATGGGGGTTTTAGTCACAGGTCCACTGAAAGTATACAAAGGTGTAAATTGGTGAACCTATACACTCAGTTTGCTGATTCACCAGAGTTTCATCAAGAAGGTTTTAATACTGGTGATAATCTGTTAACATATTCACGTCATCTGGGGACGAGACCGAGATGTCAGTTTTCTTCTTCAAAGTGACCTAAATTTCATGTTCATGACTTGGTTGTTGTGTGGCATTTCCTACATGCTGGGTTGCATATGTTCTCCTTTTTTTTTTTTAACAACAAATTTTATTGATTTTCCATGGCACCAAATGGGCGTAGCCCAATGAGCATCAAACACACAATCAAATCGTATAAATCCAAGGCACCATATGTCCTCCCCTTGATTGGTCTGCAGAACATCAGACCCAATTCCCCCTCACCCCCCGCCCACACACCACACATCCCATATATAATGTCACATGAACAAAATGCAAATATGCCCTTTTCCCACTGCACATCTCGATTCCCTTTAAACCGGTGAATTGCTCACAACCAGTCTAACCAATTGGTCTCTGGATAATGTGGGCCCAAACAACGACAAGTCAATACCTCTGTAGGTGGCCCAGCGCGCCCAAATCTTCTTATGTTTCTGCGGGCAGCCCCGTGCATGAAAGACCGCAACCTCGGCCGACATACAGCGGTCCATCGCCCTCTTCCAGACCCCCACACTGGGCGGGGACGTATCTTTCCAGTGTTGAGCAATGTCACGCTTGGCAAGTGTGAGTCCCAGGAACAATAAATGACGCTTATGTCTGTTCCCCCCCGATATCATCGGTGCCAAGCAGAAGGATCAGCCTAGGGTCGGCGGGAATATCCCACTCCAAACCCTGCCCCAAACAAGACCGAACACCTGACCAGAAATGCTGCAGCGCTACACCGCTCCACACAGTATGAAGGAAGGATCCCTCCTCTGACTCACAACGGAGGCACACGGGGGATGGAACGGCTCTCATTTTAAACAGGCGTACGCGCGTGTAATACACCCTATGGAGGTACTTAAATTTAATCAATCTGTATTGTGTAGAAACAGCTGAGCACCGGGGACTGGCCAGCGCCTCAGCCCAATCATCGTCTGTGAGTGTGGGAACATCCACCTCCCATGTCGCCCGAGTACGGTGTAAAGTAGCAGTGGAGTGTGTAGTAATCGTTTGGTAAATCTGTCGGATTTTATGCGCACCCAAATCCCCCATAAGTAGTCGACCTTCCAGTGGGTGAAACTCTGGGAGAGTTGTGAGGCCCCGCATGAGAGGGGAGACAGCGTGTCGGAGCTGCAGGTATCTGTGGAACTGCGTTTTATGGAGGTTGAAATCGTCCTGTAGCCTTTGAAAGGATTTGAGAGTAGACCCCTGCATTATGTCACCCAACGCGGAGATCCCAATATCATCCCATCTACGGAACCCCGTCAGTGTTGAGACTGGCCTAAGGTGAGAGCCCTGCCACAGGGGTGTCACCACGGTCAATCTGCCCCACCACCCCATTTGTCTGACCACTCGCCTCCAGATCTGAATGACGAGCCGACAAGCCGGGGGAAGCTCCGCTAGTGATGCGGAACTGTATAAGAGATGAAGCATTGGTGTGCCGTCCAAGAAAATACGTTCTACCGCATAGGGAGCCATACCACCAGTCATTTATCACGAGAAGATGCGATGCCCAATAATATGCCTGGACATCGGCCGCGGCGATCCCGCCGCAATACGTAGATTGGATACACGTGGCTAGTGCCACCCGAACCGCACCTCCCCCCCAGAGAAACCTATTCAACAACGCATTGATTTGACGAAACCACGACGGGGGAATCGGAAAGGGGTAGTTTTGCAGCCGATGCGGCAGAGATACCATTTTGAATATGGCGGATCTGCCGTATAACGAGAGGGGGAGTTGAGACCAGACCGTCGTCTCGTCCCGAACTGTAGGAAGCAGTGGGGCAATATTACGGGTCCAAGCTTCGGTAGGGCAGCGTGTAATATGCACCCCGAGATACCGAAAACTCGCCTTTGCAATGATCAGCTGCGAGGCCCAGGCCTGAGATCGCTGGTCTCCGCAAATAGGAAACAGAGTGGACTTAGACGGATTAGCATATAGTCCGGAGGTTTCCCTGAAAATCCGTAGGATCTGCAGCACCGGTGGCCCGGATACCCAAGGATCCGACATAAAGAACAAGGCATCATCCGCATAAAGCGCGATCCTGTCGGAGCATTCCGGAGACCAGTCCAGACCTCGTAGAACCGAGTCTCGACGGACCCATGTGGCTAACGGCTCTATGGCCAGTGCGAACAGGAGCGGGGAGAGCGGGCAGCCCTGCCTAGTGCCTCTACGGATAGGGAAGGGGGCCGACCGGTGGCCCGCCACACGAACCGATGCCGTGAGGTCGGTGTAAAGTAGCTTCACATACGTCCTAAAGCGGGGACCGAAATTGACCACCTCCAAGAGTTTAAAGAGATATGACCAGCTCAATGTGTCGATCGCCTTGTCGATATCAGCCAGCAAGACCGCTGCGGGACGTTATATGTTCTCCTTTTAGTTAATAGTCCTTGACACAGCTTCAAGGATTCGATTAACTATGACATTGAGGGAGCCTACTGGCATGTTCCCACGATTGTATCAAATACCCTGAAACACTCCCCCATCATTTAATTGTAGTTCACCACAATTCGCTTATGAATAGGCGCTGAAGCACCCCTCGCAGCATAGCAAAGCTGATGCTCCTGGGGGCCAGTTTTTAGAGGTGTGATTTCTAAGAATATTTCAATTTTGAGAATGAGGGATTAGTGCACCTTCTGTTATATTCCATATAGGTACCCTATATAGGCGCAGGTAACATTGCAACCTTTCACCTATATTTTTCCCTACATTACATACATAACGGTTCTTAGGGACTGACCTTTTACCTAGATACGACACTGCATTCAGAACGTGGGTTTCCCCCTAGTTCGAATCTCATACATTATGTATCAGGCTTCTTGGAAGCACAGCAGGACTAACAGCAGGACGAACATCTCCTGTATAATATCTCTGTATAAAGTTCAGGCCCGACGTCATCCTTTAGGCCGACACAGTAACACAGCAAGGTAGGACCACTGGGGAGACCTATGGGTATATATACATCACATCTTGCTTAGAAGGACAGAGGAGACCGAGACTTCCCGGCTGACACACTGACCAGAGACGCTGAGGTTCCTGCATGCAGACGCACCAGCTCGCAGTGGTCTAACATCCCTCGCGGGGTGTCCAACAAGAGACCAGGACGGGGTCCCATATTCTCTCATTCTCAGGTAATGGGGTTGACTAGATCCTAGAGGGATTCTTGGCATAACACCTACATAGATGCTAGGTACATTTAGGTACATCTAGTTAGGGAGGCATTGTAGGAGTACGCACTTTTTATCATGTGTTTTATGTACTTGTATATATTCATGATTTCTGCAAGATGGTAGAACTTTACCATCCCTTTACTTTCGTAGTACTGCTAATCATATCTCTCTGCTACTGTCTAATGGTTGTTGCAGCTCATCTATTCTACACTAGAATAACAACTGTTCAATAAATACTTATTGAAAACGCCCAGCCTGTTTATTCTATGTATCTCTCTGGGACAAACTAAGTGAGCACAAGTGACTGAGCGAAAGGTAGTATATTGTTTCCACGATTCTGAGGGATCAGGGTTGTCATGTTCTGAGGTTGCCAGAATCTATTCTCTCCGTGATAAGAGGAGATTATAGTGGCACTGTGAGCTAGCTAATACAGACAGGCTAACGTATCCGGTGGGGGTGCACGGAGTCAGTCCGCCACCAATCCCACAGTTTATGTTATCCAAAACGCGCAGATCCTGTATAGGTAATATAGGAACTACACGACATGGCGCCACCAACGTTGGTTGGGTACTTATTTAACAGTAGAATCTGAGTAGTTCATTCGTGCTATTCTCAGAGACCCCTACTCACAAAACACCAGAGACGTCTGGAGTGGGTGGGCACAAACTCTGCCACAGCTGAGTAGGCTAAAAAATCCTATTTATTGGCTGTTGGTTAATCAAGCTTGAAGGACACAGTGTTCCTAAAATTGTGCATAACACCTTATCTCGGTTCCCTTGAAAAACTATTTTAGTGTTCTAAGAACAATGACTAACCAGGTCTTAGACCCACTGCAACAAGCACGGCCCCTCTCAGACGAGGAGGAAGATGCAGACGCAATACACATTGCACCAAATTTTAGAAATACAGTCACCCTGAAACTGCTAGAGCATGGTTTAACACCTAGGGGTGGCATAGTAGTATTCGTGATTGAGGCACACGAATCAAACAGAACAGAGGTATTTTATTCGTGGGTTACATTCCCAGCAGCAGATGCAAGAACAAAAACATTTCACTCCTACACAGAAGGAGATGCACCAGCGGAATATTGTCCGTTTGAGGACATTGAGGTTCCGCTCACATACCAGGAACACTTATACTGGTTTAAAGGCGCCCTACCCCATATAAGAAGAAGAGTGAGACTCGGCCCGCTCGGAAGAGAAGAGGCAACATGGCCAATATTAGCGGCCTACACACCACATCCTGACATTGAAACAATGCCACCAGGGGACTTACTCACACAACACAAAGAATTAATTAAAATTTACAGAAACTTGACGCACTTCGTCATGAGGACACTTACAGTCCAACCAGCAATAGTTGCAACAAATGGAACTCAAGTTCAGGGTACAGCAACTAAAATCACACCACAAACATTACACGCAGTGATGGGTAAAATGCCCACAAAACGTGAACAAATGCCATTCTGGGTAGCTCAGAAAATAACACAGCTAGAGGCAGTATTCCCGAATACTACCCCGTATGAAAAACACAGAATGCTAACAATCTGCTTGCCCATGGGGATAACACCACAAATAGAGGATTGTACCACTTGGGGTACAGTCTTTGCTGCCATTTATACCAAAACTCATGGTATCCCGTCATTAGCAGTAGTACCAGATGTATTGAGACAAATACAAAACGAGTATGGAGCAGAGCCTGCTCTGAACTTAGGGATGAAGGTACTAGGTAACTATGCCCAGGTATCAGCCATAATACTAGCTAACATTAAGGGGGAAGCAGCTTCAGTGGCTATTCGCCAACGCCTAAGGGAGTTTAGTCCTTTAGAACAACAAGAACTACCGAGAATAATTGAAACTGCGTATGCAGAATTAGGCAGAGACAGTTTGGGTGGGAAAGCTTTAAAACCACAACTGATGGGCAGAACTGAAAAGGACACTTCTAAGCAGACACCTGCTTCAACAAAGAAGAAGTGGGACAATAAAAAACAACAAAACTTTAAAGAAAACAGATCTCAATACAGAGGTCGCTCTCCTCCACAGGAGCCCTCCGAAAAGAGGTATAACTTTAGGAATAGGGATAATATTAGGAAACCTGACACGTATCAGGATACTGATACACGTTCCTCTCGTTCCTTTCAGGGTTCATTGAAAAACTCTGAGAGGGAAGGACGGTCAGACAGACAAGAAGAGCATACAAAGTCCAGAGACAAGCAGCACGCTCAAGATTACATTTCTAAAAAAGAAGAGAAACCAAAGCAAAAGCCACAGTTCAAAAAGAAGAAGGTTGCAGGTCTAAAGATCAGACATGCCCAGAATTCTGAGGACTCAACTACTGAACGGGGAATGGGCTCTGACGTTGCTAGACAGTGCGGCAGAAGTAACAATAGCTCACCCTAACCTGATGGAATTTCTGGTGACAGCAGACTTGAATGATTATATCACGGTAGAAACACCCGATACTAGGGTAAGTGTCCCACATAAGTTATATGAAATAACACTCCAAATGGAGGGGGACAAATGTAGGACAGTTAAAGGTCTCTTTTGGGAGAACTTGTCGTTTGGCTATGACATTTTGTAAGCTGGACAAGATTGGCCGCCAGCATTCGTCATGGATTGCCCTAAAGGAGAAACGGTGATATTACCAGCATTCTCAGACCATATTCCCAGGTACCTACAACACACACATGCGCAGGAGTGGGGGGTATCCCAAGCCCCTGCATTATACAAAAACCATGTTGGATGGGATGAGGAGTCAACCCACCACATAATTCCTTTAAAAAATACTCCAACTGCACAGAGGCAGTATCCAATAAAGCAAGAAGCTAAAAAAACAGGTCAGGGAGATCTTAGATCAACTTGAATACCAAGGGGTGATCGAAAATTGCACCTCATCGACGAACAATCCTTTGTTTCCGGTCATGAAACCTGACAATTCATATCGTCTAGTTTTAGATTATAGACATTTAAACACTTGCACTAAGACATTTGCAGTCCAAAATGCACACAGTGCCACATTAATGAATAACATTGTGCGGAAAAAATATAAAACGACACTTGATATCTCAAATGGATTTTTCTGCCAAAATATAGTGCCTGAAAGCAGGTATTTGACACCATTCTCAGCGCTAGGGTCCCAGCGTCAATTTTGTCGACTCCCCCAGGGGTATAAGAACAGCCCAGGATTGTTTTCGGCCAGAGTAACTGAGTTACTTCAAAATTTGGATGAAGAGGCATTGTCCTATGTGGATGATATTTATCTAACGGACGATGACCTAGAGGAGCACTTGAACAGAGTGAATACCATAATTTTGGGATTTGCATCTGAGGCCTACAAATTCAACTTTAAAAAATCAAAAATTGCCTATCTCAGTGTCCTGTTTCTAGGATATGAGCTTTCAAGTGAAGGAAAAAGCATGGCAGCCAATTTTTTTGAAAAATGCGTGCTGCTCCAACCTCCAAAATCATTGAAAAACTTACAATCAATCCTGGGATTCCTAAATTTTGGTTGAACATACATTTTAGATTACGCAGAAAGAGTAAAACCTTTCTACGATTTAATAAAACCTGATTTTTCAGTAAAACAATGGACACCGGAACACACAGATACACTTCGTTCCTTACAAGCTGACATGATAGTTTCAAACACTTACAGGCACGCGTAAACGTACGCAACCTGGTGATCCGTATAGTTGCGGGTCAATCTGGGTACACCTATCTAACATATAATGAAGATGAAACAGTACCAATTGCATACAAATCACATTTGTACACAAATGCTGAAATGCGCTTCCCATCTACAGAAAAGATTCTAACAGCAGTACAGACTGCTGTAGTAAGAGAAAGAGCACTGGCTCAGGGGAAACGAATAATAGTAGTGACTCCGGTTCCAGCCTTAGAGGCTGCGACAAAGACAAGCGTTCCTAACGCTAAAGCTTTACATCCAAGATGGATACAATGGGCTAATTCTCTCACTGCAACAGATGTAGAATACAGGTATGACCCAAATTTAAAGACACAAGCATTTCTGCAATACGAACAAGAATATCCTCTACCAAATGAAATAATGACTCTAGATCAGTATGAATATATAATTTACACTGACGGATCAGCTCAACCGGCCATAGGAAGTAAGCAACAATATAGCGCGACATGTGCAATCGTTAAAGGTCGCATGCGGGATGGAAAGTTCCACCCAAGTTGCACAAAAACTCAATCTCTAGGCGACTGCACGTCACAGCTGGCAGAGTTAAAAGCCTTGATACTGGCATTAGTCAATACGGATCGAGAATTCCCCACACTAATTATGTGCGATTCCTTTTACTGTGTACAGTCATATAATGAATATTTGCAGTACTGGGTTCAAAACGGGTTCAAAGATGCAAAAGGTGGCACAATTAAGCATAAAATGCTATGGGAACAGGTAGTGGAGTTGAAAACCGAACTACCGAGAGCTCACGTGATACATACACTGAGTCATCAGCGTGATGGCGTTCACGTTGAAGGAAATTCATTGGCTGATGAAGCCGCAAAGGGGGCAGAACGCACGGCTTCCGTAGCTGTAATCACCCGTTCTAAAACGAGAATAGACGGTGAGATTATGGTAGCTATCAATCCTTGTCGCAAAAACAGCGGAGCAGTACCAAAAGGGTTTCTACTCAAGTACTCCTACAAGTTAGATGCCAATAACATTCCATTTGCTCAGATTCCTGGAGTGGGGGATAGAGTAATTCCAAACATGGATCGTAGGTTAGGTTTAATTCTAGCAGCACACGAAGGGATAGGTTCTGCACATGCAGGAATTACGGCGACTGTTTCTTTATTGAAACAACGCTATTGGTGGCCTGGGTTAATAAAGCAGACCAAAGACTTTGTCTTAAAGTGCGATATCTGTCAACAGATAAATGGGGCCACCATAGCTCGCCCAGCAAATCCCATTATTAGACAGCATCAGACTGTCCATTCACATGCATATACCTGGACCACTGCTGCGCCTTAAAATGTGATGGGGCTTACAGGTATATCATGGTTGCAGTGGATTCCTGCTCGAGATTCATATGGGTGTGGCCCCAACGCTCGGCTGACGCTCGAACTGTTATAAAAGATTTGCGAGACTTTATAGGGACATACGCAATTGGCACATTACATTCTGACCAGGGCCCTGCGTTTAGCTCTCGGGCTTACAAGGAGGCCATGCAAGGATTGGATGTAGCAATGCAGTACTCCTCTCTGTACCATCCCGAGGGAAATTCGGTTGTGGAGAGAAAAAACTGAGACTTAAAGCAATCTTTAACAGCGAGAGTATTAGGCACGGGTGAAAGTTGGGTGAAACATCTGTATGGAGTACAGCGAGCATTGAACAATAAGCCAAGAAGTTCTCTAGGGGGGGTCACTCCATATGAGGTCCTATTTGGGACAAGAATGTGGGTACCTGATCTTAATTGTGAAGGCGCAGTGGCGGATGAAAAGCCTTTTGACATCCATGATCGTTTGGCTGTTTTACAGGATCTAAATGATTCCAGGACACAACAAAGTAATGTCCATATGAAGCAGACCGCCACTGGGGAAGTCAAATCAGTCACGGCAAGACCTGTCTGGATCCCAAAAGTCGGGGATCTGGTCAGAGAGAAAATAGCGGACAAGAAAGAATTTGGGCCATCATATAGAAAGCCAGTACAGGTTCTAGCAGTTGAAGGAACAAGAACTGTACTTCTACCGCCTCTTGCCAGAAAAAAGGAGAAAAGATTTGTCTCAATCGGCCTAATCAAACCACACTATGTGGCCAATACTGAGTAGTAGGCCACATGGACTCCAAAGTAGCAGACGCCCTCCTCTCGCTACAATTCAAGAAGTTCAAACGGAAAGACTCATCACGTTCGAAGAGTCTCCTGCACGGAATGATGGACGATGCAATAATGCTATGGAACTCGTTCCCCTTGAACCTCAAGTTCAAATTCAGAACCAAAATGAAAGACAAATTTCAATTCGACCAAAGACAGATGACTACAGCAACATGCCTCAACAAGAGCAAACTACGATTTCTACAAATCCTGATGCAATACCAACAATTGATCGAACTGCTTCTGGCTATTTCATAAACTTTGATACGTTTTCTTTGGATCCAAGTGAACCTGAAACGATGCCAGCCCAAAAATCACACAAACAGCAAGTTAAAGACTTTCGGAACTTTCTTAAAAAGACTTACCTGGTATCACCTTGGGTAGAACTATGGGTAATCACCGGGATACTTTTCTTTCTTTTCTGGCTAGGCTTAGTAATAGTTTTTAGCATGCTTATTAATGGAAGATACCTTCGACAAAGCTCTGCAGCCCAAAAGGTGAACTTAATTTTAAAACCACACCAATCATCTCATCGAGAACAAAGAGACTTGTCATCAGTGAACATTACAGCAGTTCCTATACCTGATGGTATAATTTGGGACAAGGTTGATTTCGATATATTTGGTCCGACCGAACTTTTAAGAATTCCTCATTTATTTAAAATATCGAGTGATATCATTACCTCAAGTACATTTTCCGATGATTGGGATTTTGAAACTGTAAATAACATGTTGTCTGATTTGGAAAAATCTGCTGCATTTTCTAATAGTGAAACATTGGAAAGCACATCAGATTTCGAAACAATGCATTGTTATCAACACTATGGTCATCACTTTCTGCATAAATCTGCAAATCCTAGAAATGTGTTCACTTACCACCAGTGGGAACATTGTCCAACACCGCCGAAAGGCAGTTCAAAAACATTTACACAAAAGTTTCCATATTTTTTAGGGTTTAATATGTCTGACCCAGCATCATATTATTATAAGGTTGCACCAACATCAGCACAGAAAAATATGTTAACAAACACCAAACAGATTTACTCTGCTCCCTTTATTGCCCAGTTTTCTGAACAAGGTTTTGACTTATGGAAAGACATCATAGACTTAAAATCAGTCTGGGGTACTAGAGAATGGCAACTTCAGGGAACAGAAGCGTTGTTCATGTTTTTGAACGAGACAGTGCAACAGACTAATTGTCTTGGACTAGCTAAGAACAAAGACTTGAACACGCCTCGGTTGCCAACTCCATCACACACCGAGGATAACACAACATCAGAAAAAGAGATTACGTTGAATGACATTGTACAATACAACAGATCAGACCCCGATTGGAAGAAATGGTTGATTTGGCCCACAGACACTAATATCTGCCAGGCGAGATTCATGGGTAAAACCGAAGGTTTCGCTATCCATAGACCAGATCCATGTTATGTACAGAGAGAACATCCAGGAGTAGTGACATCCTACAGTGTTGGGCAGTTGTGCCTTGATTGGCTAAAAACCTCAACACTCACACAGGTGAAACAACACTTATCCTTACTGTCACAGGATGTGGATCTCAGGGATTTTTTATTAGGTCCCAGGAAGCCACGTCAGAAACGTTTCTATTATGCTGTCTACAATGAAATTTGCAAAAAATCCCAACAAGAGGCCGCAAAGAGGTTACGGGAAATAGACCGTATAAATCTAGAAAAATCTCTAGCAGTGGTAGACAATGGGTTAACGAAATTGACTTCCAAGATATATTCCTTAGGCAACATTGTATCTTCTGCGATAGACATACTGGAACAAAATTTGGCCATATTACAACACGGGCAATCTCAATTACGTTCTATTATGTTATTAAGCTGGACGCTGCAATCTTTGCGTGCAGGCTATGTGCCTTGGCGTTATATCAGCAGTACGTCCCTGTTTTCTGAATACAATCTAACAGATAAACAGATAGAAATGGCACAAAGGGGAGCAAAATATACAATGCTGCATATCGAAAAACTGGATAGATTAGCATTCACGGTGGCAGAATCACCGTCCACAGAATGGCTAATCCATGGCCACATAACTCTACCGGTCACTACTTTTCAGTTTCAGTATTGCCTTGAACAAAAGCAGGCAGGCAGATATGAAGAAATGGGTAAGGAATACATAAAGGAATCATGGGTATTACCATACAGATTTCGATGCCAGAGTGGGGATCGAGAAGTGTTTCTAAGCGGTACAAACTGTGAGAACGCTTTAAGTGGATCATTCATATGCCAGGATATAATGCTGCACGGGGCTTGTAATGGTTCTGTGGCGAACCTGTCCTGTCATTTGAGGGGTGCCCCAGCTGCAGTGATTACTCCAGCATTCAGGCTACTTTCAAATGGGAGTTACTTGATCCTGAACAGTCAAGGCTGCTGCGGAATGCTCCCGGGATCGCATATCTGGTAACCGTGAGCTCCAGGGTTACTTGTTGTATGCAAGTATTGTTTCCACCGACACATACAGTCAGGGAGGTGCCGTTATGGCCTTCACTGAATGTCTCTTTAATATGGTTTGATACTCTAAGCAGAATGAAAGCCAAGCTTCTACAGAAGTCTGTGTCCTTAACCTCCGCTTGAGAGACTTTTGATCTCCAGATCGCAAGGTCTTCGGCAGAGATACAGGCGCTTATTCATACAAACTGCCCTTTCCATTTAGAAGAAATGGTAAATCGTATCTTTAACATGTCTGATACGACAGGCATTGTCCACGTATTTAAGACCATAGGTTCTGGACTTCTGAGTACCTTTCAGACGGTACTTGGAGTTATACCAAATTTCATACACTCCTTATTCGGAAGCGTCATTGGAGGACTTCCGCTCATCCTGTTTCTAGTAGCAGGTATCCTGATTGTTTTATATTTTCTATGCAATGGATGTCCCAGTCACCAAGGAGATGGAAAGAGCACTCCTGGAACGTAAATACCGTGACCGTATGGTACAGCTTCTAGGCACGCCTCGCCTAAGATAACTAAGTGAATATTGTTCTTGTCATTTCGACAAGTCTGGATGGACTGCATCTTACCTGTCCTCCGATGCCTGTTTTGCGGAGAAGAATGCGTGTTAGACCTTTGTTTGGCACTCCCATCATGTGTGCAACCGGACGTGAATGCTTTACTGGACCCGATAACGGCCCATGTTCTGCAGTGTCCTCAGCGTATTCCAATGTTAATGGTGGCATTCCTTGAGCCCCCACAGGTAGTAACAGCACCTGTTGGTATGGATACTGGCTCCTCATCTGACACCCAGGCTTTGGACGGCGCACAGTTTGCCCCAGCACCGGCTGCGGACAGTGTGGAACATCATCTGTGCTCAATTGACGTACTCTGCGAGGTGCTACAGGGGCCGTCTACTGCGGAAGCAAGCAACGAAAATGTTGTGTCTACCAGCCAGGACACAAACATTTGACTCATTTGGCTCGTCGTGTGCTGGAAGAAATTTGCCCTTTTAAAAAAAACAAGCTCAAATTTGGAATTCAAAACAAAATTGACATTCCTTTCATTTATTGGGCATACATGGCTTTCTAATGCTTATAGTGCTCCGAACTATAACTAAGGACACTTTAGAGCTTTAGCTTGCAAAATTTATTTTTAGACAGTTTTAAGTTTTTATAAATTTTTTCGAAATTTTAGACACTTTTAGTTAAACAGATGTTTTTAAGCTTTGTGCGTACCAATATCTAGTTCGGCTAGTAGTATAGTAATAAGTTACTAATGTCGTCCAGTCGGAAAAGGAGTGGGTGTTATATTCCATATAGGTACCCTATATAGGCGCAGGTAACATTGCAACCTTTCACCTATATTTTTCCCTACATTACATACATAACTGTTCTTAGGGACTGACCTTTTACCTAGATACAACACTGCATTCAGAACGCGGGTTTCCCCCTAGTTCGAATCTCATACATTATGTATGAGGCTTCTTGGAAGCACAGCAGGACTAACAGCAGGACGAACATCTCCTGTATAATATCTCTGTATAAAGTTCAGGCCCGACGTCATCCTTTAGGCCGACACAGTAACACAGCAAGGTAGGACCCCTGGGGAGACCTATGGGCATATATACATCACATCTTGCTAAGAAGGACAGAGGAGACCGAGACTTCCCGGCTGACACACTGACCAGAGACGCTGAGGTTCCTGCATGCAGACGCTCCAGCTCGCAGTGGTCTAACATCCCTCGCGGGGTGTCCAACTCGAGACCAGGACGGGGTCCCATATTCTCTCATTCTCAGGTAATGGGGTTGACTAGATCTTAGAGGGATTCTTGTCATAACACCTACATAGATGCTAGGTACATTTAGGTACATCAAGTTAGGGAGGCATTGTAGGAGTACGCACTTTTTATCATGTGTTTTATGTACTTGTATATATTCATGATTTCTGCAAGATGGTAGAACTATACCATCCCTTTACTTTCGTAGTACTGCTAATCATATATCTCTGCTACTGTCTAATGGTTGTTGCAGCTCATCTATTCTACACTAGAATAACAACTGTTCAAAAAATACTTATTGAAAACACCCAGCCTGTTTATTCTGTGTATCTCTCTGAGACAATCTAAGTGAGCACGAGTGACTGAGCGAAAAGTAGTATATTGTTTCCACGATTCTGAAGGATCAGGGTTGTCATGTTCTGAGGTTGCCAGAATCTATTCTCTCCGTGATAAGAGGAGATTATAGTGGCACTGTGAGCTAGCTAATACAGACAGGCTAACGTATCCGGTGGGGGTGCACGGAGTCAGTCCGCCACCAATCCCACAGTTTATGTTATCCAAAACGCGCAGATCCTGTATAGGTAATATAGGAACTACACAACACTTCTTTCAACTATGAGATTCACTTTCAAAGTATAAATCATGGGAATCAGTATCTCATAGGAACCTGAGATTCTGCATGCTCCGACGTCTCCTTGAATCCACTTTCAAGCTGCATGAAATAGAATGTGAATGCTTTCATAACCTCACCATCCTGTACAGCGTAGAATCAGATTTGGATCCTAGTAGCAAAGCTGTGACTCATGAAATAAATGTCCTGAAGAACATGGTTCTGGCTAAAAATATATAGTGAAGGCAAGAGGTTGGGACATACCCTGGCTAGACTAGTGAGTAGCAAAAAGGGTTCTCTTCTGTGAAAAAGTTGTAGTAGTTTAATGGTGTTTACTGGTATCAGTAATATAAATGACATTTTTACCTGTCGTCATTATTTAAGACAGAAACTCTGCTCCTACAGAACTCCTACTGCTGGGGAAAAAATCTCTCGTCAACTTCAAACCCTTCGTGGTGGTGAACCACTTAGGACTCATGATTGACTCTAAAGTATTTCTTGTACGTCACTTCCAAAGTCTGCGTATTGCAGGTGAGACTGTTCAGCAGGACCCAGACTTTTCAAAATTGTGTGCATAAGATCCTGGTTGTAAATGTCTTCATCAATTTGCACACTGATAACTGGGTTTAGCTACTAAAAACCTAAACAGGTAGCACCATATTCAAAACACAGCAGCTAGAGTGAGTGTGGCAGGCAGAAATTAGATCCCGTCTCTGGAAAGATCTACATTAGTTGTCTGACAAAAGAGAGCTTGTGTCCCGTACTGAAATCGCCTTCCTCTCATACCTCCTCTTTAGCCACAAAATGTTTCAAAAATGTACTGGGCTCGAAGTGGACACTGTTCAGCATTTGTAAGAAACTGGCTCTATATATACTGCACCAAAGTGAGGTACAGTGTGTATAGAGTCCAAGGGTCTCCAGAGGTTTGGCAGAGGTTAAAGTTAGATAGAACCTTACTCTGTAAAGTGGTAGCTTGGTCGAGCAGTAAGGCAGTATCAGAGGACAGTGTAAAGCATTTGATGTACACACTCAGTCAGCAAATGAAACCACACACAAGAACTGAACTCTAGGCCAATTGTTTTGTATAAAAAAATATACTGTTGTTTTATTTTAGAGCCACAGGTTTGCATAAAAATACTTTCTCAAGATAAGATGCTGTTTGTTGACTACTTTCAATAAACAATAGACTTTAAATGCAATATGGCACAGGGGTTGCAATAGGCAACACAATACTTGGTATACTATAACATTGAGCTCAATGGGATTTTTAAGTAAACTGTAATAGAATTACTTTACGAACGTTTTTCTTACTCAGGGCTGGATCCTGGATTCAGCCCTGGTGCATTTCCTGTAAACAGTTGAAAGAAATCGTTTTTGTTACACAGGCAATTTTTAAGGAATATTTGTATGTTGCAAAAATCGACCAGGCAATGTTATCCTATGGAGGAAAATCAAGTTACCGGAAAATCACAGTTGTAATCACTTTTTCTAGTCAGTGCTGGGCACCTAGATCCAGCACTGGGATCTCTCCTGAGAACAGGTGAGTAATTTCGTTTTTGATATTTGGACGATTTTTAGTGAATATTTCAAAGTTCCAAAACTCGACACTTCGAAGAATTTCCAAGTGAAAACCAGTCAATGTTACCCTATGGAGAAAATGCAAGTTATCGGCTTTCAGGTAAGTACTCGGCTGGCAGAGTTAAGGTTCTAGGGCAAGACTCAGAGGTCTCCCAGGTTCAGGTTTGTACTGTTGTTACACCCTCAGCGGCACAGGGGCGGCCGGGTGCAGAGAGAGTAGGCCCAACGTTAGCCTATGGCGGGCGGGGGGCCTTTAGTTGGTGGCTGCTGGCAGGCAGGCCACTCGGCTGTGGGAGCAAAGCTCCTGGTCACTTACTCAGGGCAAGTGGGGAAGTCGAACAGGGTAGTTGGTGCACCCTCAGCGGCACTAGGGCGGCCGGGTGCAGTGGGCTTTTGGGCCGTCAGGCGCCCAATGGATTTCAATGGGAAAGCTGCAAGACAAACAAAGGCTGCAAGCTAGGGGACGGTGATTCTTCAGGTGCGACCACCACTTCGAGAGGTAAGTTGGGAAGCTGTTGCAAGGGTAGGCACCCAGGAGTTGGGCACAGGAGGCCGTGGGGCGCCGGGTGCAGGGGTGTTTTTAGGCGTCGGAAATCTTACCCTCTGCTGGTCGCGGTTGGAGGGGTCCCTGGTATTGAGGCTGCAGGTGTCGTCAGGAGCGTCGAGGGGAGTCCTTGGGTGCTGGATTCTTGGTCACAGTCGCCGGGGGACGTCCTCGTGGTCTTTGTCCACTTCAGCTCGGGCCAGGCTCGGCGGGTGCAGAGTGGGCAGGATCCGCGGTCTCAGGCTGGCCTGGGGTTGCAGATGCTTTGAGCAGAACCACTGCTCGTGGGAGTCCCAGTCTTTTAGTTGAGCAAGGCAGACAGGTCCTCTGGGGTTTTTGAGGTTGCTGACCACTGAAGAGGCCGGGGTTTAGCAGGAGCAGGTTCGAGGGTCGACAGGCCGGTAGGGCTGGGGCCAAGTCAGTTGGTGTCGTCCTCTTGTTAGCAGCTGCACGGCTGGTCTTCTTTCTTCTTGTTCTTCTTGTTGTTTTTGGAATCGGGATCTGAGGAAGGAAGGTTCAGGGTGCCCCTAAATACTAAATTTAGGGGCGTTACAGGTAGGTAAAGGGCAGGGACCAATGGGTCCCTTCCCTGGGGTGGGTACACCCCCTACTCTGCCACTCTCCAGTGGGAGGGGGCAGGAGCCTGACCTTGGTTGGCTGGGTCCCCCATCCTCAAGATGGCGGGGACTCGAGGTTGTGCTTCACCTCGCCTCCCCCACCCTAGGGGTGGAGTTGGCAGAGGTGGGCACACCTCTCTTCCTCACTCTGTTTTTCCCGCCAGGTCTCCCGCCCAAAGGGGGGGGGGTGGAACCAGTGGGGACCAGTTGCTGAGTACAGCAAGTGGTCTGGAGAGGCTCACATAGGCGGTATGCCTTTGGAGCTTCTCCTTCGTGAACCCTGCCCATCCTGGGGGAGGAGGCTTGGCACCTCGTCCCAGGATGTGCATCGTTTCAGGACCCCGAGAGCAGCAAGCTCTCGACCCAGGGGTCCAGAAACATGTCTGGGGGTGGCAGCCTCGGCAGCCACTCAGTCAGGTTACTGGGAGTTGGTCGAGTTTCAGGGGGCATCTCTAAGATGCCCTCTGTTGTGCATTTTACATTAAATCCCACACTGGCATCAGTGTGGGTTTAATGTGCTGAGAAGTTTGATACCAAACTTCCCAGTCTTCAGTGCAGCCATTATGGGGCTGTGGAGTTCGTAATGACAAACTCCCAGCACCATATACTCTTAATGGCAGCACTGCACTTACAGTGCCCAGGAATGGACCTGGGTACTGTAGAGGCACAGGGCTCATGCACCTGTACCCTCACCACTGGCATAGGGCACCCAGCTAGAGGGGTGACTGAGGTATGCCAGGGCAGTGGTTTGTGGGCATGGCACACAGGGATGTGTGCCATGTCGACTCTTCACTTTGTTCTGCACCAAGACACGCAGCCTGCAAAGGCAGTGTGTGTGTGTCAGGGTACAGGGCCTCTAAGGGTGGCACAATAAGTGCTGCAGCCCTGGGAGGCCTTCTCTGGTCACAGTGCCCTGGGTACCAGTGGTACCATTTACCAGGGGCCTACCTGTGGCCAGATATGCCAATTGGGTTTTAGGCTTCAATGCAGTTTAAGGGAAGGAACACAGGCCCTGGGTACCTGATTGGCAGGAGCCCAGGGCACACTCAGTCAAAGCACATCAGCAATTCAGCAAAAAGTGGGGGCATACCATGCAAGAAAGAGGGCACTTTCTCACAGCATTCAAGAAGCTAAACTTTGGAACAGACTCCCTCAGCAACCTAAAACAGAATATATCAGCTGAACTATAGAAGGCATCTTGAAATTGAACAGAATTTTGTTATATAAGTTTAGAAGGCAAGAAGAGGCTTTGCTATTCAACCAGGATATTTAGGGTCCGCTGTCTCACATATTCCCCTCGGCAGAATGCTAGACCACCGAGATGCCTCGTTTAGTGTCCCTGCTGCACTCAAATTGTGTTGAAGTAAATAAATACATAGACAGAGACTTGGACCAATGTAGGCTTGACAAGATGGAAGTGAAAAGCTATTCCAGGGGGTGTGTGTGTGTGTGAGAGAGAGGTGAAATTATTATAGGAATATTGTTTATTTCCTTAGCTGCTTTGATGAAGCTAGTGATCAATTGTTACCCTTGGTGGTACTTATAGAGAAGAAAGGGCTCCTAGGATAATGGAAAGACTTGGTATCTCCTTAGCAATGAACAAGAGGATTGGGGCAACAAATAATGTCATTCTGGAAAAGGGATGGGTTACTTTCAGGACAAGCACTCGTACAATGGTGGAACAGGCAGTGGCGGCTGGTGGAATTTGAAACTGGTGAGGCGTATGCAGAAGGAATCAACGTATGCGAGCGAGCGCAGCGAGCGAGCCCGACGGCAATAAGGGGGTTCGGTGGGGTTCTCCCCCCGTGAAGACATTTTTTAAAAATTGGAATCTTTTTGGTGCGATTTTCAGCACTATTTCTGTGATAAATGGACTAAAAATTCAGTTCTTCTAGTCATTCATAAAAGAAAATTCATACATTATTTCAGAGAATTTCTGGGTTGCCAAGCAAGTCTGACTTCTGAAGAGGGCTAGGGTACTAAGCAAGAGTGCTTTGGCTCTACCCTTTCCATTAGAAAACACTAGTTAGCGATGTGAACAAGTTCAATGGACAAACCGGGGGTCTAGGGAGAGTCCCTCTCCTGAGAAAGAAATGTTAAAAAGATTGGCAAATGGTGCATTTTAAAGCAAATGAATGCAGCGATAAAGCAAGGCTTATTAAGCAGTGGGAACGTATAGTCTTGAAATATTAAACACATTAAAAACTGCCCCGTATCTTCTTGCATTAATTTGTTCAACAGTTACTGTAATATGTAAATTGTTCTGCATGACAACTTTAGCCCTTTAAAATGTATGCTTGCCCAGTGTCTTGCACTGCATGCAGCATTAACTTTCGAAAAATATGCTCTAACCAGACTTCGGGAAGCACCCACAGCTGCTGGCTGTAACCAGTCATATAGAAATATGTGCAGACAGGTCTTTAAGTGGGATGAAAAAAGTGGGTGCTCCCTATAAAGGAACATGCCAAATACATTTCTGTGATTCCCATAGTGTGCCATCAGACCGGTATTTTGGTTTCTCTCTGAGATGTAATTTTATCCAGATAAATGGCACAGCAACTGACATACGCCTAAAGCCTGTCAGTATGCTTGCCTTTGTCACTGGGTGTTAGCTGTTTAAGATAAATGAGTAACAACAATGATTTCTTATAAATAATTAACATTGAAAATGTTTAAATTCTGAAATAGTGAGTCTGTGAATTAAATAGCATTGAGGCCTGTGGAAGGAGTTTTGCCCTTCAATTATGTGTGCTAATATGCACTTGTCCTGGCCCTGCCTGCTTTCATCACTCAAGTCTCAGACAGGATATTGAACAGATGACGCCAAGTTCACCCCGCAAATACACCCACCTACAAAATGGCCTCCTTCCCAAAAACACAGGGATGATTAAATAGCTCTGTGAGTTGAAATGCAAATACTGGGCGGTAGGCCGACACAACGCACAATACTGCTTCAGGAGCGTCTAGACAATCTTTAAGGGCTATATATGTTCTGCTACGACCCAACTAAAATGTATTGGTGTTTCACCCTAGTGGAAGAAAGGTGGCACGCTTTCATTGGGTCCAAACCTTGTGCCTTCAGATTCTACCCACACAGACCTGCTCAGCCGGCGCACGAACACACTGAGCTATCTTGACGCAAAGGAAAGTGTGTTAAACGAATACCCTTGAGTCGGTTAAATAACATCACGTATTATTCGAGCGCCATTAAGCAATTCCTTGTGTGATGTGCTCAATAAACGGTTATTATTATTAAAGTGATGTTTCCGCCTCAAGTGGTCTGATGCATTTTTATGTCTTCTACCCTTTCTCTGGGAAAGAACACTCTTAGCGCTTGGAGACGATTCTGTTAAAAGACACTTTAATGCTGCACTCCTAAATCAATATTGGACATGGATGAGCAGTCTGTTCCCTTACCGGCTGTTAATGTTCCGGTTTACCAGATACGCCCTGCTCCAGCCATAAAAACAAATCAAGATTTGTACAACGTACACTTGAAACTGAATTCATCAGACTTGTTTTTTTTGTCAATGCCACATGTCAAAACAGCAGCACCTTCATTATTGGAACTTCAACTGATGAGGCTTATGTGTGCTTCTCAGAGCTGCAACACCCACACTCGGCGACCACCGCGGCACAGCCTGTGCACTGATCACACGCGCCGTGCAGTCCCTGTACCCACACACTAGCTGCAGCACCCACACTCTGCGACCGCTGTGTGCACACACTGCACAGCCTGTGCACTGAGCACACGCGCCGTGCAGTCCCTGTAGCCACACGGGGCTGCAGCACCCACACTGGGCGACCACCGCGTGCACAGCCTGTGCCCTGAGCACACTCACGGTGCAGTCCCTGTACCCACACAGAGCTGCAACACCCACACTCGGCGACCACCGCGTGCACAGCCTGTGCACTGATCACACGCGCCGTGCAGTCCCTGTACCCACACGGGGCTGCAGCACCCACACTCGGCGACCACCCCGTGCACAGCCTGTGCCCTGAGCATACTCGTGATGCAGCCTCAGTGCCCACACGGGGCTTCAGCACCGCACCTTCTGTTACCACTGGTGTAACACAGTACGGTTCACCAGGAGTCTAGATATTTGCGCGCGGCGGGAAGATGCATTCCACTCACATTCACATACTACAAGGCCCATTAAAAGCATCTTCACTGTGGAAGCCTCTGTGTCAGTATTGCTCTTTACAGTTCCGCACCCCACTTTCAACATCCCAGCACCCCGTTGGCGTCTGTCGCAGCAGCTCGTGCCCACACGTTTCACAGCCCTGACACGCCATCCACTTGGCAGGATCATGCACTGCCCACCACGGTCGCCAGTTCGGGGTAAGAGTAAAACATCGAAGGAGACCGACCCAAAACAGTTTGGTTTTTTTCCTTATACAAACCATCTCGGGAAGCCTCATGCATTTCACCGCCGCCTGCACCTTTCCAGGTACTACCCGGCCCTCCCCACCACAGACCACATGTCCCAGCCCCACCACTTCCCTTTACCCCTGCTACGCTCGCGGGAAAGTTCCATCCCAGCCTGACAACGTCGTAGCAAACACACTGTCCCAGTCGCGGCTCGCGGGGGGGAGGGGTTGTCACATGGGGGTGGGGGTTAAATAAAATAAAAATCATCTTACCTGGTCCGCGCCACCTCGGGTCCGTTGGCGCCTTCAACAGCCGCATCACTGCGCAGTGCTGGCAAGTGAGTGCCAACCCCTCAGCCAATCCTGGCGCTGGAGCAGCGCCAGGATTGACTTAGGGCACGGTAACTCTCTGCCCGCAAGCCCATTAGGAGACCGAGGTTTGAGCCTTTGCTCAACCCTCGCTCTCCTAATGGGCATGCGCCAGCCTGAGCAGGCACCAGTGCGCATGACTGGGCACGGGCGAAAAATTCGCTGACCTTCCCCACTCATGCGCACTTGTGCTGCTGCCTGCCCCTGACAATGCCTGTCAGTCAACATGACGCCGGACCGCCCACCCCTTCAGACTCTGAAGGGGGTGGGCGGTCCGACGTCATGCTGACTGACATGCATTGTCAGTTCTACCTCGGGAATAGGAATGCTGCAGACTAAGCTAACAATTAAACTAGAGATAGTAAAGTAAAAAGGACTATTTGAACTTGCACCGTATGCAAAGCATGCCGATGTGGTTTCATCCTTTTACAGTGAAACGCCACCAGTGATTTGTGAATGAGCATAAACCAGTTGCTTGCAGTTGCGTGGAAGTAGAATGGAGGGTCTCTCAGTTTGTGAAGTAGCTCAGCGAAATGACCATCACAAATCTCGTCATACAATGGGGCAGTAGGCAGTTTGACATTGTTGCAAGTAGGGCACTAGTATCTGTTTTTTTGTTATCTTATTACTTGCACCTCAGATGGCAAACGGGTAAGCGCAAAGGTGGTGCATATGCTTCTGAAAGACCTCTCCACAGTTTAGCACTCTAACATACAGAGCTCAAGGACTCTGGGTGCTCAGGCCTGGAGGAGTGGTCGCATGCAGAGAACTGACCAGGATATCCTGTCGAGGGGCCTGTTCATAGGGTCCTGATGGCCAGGAATTTGCAAACTGACAAGCCCTGTCTCACCCAATTCTGTGTTGAGAGAGGAAGAGGCGCACAAACCTTAAGAATTGACACTGTGTGTGACCTATTGTCGGGTGCAATGGGATCTTTGTATTTGTCTGGATTGAATAAAACATGATATATTTTTATAATAAGCCAGAGTGGCCTTTAAGCCAGGGTTTCCCAAACTGTGGGGTGAAACTCACTGGTGGGTCATCAACTGATTTTTTTGTGGGGGACGGAAGTCCAAGCATTAAAAATAAGATGCCTTTAAATTCTGTATTTATCATGTCATATTTTCTGCACTTCATAGAAGAGGTCAAATGTCAGGTCTTCTGACAAAGTGTTACTTATTTTTAGGTCGAGCCTCGAGTAGCGCGCAAGCGCTGCTCTGGCGAGACTTTATGTTAGGGAGTTTCAAAAGCTGACCAGACGCTCGTGCGTCATGGCCTTTTTCGGGCGGTTACGCGCGCAGGGCCGACATGTGTTTCCAATTATCGTGCCCACACGCGGGCGCGATAATTGGAAACAGATCGCTCGCTGTGGCGCGCGCGCGCGCACCACTCGCACCACTCGCGTCGCCCCCCCCTCCTCCCCGCTCGTGCCTTCAAATGCTTGTGTTTATTCCTTCGCTGCCAGCTCGCCGTCTTGGCTGTACAGCCTGCGCCGGCTGAGGATTCCTTCACGAGCGTCTTGTGACGGTGCCCGGGCCAGTGCTTGTTAAAGTTGGCAGTGCTTTTCTGCACATATGGCTTTACCGTCGTCTGTTTACAGCAGTCAGTCTACAGCGCCTCATTAACGGTTTTAAGCACTAAAATATACAAAAACATTTTTTTTTCAATTTCTGCGCTGGGCATAATTTCTGTAACTGGGTTTTCCAATAAAAACAAAAGAACTAAATGCAAATGGAGCCTTGTTTGTGACCATAGGGTCTTCACCGAGTGGCTGTCCACCTGTGCATTTAATTAGTAACGTGTTTACATCGGCCGGCACTTGTTAATCCCAGACACACTCATGGATTGTTTCCACAGCCCCCCTCCCTCCCCTCTACAAAGGTGGCTCCTTGGCTCCCAATCAGATGTCAAGCTGTGCGCCTCCTCTTGAGGAGGAGTCAATGCCTCCCGCTGGTCCAGTGATTTGAATGAAATGAAACCATGTTCCTTGTTTGGGGACAGGGCCATCTTTTCAAATGCGGACACCAAAGCAGGACCTGCCCCCACTTTGTGTTGAACAGTTTTCAGGTTTACCTCATGTGGTGATGAATAATAAATCGCTTGGAGCTTAGAGTGGGAGAGGCATTGAAAGACCCGATAAGGGACTCTATAGTGACGTAGGACCAAGAAGTCAACGTTTGAGACGGCAGCGTGCAGAGGCATGATCAGGACACGAGTCCTGTGTTTGGGCTCAGGGTGCCACCGGAGCCAGCCTCAGAGCCGACAGGCCTCGGGTGGCAGTCAATAGGCAATGGATAAATGTCCGTTAGGAGCTAGCGTTCTATTAATCGGGCAGTTCTAGACTTGGCACCCTGTACACGTCACTTTATAAAATGTCTGTCACCTGCTCACTCAGTGTGCACAATGCTGCGTGTGCGTAAACCTTAGATCCTTCAGTTAGATCATAGGGACAAGTCATCAACCGCTTCTGAAGAGAGCTTTGTGGACCCAGGCTGCTGCCATGCGAAACATTTTGTGTTCTCTCAGGCTCTGGTGCCTATCAAAAACGGAAAATCCACGTCTTTGCTTGAGGTGGATATGCCAATATGTTAACAGGGCGAGCCGAGCCAAGGTTTGGCTCTGGACCAAAGAGCCTATGCACGAGCCAAGCCTTGAAAATATTCGGCATGTAAATCATGCAGCACCAATTTATAATCATAAGGTGTCTCTAAAAAGAAAATGTATTTCTTTAACACGCTGAAGCATTTCACCGTAGTAGGTCAGAGCATATCTCTGAAATTGAGAAGTGCTTATTAAAAGTGAGCATTTTCAAGTATGCACTCAGAAACATTCCTGCTCCCACCCTGATGACAATGTTGATTGTAAACTAAGAGGCAAGTCGGTTTTCAAGTGGCTTACATTCTTGTTATTGCTTCGTTCTCGGTCTGTAAGTAGTTTATTCACTGCCGGTTTCAAAAACTGCTAATCTTCGACCCCGATATGAAAGCTGTGTCCACTCTCTGGTGCGCCTGTTTCAGCTTGCTTCTCTTTTCCAGACTTTAGACCAAAAGTAACTAGATAAGTTTAAGCAAACAATCTTAACTGTGGTGCATAAATCACAGGAAAGTGGCTCTGCCTATCGCCATCTCTTCCACATAGATATTTTTGAGCAACCTGTTGTAAGTAACCATTTTAAAACGAGCATTGGCATAGCCAATAGGTCTCGCTTTGGGACCTTTATAAGTGTTTAGCCTTGCAACAGTTGATGTTGTTGCACCAAGGATATTGTGCTGCATAACTAAATACTTATAAGGTCCCAAAAGCGAGACCTATTGGCTATGCCAATACTTGTTTAACATGGGGATTGGTGTTTACAAACTGCTGTCACTTTGCTGTTAGAGAAAGGAAATTAAAGTGAATTATGTCAATCTTAGGGAGGTACAGGAAGTATAAAAGGAAGGGCTGTAGGATGTCATTTTTTGTAACATAAGACAAAATGTAAATACCTGTAAATGAACTGTACAAATTCAGCAGTGAAGTAGCAAAACTGAAGCACACTTTTTAGTAATTCTGAAGTATGATGGAAACAAAAATTTTAATAGGACCAAAACAAATCAAGACACTTGGTGATGCACTAATGATAAATATTCACTGAAACATGATTTTCACACATTACCATTTGTATGTAATATAGTTTTATCAGTAAAACTGTATGTCAGTGCACATTTAATGGCCATTTCAATGAAAAAGCTGCTGTCTGTAAATAAGTGCGCTTCCACATTATGCTATTGGTATATAAAAAAAATAAAATCGCCGGCCTCAAGTTCATGAAGGTTAGGTGAGTCAAGAACGTTTGTTGTTCTAAAAATTGGGTTGTGGTCCTAAAAGTTTGTGAAGCACTGCTTTAAGTAATACGTTGCAATACTTGTTGCTTCCACACGGTTTAAAGGTAGATCTAGCCCCACGTACAACTAAGACAGCATTACCAGATATAGATATTGTATTGTAGTTGTATCTATATAGCACTTCATACCGCTGTTAGTGGATGCGCAGCACGACAGATGAGTGCCGGGTTGTAACAGGGTTGAATTGCACTCCGGCTTTTATAGATGTTTTGCCTGGGCAAGCTGTGCCTTGGCATGAAGTGAGAGAAGAGGAGTGAGGGATAGAGAGCATGCACTTTACATTAAATTACTGATGTATCTGGTTGAAAAGGTCTCTGTAGTGTCCACTAAGGAGAGACATAGAAGCAGCCCCTGGCACTAGCCTGCACTGGATATAGGCAGTCGTGGTAGGCAATCCGTGTAGTCAACACAGCTGTAACCAGCACATACTATGTACTAGCAGGCAGAGGAACTGCAATATAGGCTCCCCCTAACGGTAGCAGTTCAGTGTCCAAAAGGCAGGCCCTGTGTCCAGGCCGATAGGGTAAATTGCTCAACCAAGTCCACTCTGGTTGACAGAGGAGTAACCCATAGGCATTCACTGGATACACGAATCACAGGTAAATGCAATATAGGCCCTCATAAGAGCAGCAGTTGAGAAACCCACAGTCATGTTGTATTGCAATCAGGCAGTCAGGATAAAATGTTCCATAACATCCACCTAGTAGGGACAGATGAGCAACCTACAGGCGTGCACTTGTTGCAGGCAGTCAGTTACAGATATCACAGGGCAATGCCATATATCTCTCAATTCCTTCTATCCCTGCTGAAAGCCGATGTCATTTTACAATGCATAATAATATAGAAATTTCTGTGCATGCTATACCTTTTTCAGCATATTCACTACAAAGAAATTTTAAAATGATCATCTATTCTTACCTGGCAGAATAATTTTCAAATATCCAATATAATAAGACCAAGCTAGTCCATGCGCAACATTTAATTTATTCTTTTCACAGATTTCGGAAATGTCCACTTTTGTGGGAGTCTATAGAGGTGAAACAGACAATGAATCAAATACAGCACACATAATCTTCAGGAAATTTTTCACAGATTTTATTGCAATCAATACAGTTCAATGTGCGAAAAGTAAAACTATTGAGGGCAGTGAGTGCTTAATTTGAGCCTGTGGTTGCCGGTGGGGGCCACTGTTAGGTATGTTTGGGGCCCAGCACTTATTTTTCTGCATCAGATATTTACTGTTACCAAAAGAGGAAAAGCTACACGAAGAGGAAAGACAGAGGAAGAGAAATAAAAACTGTCACAAAAGAAGAAAGCAGCGACTGTCAAGAGAGGGTTAAAGGGGCTGGCGGGTCTGGTATTAGATTAAAGAGGCCTGAGCTGAATTGAAGACTACACAGCTTTGGTATTCAGTGCGCCAAGAGATCAATCAGGCACAGTGGCAGTCACAAAACCATCTGTGTCAATAAGTGGTTATGACCAAGTTTTAGGGAGTGGCTGGTAATCCAACCAACAACACGCTTGGAGGAATGAAAAACGGGACCCGATCATCCAAAAAGCCACATGTTCATAATAACGGCCTGCTGCTGGGTACAACAGTGTGGCTCAGTGACTGATAGGGACTGACTTAAAGGGGTGTGGCACAGATGGGTTTGTTACGGCCATTGTGCCTGATCGATCTCTTCCCTGTGGTTTATTCATGTACACTAAGTTTCTGCTATTAGAGCACATCTGATTAGATTGTTACTGTGACCCAGACTGGAATCCTGCGTTTATTTGGCAGCAGGAAGGACAACAATGTGGGGCCTTCATGCAGGCATTTGGTTACATATGTAGTAACCCCAATCTTTATCTCAGGCATAACTCTTTATGTCCTGATGATGATCCCTATATTTAGTTAAGGGATCGAAACGTCATCGACTATAGTACCTGGACTCAAATTGATGTAAGGAATCATTTGTTTATATGAGCATGGGTACTTCCAGCTTGTGACTTTATTATTGTCTTTATTTATGTCACATATGAAATGCCTGAGTGTGGAAAGTTTTATGACTTTTCTGGAGGTTGTCTCCTCACTAATTGTTTTTTACCTTGACTTAATAAATGTATAAAATTGTCCATTTCGATATCAGACAGACTTCATTGAATCTCTATGTATTAACCCTTTCTTTCATTTTGCACTCGAGAGACAGTTGTTCCTTTAGAAATGAGATTGTTTATTAGCAAAAAAAAAGTGAATCACAGACTCGGGTGGCAAGAGGATCCCAGGCACCCTGTGAGCTTAAAAGCAAAAGTGCATATGTAGAGTACACACATTTTTATGTTCTCACAAACAGGGCTCCATTGGAATCATGTGATGAAACTTAAACAAAAGACAATGCTGGTGTTGCAAATGAATCAAGTGATTGTACACACTGGACCTTCAAATAGACACAGGAATGTAAACTTTCATAGCTGAGGAAGCTATTCAAGAATTCTCATCTCCGATGCCAGACATGAAAGAGATGATTAAAACCCCAGAGACAAGCACAACTTGAAAGCATTTGTTTAGCATTGATCAAGAACATGGCTGGCACTTCTACAGTTATGGTAATGCAATATGTTTAAATTCCACTGGTGGTGGTATTGGTGGTGCTATAAGTGCTATAAGTGGGAGTGGTGGTGCTATCAATGGTATTGATTGTGGTGACACTGGTGATGTTCTAGGTTGTGATGGTATTAGTATTCATGGTGGCGTTAGTGGTTTAGCAATCACCAAGAAGATGGCTGACACTAAAACACTTGCACTAAGACAATAATTGTAAATTCTACATACATTGGTGGTATCGGTGGCATTGGTGGTGCTATTGAAGTAGTTGGGATTAGTGGTGCAGAGGTGGTGGTGGTTTTGATGGGATTGGTAATGTCGGCATTGGTGATGGTTTAGGTTGTGGTGGTATTGGTGGCGGTACTGTGGTAGCATTCATGGTGGTATTACTGGTGTGATATTGGTGGTATTATGATGGTAATGTTGGTAGTGATGTGGTATTGGTAGTGGGTTGATTTCTATATGCAATGTATGGATTAAAGAACTGAATGTGACATTAAGTGTGGTGGCTGAGTGTACCTTTTACATGGGAAATGGTCACTCATGCATTGCAATGTACCTACTCAATAGGAGGCACAATGATACACCAAAAAGCTAATAGCGTGATGGAAAGATAGAAATAATCACCTGAGCTGATATAAGCTATGATTGACAATTTCTAAAGCCATCATGTGAATGATGGTGATTCAAATAAGCCAATGGTTGAAGTAGGATGACCCAAAACCCACTCTATGTATGGAGTACATTGAAAACAAAAGTTCTTGCCGACAGCTGCACAGTCAATCGAGGTCTAACAATGTAAAAAGTAAAATAAAAAAATAGCACAAAATTAAAAATTGAAAAAAAATAATGGGTTTAAAACTTTCTAAAAAAATAAAATAAAATCACCCCAAGGGTTTCAAAATCAAAAACAGTGCTTTGTGCTTTGTAGCAAAGCATCAAGATGATCCAAGCTGATGTTGCAAGGTTTTGTAGATTAAGGATGACACCCCAGCTGTGTAACTTTTAAAATTGTAGGTATTGTTTCAGTTGTTAAGGATTTCCAAAGCCACTAAAGTTCCCCACGTGCTCCAGTTTATTTGTTCACATGGGTCACAAGCTTCCTCTGTCACAACGTTTCCCATTTCAGGTACTCCTGCACTTACTCAATGATTATGGGCCTGATTACGATTGGTGGTGTGAGAGCAGGGCGACACGCCACCGCCCTGATCCCACACTGCCAAAGCCACCCATCCATTTAATTACAAGTTGTAATCCAGGCGAGCGGCAGCTGGTCCACGGCTGCTGCCTTTTAAAGGCTCATAGGAGAGCCTTAGAAAGGCAGTGCTGTGGGCCTGCCACAGCACATTCCAGCACGGCATGGACTGTAAAGTCCATGCCGTGCTGGAACTGTGGGTGCATGCAGACAAGGGGACATACCATGTGCCCCCTGCATGCATCCCTAGGCCCTGAGGGAACAGGGGGCCCTGTAGGGCCCCCTAGGTTTCCTCACCGCCACCATATTCATGGCGCAAGAACCGCCATGAGACTGCTGGTGGTAAGGAAACTCGTAATATGCTTGGCTGTGCCGCAGTGGCACCATCAAGCCTATTGCAGCCTTCAGAATGCCGCTCCAATACCAGGGATCGCAGATCCCTTGTGGTTGCAGCGGTCCCATGGAGGTCCGACCGCCGTACTTGTAATACGGCGGTCGGCTCACCGGTGTGGTGGTCCCTAATCACCACCGTGAGTTTGGCGGTCCTATGGACCACTAAACTCGTAATTAGGCCCTTAGTCTTTTGACAGTTTCATACAGAGCTCCATGTCACGTCATTGTTACTTCAGGGCACTGCATAGTTCGAAATGCAAGTCCATAGTTAAGGTGTAGCAGGAGTCCAATCAGCTGTAGGGAACTCTATGCAATATTCCTCACTTGCTAGTCAAAAGGCAGTCTGAAAAACTCAGTATTAGGTCTTTCCTAATGTGCAAATATTTGGGTTATGGCCTCATGGTTGAGTTCAGAGCAAAGCAAACACAAGGAGATGATGGACAGAGCGCTGAAACTTTTCAGACACTCACCCCCAGTCACAGATCTGGGTTGAATCCATCATCGTTCTTTAGCTCACTTCGCCACCCCAGTTCAGACACAGTCTTGACCCTGTGCCTCATGGGAACAGTCCAGCCCGAAATGCCAAGCCATGTCTTCCCTGGACCGGAAACAAGCATCCTGGGACCGGTTGCGGGCTAACAGCCCTCATCAGCCAGGCTAGCTTGAATCCAGTGGCAAAGTGAGCAAGGGACCCACGTCTGGGCATACCCTGCCAACTTAGGGCAAACAAAGCAAACACAAGGAGATGATGGACGGAGCGCTGAAACTTTTCAGACACTCACCCCCAGTCACAGATCTGGGTTGAATCCATCATCGTTCTTTAACTCACTTCGCCACCCCAGTTCAGACACAGCTATATGCAAATCAGTCTTGACCCTGTGCCTCATGGGAACAGTCCAGCCCGAACTGCCAAGCCATGTCTTCCCTGGACCGGAAACAAGCATCCTGGGACCGGTTGCGGGCTAACAGCCCTCATCAGCCAGGCTAGCTTGAATCCAGTGGCAAAGTGAGCAAGGGACCCACGTCCGGGCATACCCTGCCAACTTAGGGCAAACAAAGCAAAACAAGGAGATGATGGACGGAGCGCTGAAACTTTTCAGACACTAACCCCCAGTCACAGATCTGGGTTGAATCCATCATCGTTCTTTAGCTCACTGCGCCACCCCAGTTCAGACACAGCTATATGCAAATCAGTCTTGACCATGTGCCTCATGGGAACAGTCCAGCCTGAACTGCCAAGCCATGTCTTCCCTGGACCGGAAACAAGCATCCTGGGACCGGTTGCGGGCTAACAGCCCTCATCAGCCAGGCTAGCTTGAATCCAGTGGCAAAGTGAGCAAGGGACCCACGTCTGGGCATACCCTGCCATCTTATGGCAAACAAAGCAAACACAAGGAGATGATGGACGGAGCGCTGAAACTTTTCAGACACTCACCCCCAGTCACAGATCTGGGTTGAATCCATCATCGTTCTTTAGCTCACTTCGCCACCCCAGTTCAGACACAGCTATATGGAAATCAGTCTTGACCCTGTGCCTCATGGGAACAGTCCAGCCCGAACTGCCAAGCCATGTCTTCCCTGGTCCGGAAACAAGCATCCTGGGACCAGTTGCGGGCTAACAGCCCTCATCAGCCAGGCTAGCTTGAATCCAGTGGCAAAGTGAGCAAGGGACCCACGTCTGGGCATACAGTTCAGGCATTCAAAAGGTTTGGGTTTTGCATTCATAGGTATTTCCCTCAGCATTTTAGCCGCCGCGGCCGCTGCAGATAAGAGCAGTGGGGCGGCGGAGCCAGGTGAGGGGGGATTTCGAGAGACGACCACGAGGGAAAATGTATTATTTATTTAATTTTGCCTCATGGTCGTCTCTCGAAATCCCCCCTCACCTGGCCCCACGGCCCCACTGCTCCTACCTGCAGCGGCCGCGGCTGCATTTTAGCCTCTGTAAGGTTTGTGGGGTATAACAATGCAGTACAACTGACTGGAGACTGCTGGTTGGTGTCTAATGGTGGGCAAGATTATTTTTGTACATGGGATTTTCATTTAATAAATTTTATATAGTGTAGAGAACAGGACGTTCGAAACACGTTTCACAGACGGTTTCAGCAATCCATACTGCACTAGTTGTCCACACACAACTGGAACAGGGTCACTTTACCTTCTAATAACTTTGCCATCAGCTGGGAATTCTGCACTGCTTGGTAGCTCCCTTAGTGCTACTCCATCCAGGCACACAGACATCCTGTAGTTCCCTTGCTGGCACATCCACCACTCCTCGGTCACTGGGGATAAATCGGGAAGAAATAGCTCACGGTTCCTAAACCAAGTTCTTGGATCAGGGATATAAGTTTGGAGAAAGGTGGCCTAGAGTGAAGTGTCGTAGTGTGGAGTGGTGTATAGAGGGAGAGAGTGGTGTCGTGGAGTGGCGTAGAGTTATCGTAGAGTGGGAGAGAGTGAAGTAAAATAGAGTGTCTTAGAGTGGAGGGGCATAGAGTTGAGGGGCACAGAGTGGAGTAAAGTGTCATAGAGTGGAGTAGCGTAAGGTAGAGTGCTGTAGAGTGGAGAGGAATAGAGAGAAGTAAAGTGTCGTAGAGTGGAGTGGTGTAGAGTGGAGTAAAGTGGCATAGAGTGGCCTAGAGTGAAGTGGCATAGAGTAGAATGGAGTGTGGAGAAGTGGAGTGTTGTGGAGTAGAGTGGAGTGGTGTAGAGTGGAGTAAAGTGGCATAGAGTGTCGTAGAGGGGAGTGTCATAGAGTGGCCTAGAGTGAAGTGGCATAGAGTAGAATGGAGTGTGGAGAAGTGGAGTGTTGTGTCGTGTTGTGGAGTAGAGTGGAGTGGCTTAGAGTGGAGCGGCTTAGAGAGAGAAGACGTGAATAAAACAAACATTTTAAAGATAAAAGAAATGGAGCTTGTGCATTAAGCTCGAATGAAAGTCTAAGGTGGAATTTGGCAACCCAGCCGAAGATATTGGTTATACATATTAATGAGGGCGTGCTGATCAGTTTGTTTTGCACAAATGATAATGTGTGGAAATAGCGTCACCTAGTGTACTGATTTGTTTTGATCGCATTAAAATATTTTTTTCCATCACTCTTCCGAATGACAACAAAATGTGCAGGACCTCTGACCTCCTGGCCAGGGCCCCTGCTCTCTACCCCTGCAGCTCCGCTAGTCTGCCTCTGCTGCCTACACCTCACCTGCAGGTGTTCGAGGCCCGCTGTCTGTACAGATACGCTGTAGAGATCTGGATCTCCTGGACACCCTCTCACCCGACGTCGCCTTCTTTACAGAGACCTGGAACAACGCCTCCATGGTCCCCGACATCGCCATCCCGGACGGATACAAGATCCAGAGGAAGGACCGTCCCAACAACCCGGGAGGAGGACTCGCCATCACGCACAAATACTCCCTCCGCCTCTCCACCTCGAGCGACACCTTCCCCACCACCGAACACCTACACTTCCAGGCCCAGACCAGCCCCAACTCCACACTCCGCGGCACCCTCGCCTACAGACCACCCGGCCCCCGGGCCCTCTTTGCCGACACCATGACCGACCTCATCGCACCCCACGCCATCGCCTGCATGGACTACATACTCATCGGAGACCTGAACTTTCACCTCGACAACCCCAGCGACCCCAACTCCACCACCCTCCTGGACAACCTCGCCAACATCGGACTGAAACAACTCGTCACCACACCGACCCACAAGGCAGGACACACCCTCGACGCCATCTTCGCAGGAGGAAACAGCATCCACTTCAGCCACACCACGCAACCCCCATGGATGGACCACCACTGCGTACACTTCCTCGTCAACAAACCCAAGCCACCCAAACCCGCTCTGCACCCTCCACGAAGGAACTGGAGCAGAGTCACTGAGGAGCAGCTCAACTCCACCCTCGACTGCAACACACCCACCTCCGCAACAGACGCCAACCTCGCAGCCAGGGAATTTCACACATGGATCTCCAACTGTGCAGACAAGCTCGCCCGCTACGCAACTCCAACAGACCGTGCCCCAGGAAAGCCACCTGGTTCACCACTGACCTCCAGGAAGTCAGACGCATCTGCAGACACCTCTAGAAGACCTGGAGAAACAGCAAGACGCTTGAAAACCACACCACTTACAAGAACGCCTTGACAGAATACCATCAACGCATCAAAACCACCAAAAGAATCTTCATCCACAACAGAATCCTCGCCAACTCCAGAACTCCAAGGAACTCTTCAGTGTCATTCAGGAATTCCCCAAGCCCCCCAGCGAAGCAACGGAGATCACCCCCTCCCAGGACCTCTGCGACAAGCTCGGATCCTACTTCCACCTGAAGATCAAAAACCTCTTCGACAACTTCAACGACCAAACACCTGACTCCGCAACCACCCTGCCCTCCGGCAACGCCAGCCAACCCACCATCTCCTCCTGGACACCGGTCACGACCGAAGAGACCGCCTCGACCATGAAAGGCATCCACTTGGGGGCCCCCATGGACCCCTGCCCACCTCACATCTACCACAGAGCCACCACTGTCATCGCGCCAGAATTACGACGCACCATCAACGCCACCTTCCAGACCGGCACCTTCCCCGATGACTGGAAACGCGCAGAAGTCAAACCCCTGCTCAAGAAGCCCTCAGCAGATCCCACAGACCTCAAGAACTACCGGCCCATCTCGCTCCTCCCCTTCGCGGCAAAAGTCGCCGAGAAGACCGTCAACGCAGAACTAACAAGGTTTTCGAAGACAACTCCACCCTCGACCACTCCCAATCCGGATTCCGCAACAACCACAGCACCGAGACCGCCCTACTCGCCGCCACAGACGACATCCGCACCCTCCTCCACCAAGACCAGACCGCAGCCCTGATCCTACTCGACCTGTCAGCAGCTTTCGACACCGTCTCCCACCGCACACTTGCCGCCATACTACACGATGCTGGCATACAAGGAACCGCCCTCGACTGAATCAGCTTGTTCCTCACCGGCAGAAGCCAAAGGATCAGACTGCCACCCTTCCTCTCTGAACCCACGGAAATCAACTACGGAGTACCCCAGGGATCATCGCTCAGCCCCACCCTGTTCAACATCTACATGGCCCCCCTCGCCACCATCGTCAGACAGCACGGCCTCAGCATAGTATCTGACGCCGACGACACCCAACTCATCCTGTCCCTCACCAAGGACCCCACCACCACCAGACTCAACTTCCAGGAAGGAATGCAGGACGTCGCATCCTGGATGAGCAACAGCTGCCTGAAGCTCAACTCAGAGAAGACAGAAGTCCTCGTCCTCGGAACCACCCCATCAGCATGGAACAACACCTGGTGGCCCACCGCCCTCGGCAGCCCTCCGACCCCCACGGACCACGCCAGAAACCTCGGCATCGTACTCGACTCCTCCCTCTCCATGAACCGACAGGTCAACGCCGTGGCTTCCAGCTGCTTCAACACCCTCCACATCCTCCGTAAGACTTTCAAATGGATCCCCCCTGAGGCAAGGAAGATAGTAACCCACGCACTTATAACCAGCAGACTTGACTATGGAAACACCTCTCTACGCCGGCATCAATAAGTCTCTACTCCACAAGCTCCAGACGATACCGAACACCGCCGCCAGACTCGTCCTCGGCATCCCTCGACAAAAGCACATCAGCCTACACCTACGGAATCTACACTGGTTCCCTGTCGAGAAGAGAGTCACTTTCAAGATACTCACCCACGCCTACAGATACCTCCACAACACCGGACGCCAATACCTCAATGAGAGAATCACCTTCCACAAACCTCTGATCCACCAACCTCGCCCTCGCCGAAACCCCACGCATCCACAGAGCCAGAACAGAGGGAAGAGCCTTCTACTACATCGCAGCCAAGACCTGGAACGAGCTCCCGATCAACATCAGACGCGCCCCCTCCCTGAACACCTTCAGGAAGACTCTCAAGACCTGGATCTTCGACTAACGGAACTGCTGACCCCCCCAGTGCCTTGAGACCCTCTCGGGTGAGTAGCGCACTTACAATTCCCTGATTGATTGAATGATTTGTGCTTTCCTAATGGTCATATATTCTGAAATATTTTCACAGTTCATTTAAAGACATTTCAATTTTGGTGTGTGCTAGAAAAAAAACTTTTCTTTTCTACTAATCAGCGCGATTGTCACACAAATCCTCTCACTTTGAAGTCAGAGAAAGAAAAGTAAGCACAAAGCTCCCTCGGAAGGCAGAGCCTGACATTTGACCTTTGAATGCACATCAAATGTGACAAGATAAGATCAAAATTTAAAGTCCTCTTTACAGAAAGAGAGGACTCATGGAAGAATACAAAGAGAAATGGTGGACAAGCTTTGCTCCACGGGACGAACAAAGGCATACTGAACAGCCTAAAACAAATACAGCAAGCAAATAGAAAGCCAGAAAATATAAGTTACAAACCACAAAGCCATGAGCAGAATACATTCCCAGGGAAGCTTTTAAAATGCCCAAAAGAAGTGTTCCAGGCAGCTGCACTAGGTGGCTTCAACCTAAAAAGGAACTTATATTTTTGCACTTTGTTTTGTTTTAATTCAAAAAGTGCACTAATGTGGCGTGAAAAATGTTTCGGAAAGTGGAGTTGTATGCTAAAAATGGCTAAACAATTATGGCAAAGGAGCATTTTAAAACCATCATTAGCTAAAACGAGCAAATGCGGTAAGAAAAGGAAGCATATAAGAAGTGTTCCATCATTACAAAAAATATATAGAGGCATCAAATCACTCTTACAGCAGTGTAACACATAATGGAATAATGACACAAAATGATTTATTATTTTCACTGACATCTCTTGTATGATATCCACATGTTGTTGTAGTTTTAACTTGGCAACAAAGAAATGGTGATTACGATAATCATGCATATAGTGCAGACAACACACAGAGCCTAACAGGAGGTGGCCTACATCACATAAAACAAGCATTTGCAATGCAATAGGTCTCGCATTACTGATAGTTTGAGGTATTGTCGTTGCAAATAATAATGCAATGCCAATAGCTCATACTTTCAGTAATGCGAGACCTAGTGCATTTGCGTAGTGAGCCAGGAACCAGCATTCTATGTCTCAGTGCAGTACCACTAGCTGCTATTAGAGGTCCCTAGTGAGCAAAGCACCAGCATTGTATGTCTCGGTGCAGTACCGCAAGCTGCTCCTTGAGGTCCCTAGTGAGCAAAGCACCAGCACTGCATGTCTCGGTGAAGTACCGCAAGCTGCTCCTAGAGGTCCCTAGTGAGCAAGGCACCAGCACTGCATGTCTAGGTGCAGTTCGGCAGACTGCTCCTAGAGGTCCCTAGTGAGCAAGGCACCAGCACTGCGGACCTCTTTTGGTCACATACGGTACTGCACCCTGCAGAAGATATGGTAAAATCACCCCACCCATAATGCGATGCATGTAAGACAGCACTACGAGTACATTCAAACAGCTATGTCCATATATACAATTAGTAGCTTTGAAATGTGACAAAAGAATTATTACATTAATTTCGGATTAGGTTGTACACTGGTTCCTGGCTCACTACGCAAATGCACAGTCCGGCCCTGATGTCCTCATGGGAGGTACAAGAAGAGACAAGGCGGTACTAAGGAGAGACTACTAAGCCTATTGACCAATGAAAAACCACCATTTACATAGGACATGGACAGGAGCCAATTAAAAAGATGGGCAGAAAGTGGGCGGAGCTTTATGCCAATATCCTGAATACAGCATATCTCGAAAAGACAGCGCAAGCGCTGCCTAGGCGAGACCTAATGAGAAGCAAAAGATCTCACCCGTGCTTGAAACTGGGCTGGCATAACAAGTAAAAGTACAATCATAACCATATCTGGGCAGAACAGCACAGTTATGGCTCCTTCTGACTTACAGAGACAGTAGTGCACCCCATACAATGGTGAATTGTAAGAGAGTACATGGGCCTTCTAAAATATCATCAAAATAGTCCCATAGGAAACACACTCAGGGACGCAAGTGCACCTGCCATGTATGTATGAAAGTACCCTAGACACCAGCAGTGTCCCTTTAAAATTAACCCTGGGCGGAGTTGGCGAAGTGCCACTACTCGGAGTTCTACAGCGAGGGTCCGTGTGCCCTGGACGGGCTCCCACATGCCCGGGCAGGCTCCCAGATCCCCCCGGCCTGGCTGGGTTGAGAAGCAGGGACCGGGACCGGGACCGGGCCCGGGGCCTGGGTTTCGGGCAGGGCCTGGGGTGTGGGAGCCTCCGTCCTGTGGCCTGCCAAGGGTCCGTCTGCCCGGGATAGGGGCCCCTGGTGCCCGGGGAGGCTCCCCCCCTCCCAGGCCTGGCTGGGTTCAGAAGAGGGGACCGGTTCTGGGGCCTGGGCCCCAGGCGGGCACGGGGGTGCGGGAGCCCACGTCCTGTGGCCAGCCGAGGGTCTGGGTGCCCGTCACAGGGGTCCATCGGGCCAGGGCAGGCCCCCCCGCTTCGCCTGCGTGTCAAGGTGCCTGCGGGCCCCGGGTCAGAGTTCCGTCGGGGGCCCCCCCCTTGCAGCCCCGTGCCCGAGACCCAGCTAAGGGCTCTGATGAGTCCCCGGGACGCAGAGCCCCCAAGCCCTCCAAAGGGCAGGCGGGAGCTCGCCCGCGAAGGCTCGGGGTGGGCAGATTGGCGTCCTTCGGGCCCGACCATCTGGTCGCGCCCTTCCCCTCGGCCATCTGGTCGCGCGCAATGCTTTCCAATGGGGCAACCAGATGGCCGGTCCGGCCTGGAAGTCCCGATGAGGGCTCGCCTGCCTCCCCGATCCCAGCCAGGGCTCCAGGAGGTCAGGCGCCTCGGTGCCCTGGGTCCCCTCCATCACTCGGTGCGCACGGGTTACCAGAAAGAAGGGTAGCTTTCCTCCGGATTACTAGGGACAGGGTATGCCGGAACCGCTAACGGGCTGGCGGTTCTCAGCCGGGGACCAGATGGGCTAGGCCCTGACAACACCTCCCCACTGCCCGGGGCTCACTCCTCCGGCCCGCCGCGCGGCAAAGTGCCCGGGATGGGCTCCATCGGTCCTGGGCAGTCCTCCCCTGGGCGTCCGGGCCCGAGATCTCTGGCCGGGTGCTCCCACCCCGGGCTCCGTCCCACGCCCTGGGCCCAGGCGGGCCTTCCCCAGCTTGGCTGGGTTCAGGAGCATAGGCCGGGGTCCTTGGTGGCCCGACGCAGGCCTGTGGAGGCCTCCCCCACGCGGCCTGGCCCGGGACCGCCGGGCAGGCCCAGGGATGGGATAAGCTCCGCCATGGGCCCGGGTCGGAGGTCCGCCGGGGACCCCCATTCTCAGCCCCGGGCCTGAGGCCCAGCTGGGGTCTCCGAGCCCCCGGGACGCAGAGCCCCCAAGCCCTGCATGGGCAGGCGGGAGCCATCCGGTGAAGGCTCAGGGCAGGCAGATTGGTGTCCTTCTGGCCCGGCCATCTGGTCGCGCCTTTCCCTTCGACCATCTGGTGGCACACAATGCTTTCCAATGGGGCGACCAGATGGCCGGGCCGGCCTGGAAGTCCCGATGAGGGCTCGCCCGCCTCCCCGATCCCAGCCAGGGCTCCAGGAGGTCGGGCACCCCCGTGCCCTGGGTCCCCTCCGTCACTCGGTGCGCACAGGTTACCAGAAAGAAGGGTAGCTTTCCTCCGGATTACTAGGGACAGGGTATGTCGGAACCGCTCTTGGGCTGGCGGT